>SJYW01005826.1:302547-348315 GCA_006410735.1 Raphicerus campestris
ATATTATATACACACCTACGGACACATATTCACATGTGTGCCTAGCTGTATGAGCACATACCTATATATGCTAGTATATTTCTTCATTCTATTGCCTTCTCTTTATGTACTAATTAAAAAACATTTCTCAACCTTTGATTTCTTACTATAGAAACTTAAACATAAAAAGGAGAAAGCAATTGTAAATATTCTAAGGCCTCATTTATATGTAGGTTTTAGTGGAATAAAAAGAGATTTTAAGGTAAGTTTAAAAACAAGTGACATTCTCCTTCCACTTTGCTGGAGGTGGGTAAGGAGGTTAATCAGAAGAGAAATGTGAAGAGACAGAAGAAAAGGGGAGCCAGGAAACAACATCACTTTAGGAAATACATTTAGCAAATCCTACTAGTAATATAAATCTGTTTTTAATACTGGTCTTGACAACTGTGTAAACATTTTCTACATAAGTATGAAACTAATTTGTACTTATATTGCCTGTAAACACAATGTAATATTTAACACAGAAGAGGCTAAGGATTTCTCTGGCGATTCTTCTTTCATAGGAAACTGATCCAATTCAAGAGAGTTTTCCGCTATAATCAAGCACTTTCCAAAGCCCTCACCCAACCATATCATCATCTTTGGTAGTTAGGACTTAAGCATATGAATTTTTGGTGTTGGGGACAAAGTCTCCAATCATTTATATATATATGAAATCATTTATATATATATATATGAAATCATTTATATATATCATATATATATATAACTACTGAAAAAAGCCTTTTTATTCAGATATTATGAATCAAGGCAATGTTAATGGTTTGTAACCTCAGAAAATTAAGCAGGACAAGTGAGATAAATAGCAGATATTAATCAATAAAATTGGTGCAAATAATAAATAAGTTAAAAATTCATAGTATAAGATATCATTTGTGATAGCATTTATTTATTAACTTTTGACTGTGCTGGGTATTTCTTGCTGTGCAGGCTTTTCTCTAGTTACAGAGATCTAGGGCTACTCTAGTTGCAGCGCATAGGCTTTGCATTGTGGTGGCGTCTCTTGAGGGACCACAGGTTCTAGGACTCCCGGGCTTCCATAGTTCAGGTGCATGGGCTCAGTAGTTGGGGTGCAGGGGCTCTAGAACACAGACTCAGTAGATGTGGCAGGGCTTAGTTGTCCCGGAGCATGTGGGATCTTCATATATCAGGGATCAAGCACATGTCTCCTGCATCGGCCTGCATATTCTTTACCACTAAGCCATCAGGGAAGCCCGAGATATGATAGTTTTTAAATGAGGTAGTTCTATTTTATATTGTTGTACATATCAGCAAGTTTCATGGGTCTACCTTAAGAGAAATAAAATATGAGAAAATTTCACATTTGGATAGAAAAGTTGGTCATTTCACTTAAAAACCTCCAAAAGAGAAAAATTTAGCATTTGATCTCTCAAGTCATAAAAAGGAAAAGCTATTTTTAGTAAAACAAATAATTATAGTGATCTATAAATTATGATATGTAGCAAATAATGGGCAAAGCATAAGTTAATTCCATGTCATTCAAAGAGTGAGTGAAGTATAACCAAGAATTCTTTCTGTCTCATTTCTGTGGCAACATATTTAAAAATCATAAAATATAAAAATAGGAATGAACAGCAGAAAATTGCTAAATTTTACCATTAGACCCATAGTCCCTTTAAGATACAAACAGCCACATTGTCATTAACTGAATGAGTGATTTCTGTCCAAGCATAAATTCCAGCTGTGAAAGTAACTGAGGTCTTCCACTCTGCTGTTTTTTAAGCTAGTTTCAACTTGGAATCAAGTTTTCCAAAGGCTAATTATCCCTATTTTACTCTTTAGCCTAGTTGTTGCATTCCCTTATAATAGTCAGTGTGAGGTTTATGGTTTCTTTTAGAGGTGGCAAAGCTTGCAGGAGGCTTTCAATGAGGCAAATTAGGCCAATCTTTGCTTCTTTCAGAGGAATGAAAAAAGCAAGTTGTGATGCTTTTAGTGTACCCCAAATTATCAAGCTTCCATCATTTTGAATTGGTTTCTGACCACTGGTCTTTTTTTTTTAATTTTTTAAAAAATTTTTTAATGTGTAGCGATTCCTCAAGTTTGAGTCTCTGGACTATTATTCTTCCCCATCGCCGTCTTCCCCCCTTCCTCCCTTTCTTCCTCCTCTCCTCCTCTTTCTCCTTCTTTTTCCCCAACTCAGTTATTTATAAGGCTTCAATTGCTTTGTAATTTTTTTAGCCCACCAAAAGATAAAAAAATACATGACTTGATTAATGTTTTTTAAGTATTTCATTTAATACAAGGAAATGTAGCAAAGAAGCATCAATCAGTGGCATGTAACAAGGGAAGGTGGGGTTAGATATTAACAGGATGAAACATTTGGTCAATCACAGGCAAAATGAAGAAAAAAGGATGTAAAACTCCTCACATTTTCACAGAATGGCCAGTCTTTCACCAAGTGCATCAGAAGGTGGCTTAATTAACTGAATGAAGTTGTTTCTAGAATAGGAACACTTAGAGTATCACTGCAGATGGTGACTGCAGCCATGAAATTAAAAGACGCTTACTCCTTGGAAGAAAAGTTATGACCAACATAGACAGCATATTAAAGAGCAGAGACATTACTTTGCCAACGAAGGCCCGTCTAGTCAAGGCTATGGTTTTTCCTGTGGTCATGTATGGATGTGAGAGTTGGACTATGAAGAAGGCTGAGTGCCTAAGAATTGATGCTTTTGAACTGTGGTGCTGGAGAAGACTCTTGAGAGTCCCTTGGACTGCAAGGATATCCAACCAGTCCATTCCGAAGGAGATCAACCCTGGGATTTCTTTGGAAGGAATGATGCTAAAGCTGAAACTTCAGTACTTTGGCCACCTCATGTGAAGAGTTGACTCCTTGGAAAAGACCCTGATGCTGGGAGGGACTGGGGGCAGGAGGAGAAGGGGATGACCGAGGATGAGATGGCTGGATGGCATCACAGACTTGATGGACCTGAGTCTGAGTGAACTCTGGGAGATGGTGATGGACAGGGAGGCCTTGTGTGCTGCGATTCATGGGGTCGCAAAGAATCGGACACGACTGAGCGATTGAACTGAACTGAACTGAACTGAACTGAGAGTATCCCTAGGAGAATCTCCTCTCAGTATTTAATCTCCTTTTAGTAGCATAACCACATAAACGTGTTTGTAACTAACATACATTATTGCAACACAAAGGAAATTTATTTCTTAATTTTAAAAAAATCAGCAATTAATCTTTTCCAATTCTTTTTTTTTCAATAATTTTCTATCTGAAATTTAAATAGGTATCATCCTAATCCTGAATATTATTTTCCAGTGTTACTCAATGGCCTTGTATTTGCCTCAGCTTATTCTAATATTTCTCTTTTATATATAAACACTCTGCATAGAAATTAATTAGAATGTAACTGGTATTGACTATGTGAATTTCTTTTAACTAACTTTCTACCAAAGTACTGATAACAAGAAAATTATTTTAACATACATTTCAGACAATCAGCAGTCTAACAACTTGTACCTACAACCTTATTTCTCCTTTCCCTCTAGGTGTGTTCTCTGTTCCAATAATATTTAGAATAATTGCAATATTTGTTGTCTAAGTTGATGGTTGCAAACTAATGAAATAAAAATAATTCTATCAAAATATAATGTTGTCCTTTATTACAAAAGAGTTACCTACCTAATAAAGTACATTAATTAAAAGCCAATTAGGAACTTATGTAAAAAAGATAGGACATAACTGAAATCCACTAAATTAACTTCTAAGTCTTTTAATAATTATTCCTATGTCTTTTATGTGAGGAATTTCCCATTGAATAAATGGAAATCACAAAGAATAGG
This sequence comes from Raphicerus campestris, assembly GCA_006410735.1. Taxonomy (NCBI): domain Eukaryota; kingdom Metazoa; phylum Chordata; class Mammalia; order Artiodactyla; family Bovidae; genus Raphicerus; species Raphicerus campestris. The sequence goes on from SJYW01005826.1 coordinate 306,406, forward strand.
AACATCCTTATTCTTTTCCCTTTCTTCCTGTTGTAATATGCTTTGTGGGGATCAATGTCTAATTCCCTAGTACCTGGATGAGACCCAAGACAGGTCTCAAGACTTATCTTTTCAGACAATGACAACACTCTAGTCACTATAGGTTATAAAATAATTATACTTATCATTAAATATCCAGTCCCATTAAATAGTCAAAAACTTATTTAAAATGTATTCAAATAAATAAATACACTTTAAATATTGAACTTTATTTTAAAATAATGTATCTCTTTATCTGTAATTTAGAACTACCTCTGGAAGCCTTTAATGGAAATGAGTACCATTGGCTTCTCCATTTTTGTACCTATACTTCTTTCCCTCTCTCTCATTAATTTCTCTTTTTTAACCTTGCAGACCAAGGCAAAAAGATTAAGAATCAAAATATGTCTTCCCTTATTGCTTATGTGATCAGTTTAAGTTTGATAGGAGTTGAAAACTGATTATCTTCTGAGATGCCTTTCAGAGGCTATTAAGAACCCCCATCATTTGGCCTCTCTGGACAGTTCTTTCCTCTCTTAGGCTGTGGGACAGCATGACTTGTTTCTGTTGAATTCTACTCACCTCTTTAGGCTACTATCATCTAAAAGAATGCCAGGCCAATTCTCTCATCTGATATGATAGAACTACAGTGTTTTGTCTGACTGCAAATGGGTTTGTAGTTTTTCCCAACCTGCAATGCACAGACCACTTTAGTCTCTTGACTTTGAGATTCCTTAGACATAATTTGTATGGTAGTCTCAACATATTCCTCAGGCTTTACAAAACATTAAATTTTCTAAGGAATATCCTTGAGGTAGAAGAGAAAATATCCCAATCTTCTAGGCACTAGTAAAGATGGACTCACAACTTACTTGTAAATAGTTCCAAAAAATATTCCTAATCCAGTGATGTTTCTCCTTAAATATTTCAACACCTTTTTAATAGACTGGAGATTGTTGGTTACCTGATTGTCTCTGATTTGACTCTCGGATACCTCTTTTGCAAGTCTTGAAGAGGTAATTTAGAATCTCTGTTTAGAACATGAAAGTAGTTGACATGTTATTGGATCACAGTAAAAACTGATACAAAACCCCAACTAAACATCATGTAACATGTATTTACTCATTCTCTTAGTTACATACTGATTTTTATTTTATTTATTTGCATTCTATAGAATCATAAAAATTGACCATATAATATGACTTTAGAGACAATCAGATAAGTTGTTATAAATTTTTACAGAAGCAAAAAATAAACTAGAGTGAACATTACTGAAAGTATGAGGCCGTATAAAGATTACTGAGAAAAAAGTTGATTTGTGTGGAATCATTTTGATCTCTAAAATGATATTTGATTAATCTGTAATACTTTAAAGAAATGTTTATGGAAGTACAGTTGATTTACAATGCTGTGTTAATTTCTATTGCACAGCAAGGTGATTCAGTTATAAGTATATACACATACTTTTTAATATTCTTCTTCATTTTGGTTTATCACAAGATATTGAATATAGTTCCCTGTCCTATACAATAGGACCTTATTATTTATGGCTTCTATGCATAATAATTTGCATGTGATAACCCCAAATTCCCAATTCATCCTTCTCCCACCCATTTTGGAAACCATAAATCTATTCTCTATGTCTGGGAGTCTGTTTCTGTTTTGTAGATATGTTCATTTGTGTTGCATTTCAGATTGCACATATAACTGACACCATATAGCCTTTCTCTTTCTCTTTCTGACTTTCTTCACTTAGTATTATAATCTCTTAAATTCTTCCAAGTTGCTGCAGACGGCATTATTTCTTCTTTTTCGTGGCTGTTTTGGGTTTCATTGTATATATACACTACATCTTTTTTATCCATTCATTCACCAAAGGACATTTAGGTTGCCTCCATGTCTTGGCTATTGTGAGTAGTATTGCTATGAATGCAGGGGTACATGTGCCATTTTGAGTTACAGTTTTGTCGAGATGCATGCCCAGAACTGGGATTGCTGGATCATATGGCAACTCTATTTTCAGTCTTTTTAAAGGAACATCCACAGTGGCTGCATCAACTTACATTCCCATCAGCAATGTAGGAGTATCTCTTCTTTTCCACACCCTCTCCCAACTTTTTAATGATGACCATTCTAACCAGTGTGAGGTAATACCTCACTGTAGTTTTGATTTTCATGTCTCTGATAATTTGTGATACTGAGCATCTTTTCATGTGCCTATTGGTCATCTATATGTCTTGGAGAAATGTCTATTTAGGTATTCTGCCCATTTTTCTATAGGATTTTTTTGTTGTTGTTGTTGAGTTGTATGAGCTGTTTATGTTTAATGAAAATGTTTAATGGAAATTAAGCCCTTGTTACTCATATGGAAACTGTAGAAATTCTAAAATGAGTAGTAACTAGGCATGTGTCCATTATAGTAGAAAATTTGATATAACTAAATGTCCATATATATGTATATAGCTTATTAGAATATATATCTGAATCTTGTGTCTAGACTAATGAAGTCTTACTATATTCAGGTACACCAAAATGGAGCTTAGAACTATATTTTTAAAAATGCTGAGTCTATTCTTATTTATGGGTAAGTTTATTTTTCCCGTGATTAACTACAGTTTTCACAAAGTATTTCTGGTAGTTCGTTTTCTTTTTCCTTACTCACTCTGAAAACTACCCATTAGCTTTAGATATATCTGGAGTAATCTCCAGATATGTCATATTGTCTTTATTATCTTAATCATGGCAAATGCACTTATAAGGAAAATTCATTTCTTTTATTCATTATTTAATATGAATAAAAATGATAGATTTCAATCAAGGATGATATATATGTGAAGTGAGTAAAAATATAGAAAATAATGGAATATTAATTTTAATATGACAGTAAAATCAAAGAGCTTGAATTCACTATGATTATTTGAGTATAATATTTATGTTTTGTTGGACTGAACACCAGAAGTCAGTATGACTGCACAGAAAAGAATAACACAATATTTACGGTAATAGCTTAATGTTATATGATAGAAATGGAATTTCATTCCTGTAATAGCAAAGCAAATATTATCTGGGTTTATGGAAATTTGAAAGCATCTTTAGTACAAAACTATCATATTTGAACACAATGTGAAAGTTACTTTTACAATTAAGAAAAATGGCACAGATGATTACATAAGAATTGTTATTTTATCATGCTATCCTTTCAGACTGTGAATAATACATTTATATAATCACCTCATGGATGTTTCAGTTGTTAAGTAGACTTTGCATCAACTGAAGATAGTATATACATTAGGCTATATTTAAAAAAAAAAAAGTTTTAAAAAATCATTCCCTTTTTTAGGTTGTGCTTTGGATTTGGCAAAGCATATGCAACCTGGAGAAGGAAATGGCAACCCACTCCAGTATTCTTGCCCGGAAAATCCCATGGACAGAGGAGCCTGGCAGGCTACAGTCCATGGGTTTGCAAAGAGTTGGACACAATTGAGTGACTGAGCACACACATATATCTTCATTTATATCCACTAGTAATTATGTAAAGTGTAATTTTTCTTTTATCCCTTTTAATATCCTTATTGCTACAGTCTATAAGCTTGCATAGAGATGGCCACAATTGAAATGACTTAGCACACATGCACTCATGCCACTGTCTGGAAAACAAGTCAGAGTTCAAAAATAAAATAAAGTTCCTGCTCGGAGTTCAAAATTCATTTGTTTAAGGAGAGAGTTTGGTGTTGCTGGTGAGATAAAAGGAAATATATTCAACAATCCAATAGGAGATGTTGTATTTTATTTAAGAGATTATGCCGTTTAATCGCTAAGTCATGTCTGACTCTTTGTCTATGGGATTTCCCAGGCAAGATACAGACTTGGGTTGCCATTTTCTTCTCCAGGGATCTTCCCAAACCATGGGGTTAAATCAGAGTCTCCTGCATTGACAGATGGATTTTTTTACCACCAGGACACCCAATTAGATTAAATAATTAAAAGTAAAAATAGAGGAAAAAAAGAAACTCAGGTATTGATTTTTATAAAGGCTAAGGCCACCACAAGGCAAGCGGCCTTTTTATAATTAGAGTTGGACACAGAGGAAGGACTGAATACATATTTTTTAAAATTAAATCCCATATAATTTAGCACATACTTGTGTGGCAATCAGTTCAGTTCAGTAGCTCAGGCATGTCCGACTCTTTGCAACCTCATGCACTGCAGCATGCCAGGCTTCCCTGTCCATCACCACCTCCAAGAGCTTGCTCAAACTCCTGTCCATCCAATCAATGATAACATCTAACCATCTCATCATCTGTTGTCCCCTTTTCCTACTGCCTTCAATCTTTCCTAGCATCAGAGTCCTCTCCAATGAGTCAGTTCTTCACATCAGGTGATCAAAGTATTAGCATTAGGTTGATGAAACACATACCAAAATTCTCCAAGCCAGGCTTCAACAGTACATGAACCATAAACTTCCAGATGTTCAAGCTGGTTTTAGAAAAGGCAGAGGAACCAGAGATCAAATTGACAACATCTGGTAGATGATCAAAAAAGCAAGAGAGTTCCAGAAAAAATTCTGTTTTATTGACTATGCCAAAGTCTTTGACTATGTGGATCACAAAAAACTGTAGAAAATTCTGAAAGAGATGGGAATACCAGACCAACTGAACTGCCTCTCGAGAAATCTATATGCAGATCAAGAAGCAAAAGTTAGAACTGGACATGGAACAACAGACTGGTTCCAAATCAGGAAAGGAGTCTGTCAAGGCTGTATATTGTCACCCTGCTCATTAACTTATATGCAGAGTACACCATGAAAAACGCTGGGCTGGAAAAAGCACAAGCTGGAATCGAGATTGCTGGGAGAAATACAATAACCTCAGATATGCAGATGACACCACCCTTATGGCAGAGGTGGAAGAAGAACTAAAGAGTCTCTTCATAAGAGTACAAGAGGAGAGTGAAGAAGCTGGCTTAAAATTCAACATTCAGAAAACTAAGAACATGACATCTACTTCATGGCAAATAGATGAGAAAACAGTGGAAACGGTGACATATTTTATCTTTTGAGGCTCCAAAATCACTGCAGATGGTGACTTCAGCCATGAAATTAAAAGAAGCTTGCTCCTTGGAAGAAAAGTTATGACCAACCTAGACAGCATATTAAAAAGCAGAGACATTGCTTTACCAACAAAGGTCCATCTCGTCAAAGCTATGGTTTTTCCAGTAGTTGTGTATGGATGTGAGAGTTGGACTATAAAGAAAGCTGAGTGCTGAAGAATTGATGCTTTTGAACTGTGCTGTTGGAGAAGACTCTTGAGAGTCCCTTAGACTGCAAGGAGATCCAACTAGTCCATCGTAAAGGAAATCCATCCTGAACATTCATTGGAAGGACTAATGTTGAAGCTGAAACTCCAATATTTTGGCCACCTGTTTTGAAGAGCCAACTCATTGAAAAAGACCATGATGTTGGGAAAGATTGAAGGCAGGAGGAGAAGGGGATGACAGAGGATGAGATGGTTGGGTGGCATCAGTGACTCAATGGACATGAGTTTGACTAAGCTCCGGAAGTTGGTGATGGACAGAGAGGCCTGGTTGCTGCAGTCCATGGAGACACAAAGAGTTGGACACGACTGAGAGACTGAACTGAACTGAACTTGTCCTTGTATGTGTGTTCTCTCTGCCTTCCCAACACTAGAAGCTGCTTTAGGGCAGAATAATATTTTGATTAAACCATGTGGACTATATACGTGATCAGTTGAGTTTTCTATGAAGATAAAAGTTTATCCATAAACTTTTAAGATTCAAATGGGTGAATGTAGAGGTTTACTTTTTTTGCAGCCACACAAGATGAGACCCCTCTGTTAAGTTCCCTTGCCTATTAGATCTGCCATCTACCATTGTGAAATGATGTGTCTCTTTCTTTATCTCTTCTTGCCCTCTATGTATGTCAGTTTCAGATTTTACCAGGGAATTTTCCATAATTGCAAACTTAACATATATGTAATGATTACATATAATTATTAAGATATCTGAGAGCAAAACTTTAGAAGATAAATGGAGGTCAAATATTGAAGTTAAAAATGTTAATGATTAGTATAAAATAAATGCTAAAAAGGCAAGCCTGAAAATAAAAATATGCATCGATCAGAAAATGTCATATTAGCAATAACCCTAGTTATAGTTTATTATGAAGTGTACATAGGGTGAAAATTTTCACAAGACATATTCATATGAAACTACATACATAGATATGCATTTGCATATATATTTATATATGACCTAGTTGTATATTTTTTAAAGGTGAGGCAATGTTTATGTGGTTTATGTCTTGGAAATGTTGGTTATTTTTTGCTGTAGGTATGTTGATGAAGGTTGAAAAAGATCCATAGAGAACTGAGAACACAATAAAATGGTGATTTCCTGGTATCAGAAAACTTCATACTTCTAATATATTAAAGGCTAATAAGTTAACTAAGAAGAAATTCTAATATATAGGATTCTGGAGGTTTATAATTGATTTTTCTTCCTGATTTCTAGCCTATAAATTAGGATAATTTATAAGGTATATAAACTCTAAAATGGGGTTATATAAGTAATTTTTCGTTCTATAAAGATCAAAATTATATATTTTTTCAGGGAAGATAAAGAGGAGCTTTGTCTCAAATCTACAAGTTAACTATATAAGTTATAAAACACAATAAGGAAAGAAGAGTTCTCAGAAATCTAGGAATATAGGACTTCACTGGGATGCATAATCTTAAAGAAGTGTGGGGATTCAATCACCTAATAATAATTTTAAAATTTCTAACAGCAAGAGAATAAATGTGTAGTAATGATTTAATAAGGTATAAAAATACTAAATCATTATGCTATAAATATGAAGCTAATATATTGTATGTTAATTATATCTCAATAATGAGTTTAAAAAGTAAATTTATTTTGAGTGGGAAAAAAGCACTCTACTTTCTTAAGTGTTAGCAGATCTTAACTCGATAAATATAATTAAGATCTAGGCTTGGGAAGGTGAAGGAAAGGAATACAAGGGATGAATGGATTGTAAGAGGAAAAAAAAGAGATACACAGAACTTTGCAACTGGGAAGCAGCAGTAAGGTTTTCTACCCCATATATGGGAAAAAAGCATTAATAGAAATTATCATTAAGCTATTTAAGGTGTTGTATATTTCTTTCAATAAAACAGTGTCTGTTTTCTGGACACTTGTGACTTAATGAAAAACAATAGGATGATTATCGCATGATTAGATAGCTAGTAGCTTCACCCAAGCATACAAGGAAACACTTATCAGTGACTAGGGTAGAAATGAGTGGAGTGTGAATGACCTAGAAACCTAGAGAGCCCATATATCTCCATGCTGTAAATAAACTTAGCTGCCCAGTGGATTTTTAAATAGATGATAGTTTTTAAAGTAAGAATCAAAATGATGTGGATGAAACTAGAGCCTTATACAGAATGAAGTAAGCCAGAAAGAAAAACACCAATACAGTATACTGACACATATATATGGAATTTAGGAAGACGGTAATGATAACCCTGTATGTGAGAGAGCACAAGAGACATAGATGTATAGAACAGTCTTTGAACTCTGTGAGAGAGGGAGAGGGTGGGATGATTTGGGAGAATGGCATTGAAACATGTATATCATATAAGAAATGAATGGCCAGTCCAGGTTCGATGCAGGATACAGGATGCTTGGGGCTGGTGCACTGGGATGACCCAGAGGGATGGTACAGGGAGGGAGGTGGGAGAGGGGTCCAGAAGGGGGAACAGGTGTACACCCGTGGTGGATTCATGTTGATGTATGGCAAAACNGAGACATTGCTTTACCAACAAAGGTCCATCTCGTCAAAGCTATGGTTTTTCCAGTAGTTGTGTATGGATGTGAGAGTTGGACTATAAAGAAAGCTGAGTGCTGAAGAATTGATGCTTTTGAACTGTGCTGTTGGAGAAGACTCTTGAGAGTCCCTTAGACTGCAAGGAGATCCAACTAGTCCATCGTAAAGGAAATCCATCCTGAACATTCATTGGAAGGACTAATGTTGAAGCTGAAACTCCAATATTTTGGCCACCTGTTTTGAAGAGCCAACTCATTGAAAAAGACCATGATGTTGGGAAAGATTGAAGGCAGGAGGAGAAGGGGATGACAGAGGATGAGATGGTTGGGTGGCATCAGTGACTCAATGGACATGAGTTTGACTAAGCTACGGAAGTTGGTGATGGACAGAGAGGCCTGGTTGCTGCAGTCCATGGAGACACAAAGAGTTGGACACGACTGAGAGACTGAACTGAACTGAACTTGTCCTTGTATGTGTGTTCTCTCTGCCTTCCCAACACTAGAAGCTGCTTTAGGGCAGAATAATATTTTGATTAAACCATGTGGACTATATACGTGATCAGTTGAGTTTTCTATGAAGATAAAAGTTTATCCATAAACTTTTAAGATTCAAATGGGTGAATGTAGAGGTTTACTTTTTTTGCAGCCACACAAGATGAGACCCCTCTGTTAAGTTCCCTTGCCTATTAGATCTGCCATCTACCATTGTGAAATGATGTGTCTCTTTCTTTGATCTCTTCTTGCTCTCTATGTATGCCAGTTTCAGATTTTACCAGGGAATTTTCCATAATTGCAAACTTAACATATATGTAATGATTACATATAATTATTAAGATATCTGAGAGCAAAACTTTAGAAGATAAATGGAGGTCAAATATTGAAGTTAAAAATGTTAATGATTAGTATAAAATAAATGCTAAAAAGGCACAGCCTGAAAATAAAAATATGCATCGATCAGAAAATGTCATATTAGCAATAACCCTAGTTATAGTTTATTATGAAGTGTACATAGGGTGAAAATTTTCACAAGACATATTCATATGAAACTACATACATAGATATGCATTTGCATATATATTTATATATGACCTAGTTGTATATTTTTTAAAGGTGAGGCAATGTTTATGTGGTTTATGTCTTGGAAATGTTGGTTATTTTTTGCTGTAGGTATGTTGATGAAGGTTGAAAAAGATCCATAGAGAACTGAGAACACAATAAAATGGTGATTTCCTGGTATCAGAAAACTTCATACTTCTAATATATTAAAGGCTAATAAGTTAACTAAGAAGAAATTCTAATATATAGGATTCTGGAGGTTTATAATTGATTTTTCTTCCTGATTTCTAGCCTATAAATTAGGATAATTTATAAGGTATATAAACTCTAAAATGGGGTTATATAAGTAATTTTTCGTTCTATAAAGATCAAAATTATATATTTTTTCAGGGAAGATAAAGAGGAGCTTTGTCTCAAATCTACAAGTTAACTATATAAGTTATAAAACACAATAAGGAAGAAAGAGTTCTCAGAAATCTAGGAATATAGGACTTCACTGGGATGCATAATCTTAAAGAAGTGTGGGGATTCAATCACCTAATAATAATTTAAAAATTTCTAACAGCAAGAGAATAAATGTGTAGTAATGATTTAATAAAGTATAAAAATACTAAATCATTATGCTATAAATATGAAGCTAATATATTGTATGTTTATTATATCTCAATAATGAGTTTAAAAAGTAAATTTATTTTGAGTGGGAAAAAAAGCACTCTACTTTCTTAAGTGTTAGCAGATCTTAACTCGATAAATATAATTAAGATCTAGGCTTGGGAAGGTGAAGGAAAGGAATACAAGGGATGAATGGATTGTAAGAGGAAAAAAAAGAGATACACAGAACTTTGCAACTGGGAAGCAGCAGTAAGGTTTTCTACCCCATATATGGGAAAAAAGCATTAATAGAAATTATCATTAAGCTATTTAAGGTGTTGTATATTTCTTTCAATAAAACAGTGTCTGTTTTCTGGACACTTGTGACTTAATGAAAAACAATAGGATGATTATCGCATGATTAGATAACTAGTAGCTTCACCCAAGCATACAAGGAAACACTTATCAGTGACTAGGGTAGAAATGAGTGGAGTGTGAATGACCTAGAAACCTAGAGAGCCCATATATCTCCATGCTGTAAATAAACTTAGCTGGCCAGTGGATTTTTAAATAGATGATAGTTTTTAAAGTAAGAATCAAAATGATGTGGATGAAACTAGAGCCTTATACAGAATGAAGTAAGCCAGAAAGAAAAACGCCAATACAGTATACTGACACATATATATGGAATTTAGGNTCCTGATTTCTAGCCTATAAATTAGGATAATTTATAAGGTATATAAACTCTAAAATGGGGTTATATAAGTAATTTTTCGTTCTATAAAGATCAAAATTATATATTTTTTCAGGGAAGATAAAGAGGAGCTTTGTCTCAAATCTACAAGTTAACTATATAAGTTATAAAACACAATAAGGAAGAAAGAGTTCTCAGAAATCTAGGAATATAGGACTTCACTGGGATGCATAATCTTAAAGAAGTGTGGGGATTCAATCACCTAATAATAATTTAAAAATTTCTAACAGCAAGAGAATAAATGTGTAGTAATGATTTAATAAAGTATAAAAATACTAAATCATTATGCTATAAATATGAAGCTAATATATTGTATGTTTATTATATCTCAATAATGAGTTTAAAAAGTAAATTTATTTTGAGTGGGAAAAAAAGCACTCTACTTTCTTAAGTGTTAGCAGATCTTAACTCGATAAATATAATTAAGATCTAGGCTTGGGAAGGTGAAGGAAAGGAATACAAGGGATGAATGGATTGTAAGAGGAAAAAAAAGAGATACACAGAACTTTGCAACTGGGAAGCAGCAGTAAGGTTTTCTACCCCATATATGGGAAAAAAGCATTAATAGAAATTATCATTAAGCTATTTAAGGTGTTGTATATTTCTTTCAATAAAACAGTGTCTGTTTTCTGGACACTTGTGACTTAATGAAAAACAATAGGATGATTATCGCATGATTAGATAACTAGTAGCTTCACCCAAGCATACAAGGAAACACTTATCAGTGACTAGGGTAGAAATGAGTGGAGTGTGAATGACCTAGAAACCTAGAGAGCCCATATATCTCCATGCTGTAAATAAACTTAGCTGCCCAGTGGATTTTTAAATAGATGATAGTTTTTAAAGTAAGAATCAAAATGATGTGGATGAAACTAGAGCCTTATACAGAATGAAGTAAGCCAGAAAGAAAAACACCAATACAGTATACTGACACATATATATGGAATTTAGGAAGACGGTAATGATAACCCTGTATGTGAGAGAGCACAAGAGACATAGATGTATAGAACAGTCTTTGAACTCTGTGAGAGAGGGAGAGGGTGGGATGATTTGGGAGAATGGCATTGAAACATGTATATCATATAAGAAATGAATGGCCAGTCCAGGTTCGATGCAGGATACAGGATGCTTGGGGCTGGTGCACTGGGATGACCCAGAGGGATGGTACAGGGAGGGAGGTGGGAGAGGGGTCCAGAAGGGGGAACAGGTGTACACCCGTGGTGGATTCATGTTGATGTATGGCAAAACCAATACAATATTGTAAAGTAAAAATAAATAAATAAGTAAAAGACACATTTGAAAAGAAAAAAAAAGAATCCTAATTTGTTAATAGTTTCTTAATATTATCTTTGGGAAAGATTTCTTCCATTAAGTTAGGCACACCAGAGTGCTTGGAATGGAAAAAATAGCAAGTAAAATAAATTATTGGTGAGCAGAAATATATCTTTAAAATGTGTATATGCAAAAGTCAAATTTTTTAAAATGATGTAAAATCAAATTGAAAGAAGCTTTAACTAAAATAATAACTAAATAAAAATAAGCCATTAATATGAAATCTTAATTACCTTATAATATCAACAATAATTTATGTTATGAGGTTAATTATATTGGAGAGCAATGTGTTGTGGGAATATAGAGACATTTTGATTATAAAGTGTTTATAATTCAGTCTAACAATACATTAATTTACAAATGAAAATTAAAATAGATGCATAATTTTGACTTTGAGTCATGAAATTTGTATTTATATTACTGGTATGATTTCACACTATGTAAACAAATTCACATCCTGGAATGCAAGGTCAAGTGGGCCTTAGGAAGCATCACTATCAACAAAGTTAGCAGAGGTGATGGAATTCCAGTTGAACTATAAAAGATGATGCTGTGAAAGTGCTACACTCAAAATGCCAGCAAATTTCTTAAACTCAGCAGTGGCCACAGGACTGGAAAAGTTGTTTTCATTCCAATCCCAAAGAAAGGCAATGTCAAAGAATGTTCAAACACATTCGCAAATTAAACACATCTCATACACTAGTAAAGTAACGCTGAAAATTCACCAAACCAGGCTTCAACAGTACATGAACCATGAAGCTTCAGATGTCCAAGCTGGATTTAGAAAAGGCAGAGGAACCAGAAATCAAACTGCCAACATCCGCTAGATCATTGAAAAAGCAAGATTGTTCCAGAAAAATATCTACTTATACTTTATTGACCACATCAAAACCTTTGAATATGTGGATCACAACAAACTGTGGAAAATTCTTTAAGAGATGGGAATACCAGACCACCGGGTTCCAGCCCCCGCAGGATCCAGAGAAACGGCGTCAGCGATTGATTTAGAGAGAGAGAGAGACAGATAAGAATGTTGTAGATAAGAAAATAGAAGAGAGAAGAAAAGAGGCTGATGTTCCTTGGTTTATACAGAAAATAAATAAAGTCTCAAGACAAGAGACTTGCACCGTCTACATGAGGCCGCAGGTGCCCTCCCAGTCTCCTGAGGGAGTGAAGGCACAGGACGCCTTCCCATTCAGGTCTTAGAAACCCAGGCAAATAAGTAGACACGGTGGATCTCTGTACTCCAGATGGGAACTAGCCTGAAAGAGAGAGTAAGAGGAAGAAAATGATTGACAAGCTACTTTGATGAGCGAGATCCGTAGCTTTATTTTTAAAAGGTACTTATATACTCTTTTGTATATAGAGGGAAATGAAAGATGCAAGGTCATACAGAGTCAGCCCAACATTCCACCAGTTTTGCCCTTATCAAAACCATTATTTTTCTGCATACCTTTCCCACAAATGATGTTGTATACACTATCATCTGGCCTTGGAGGCCTATGAACATTGTATGACCCTCTTTTGATAAAGGCTGCTCAACAAAAACTTATTTTCCCTCAAAGTGTTTTTCCTTTATATTTCTAATCTATGTCAGCCTCAGAAAGTGCCAAACAGAGTTATGTTTTTCACAGAGCAAAGGTGCAGCAAGTTACAAGAAAGAACCAATTAGCTCAAAAGTCTGATATGGTTAAATTCAAGGCTACACTTGTTTTTCTTGTATTTTCACTGTTAACTAATGCATTCCCAGGTGCACTGTGGATAAGATATATGGGAACTTAGCAACAAGCTTTGGCCCAATAATGAAATCCTACACCAGCACTAGCACTACTCTAATAACTTTCAACTCTTTCAAAGGCTCTATGCTTTAGGCTTTGCATGCTTCTCACAGTTGGGAGGCTGTAAATAATCACCTGCATAGCTGTGTCTGGATATACCTGCCAAGCAAGATAGAATGCTAACAGAGGGGATTTGATTTGAAATATTCCTCTCATGTCCAGGAGACTTATTAGCTATAGCCCTAAGTTGATTTTTTCCAGAAAAAGGTGGTCAGGGTTAGCCCCCAGTTAATGTCAGAGGAGTTGGTGAAAGTCATGAAACAGTAAAACAAACAGATTCTGGTTTGGGGGTAGATGCTCGAGAAAGCCTAGGGAGCCCCTTGAGCTCTGAAGCCTTGCTTAACAGTTTTCTTCCACATGACCCTGTCATGGGTGGGATCTCCTATGGCAGCTCCTGGCACCAGACCACCTCACCTGCCTCCTGAGAAATCTGCATGCAGGTCAAAACACAACAGTTAGAACTGGACATGGAACAACAGACTGGTTCCAAGTCAGGAAAGATTGCATGTTGTCACCCTGTTTATTTAACTCATATGCAGAGTACATCGTGAGAAATGCCAGGATGGATGAAGCACAAGCTGGAATCAAGATGCTGGAAGAAATATCAATGACCTCAGATATACAGATGACACCACCTTTATGGCAGAAAGTGAAGAACTAAAGAGCCTCTTGATGAAAGTGAAGAGGAGAGTGAAGATGTTGGCTTAAAACTCAACATTCAAAAAACTAAGATCATGGCATCCAGTTCCATTGCTTCATGGCAAATGGATTACAAAAGGAAACAATGAGAGACTTTTTTTTGCAGGCGGCGGGGGGGAGGGGTTCCAAAATCACTTCAGGTGGTGACTTGCAGTCATGAAATTAAGATGCTTGCTCCTTGGAAGAAAAGCTATGACCAACCTAGACAGCATATTAAAAACAGAGACTTTATTTTGCCAACAAAGGCCCAGAAGTCTGAGATCAGGGTACAAGCATGGTCAAGATATGGTGAGAGCCCTCCGCTAAGTTCATATATGGCTATTTCTTGTTCTATCCCCACACTGTGTAGAGTAGAAAGAGAGAAGCAAGATCTCTTGTAACTTACAAGAGCACGAGTTCCATTCGTAAGGGCTTCATCCTCATGATTTCACCACTCCTAATTATTTACCAAAGGCCCCACCTCCTAATACTCTAACACAGGAGAGTAGGGTTTAAAAATATGAATGTAGGGGGACACAAGCACTCAATTAAAGGAAATCGGTCCTGAGTATTCATTGGAAGGACTGGTGCTGAAGCTCAAGCTCCACTACTTTGGCCACCTGATGGGAAAAGTGAACTAATTGGAAAATATCCTGATGCTGGAAAAGATTGAGAGCAAGAGGAGAAGGGGACAACAGAGGATGAGATGGTTGGATGGCATCACTGACCCAATGGACATGAGTTTGAGCAAACTCCAGGATACAGTGAAAGACTGGGGTACTGAAGTACATGGGGTTGCAAAGAATCAGACACGACTTTGTAACTGAACAACAATAAGCACTCAGTTAATAAAAATATTCCTCTCTGACCTTACAAATTATTCAGAAAAAAAAAGGAAAATTTCAAGTGGATTGATTGCAAAAGAACAATAGTTAGCTGTTTCAGATATTACCTTAAATGATATGTATTGAGAAGTACACAGTCCTGAATAGTTATTAATATCAGCCTTGTCTTCAGACACTTAGGCACATCTGACTCTTTGTGACACTGTGAACTGTAGCCTGCCAGGCTCCTCTGTCCATGAGATTCTCCAGGCAAGAATACTGGAGTGGATGGCCATGCCTTCCTCCAGGGAATCTTCTCAACCCAGGAATCAAACCCATGTTTCATGGGTTTCATCAAGCCCATCTCCTGCATTGGGAAGTGGATCCTCTATCACTAGCAACACCTGGGAAGCCATTATCAGCATTACATATATTCTAAGTAGAATGTTTATGTACTGGGAACATATATGATATAGTCTATAATTTGTGAAATTGAGTGACAATGCTAAGACAATATCTATTGTCAAGGTACCTAGTATCCAGGGGAAATTACATTTTAATTACCAATGTTGGTACCTCCAAGAATAGCATATCTAAATCCGCAGAATTTCTTACACCCCAAAACAGTGAGGCAGTCACTAGTTCTTCCAACAAATAGGTATTTACAGCATTCTTCATGCAGACATATTGTGCAGTCTCATGGCTATAAAGATACAAAGATAATACTGAATCTGTTTTCAAAGAATTCAGAGCCCATGAATGGGAATAAGAGAAAGGTACTATAATAGATTAAAAATATAACAGGTTAATTTAATTGAATAAACAATTCTAACCCTAACAACTTTCCCTTTTCCATGTCTACATCTTTTGGTATTGTTTTGATTTTTAAATAATTGAATTTATCAAAGCTTAATAAAGTCCCTAGGCCCAAGGGGCTACATATGCCCTTTCCCCTTCATAAATCACAATCATAGCACTATCTTCTTTAAAATATATATAAGCATTGTTATAGTTGAAATTATTGTTCATATTTTTCTCTCACTTGATTCCCTGGTCAGAACATGTAATGAAGGATGATGAAGGAAGATCTTGTCTTTATTTTGTGCCCTGTTCAAGATCTTGTCTATTTTATTCAGCATTTTTTATTTTCTGATGCATAATAGTTCCTCAGTAAATAATTCTTGAATGAACTGCCAATATATCATTCAAGTCATTTGAAGTCCCCCTTTAATGATGTTTTTAATCCCTATTTTCCCTTCCAGAGCTTCCCCAAAGTCATATATACACTTTGCCTACCAACATCATAAACAACTTTTTAGAAGACAAAGTCTTCCAATATTGTAAGTTTAGGAAGGTAAATTGTCTTTTATATAATTTCCCACCATCCTGAAAATAGAGTTTCAAAAATAGAGTGAATTATCCCACTTATATTAAAATTTCTCTATGCATTCTGATAAAAGTTAAAATCATGTGTTTTATATTCTTATGTAAAATCAATTAGTAACCATAGTATCTCTACTAAATCTTATATTCATTAAAACATGTCACCCATCTGAACACTGCCAGTTCAGGCATTTAAATTAATACTATTAATATTTCCATAATCTCTTAAAGATGAATATGTTCAACTCAATAATCTAACATTTTTTATATATAATAAACTGTTTTATTTAATAGATATTGTACCACACTGTATTTGGCATGAAAAATATGTTTGATTTTTTTATGTAGAAGAAGATACATATATTATTATCATGAATTAATATGTGGTTCTTACTCACCCGAGTTACTCAAATCCCAAAACCCAGAAGGATCTACTCTTTCTTATATATGTATGTAATTTTCTTTATATAATTCTAGAAGTTATGTGTATTTAAAATAAGGTAAACTCTAAAAGTCTAATTTAATACAGAGTGTAGTATGATGTATTTTTCCAGGAAAAGAGAACTTAATCAAAATGCCTGATTTTAAGTTATCAAAATAATTTAACATCCATTGGAGATAATAAGAAAATATTATAATCTTTCATGTCACTACTGAGAGATTCTTAAATATACTCTATTTTTACATAAATATGAATTGAATGTTGTGTGAATGAGGTGTTTCTTTTCACTCAACCAATTAAATGAAGAAAAGGCGGAGGACACCCCAATCAACCTTTATATTATTATCATAAAGAAAGTGAACTCTGCTGATGATATGCATCATTACCTCTTTTATAATAATTTCACTATTTTCTTTGAAGTATGGACTTTGTGTGCCTACTAGACAAATCAAGAAGATTTACACTCAGACAAGTAATATATATTTATAATGAAAAAATAATTATTTTCATTAAAATATTTAGATTTCTACTAATGAGTTAATTATAAACTGAATTGAAAATTAAAATCTTACTTCAAACTGAAGATAAAATATCCACTATGCTTTTATTTTCCTCATTGCAATGCACTTACCACTACAAGATAAGGAAAGAAAAAAATAGAACTTTATTCTAGGATTTTTATAGAAATGAAACATATACGTTTCTCAAAAATAACATAAAATGCTAATATTCTAATGTAACAGATTTTCTTTTACACTTTGTCTTGAGTGTGTACATTGATTTTATGGGATTTGAATATGACTTGTTTCACAAATTTTTCATCACCATTAAAATAGTCCACCATACAGAAGAAAGATTTTCATATCCATCCTCTTATTTAGATAGCATGTCAAATGTAGTTTAATATTTAAATCTTTTAAATTAATTTAAAATAATCAGATATTTGGAAGTTAAGCATTATATTGCATATTTTAATTTAGAGGAATATACTAATTGTAGAAAAGCTATAACATACATATATAGTCAAAGTGACTTATAATTACATTATGAGAATGCAAATATTGGCAACATCTTGATGGAAAAATCTTTCTAGGTATAATTCTAAATGCAAGTGAATATATATTTATTCTATTATAATTGATTTTGGTGCTCAGATGTTTTTGTACTCTGGTTTGCTTAGTTTCAACTCAATTATTTAAGAATATTTAAGTTGCACTCATCTCACATGCTCAAAATTCTCCAAGCCAGGCTTCAGCAATACGTGAACTCCCAGATGTTCAAGCTGGTTTTAGAAAAGGCAGAGGAACCAGAGATCGAATTGCCAACATCCACTGGATCATGGAAAAAGTAAGAAAGTTCCAGAAAAACATCTATTTCTGCTTTATTGACTATGCTAAAGTCTTTGACTGTGTGGATCACTATAAACTGTGGACAATTCTTCAAGAGATGGGAATACCAGGCCACCTGACCTGCCTCTTGAGAAACGTATATGCAGGTCAGGAAGCAACAGTTAAAACTGGACATGGAACAACAGACTGGTTCCAAATAGGAAAAGGAGAGTGCATCAAGGCTGTATATTGTCACCCTACTTATTTAACTTCTATGCAGAGTACATCATGAGAAACGCTGGACTGAAAGAAGCACAAGTTGGAATCAAGATTGCCGGGAGAAATATCAATAACCTCAGATATGCAGATGACACCACCCTTATGGCAGAAAGTGAAGAAGAACTNATGTATTGAGAAGTACACAGTCCTGAATAGTTATTAATATCAGCCTTGTCTTCAGACACTTAGGCACATCTGACTCTTTGTGACACTGTGAACTGTAGCCTGCCAGGCTCCTCTGTCCATGAGATTCTCCAGGCAAGAATACTGGAGTGGATGGCCATGCCTTCCTCCAGGGAATCTTCTCAACCCAGGAATCAAACCCATGTTTCATGGGTTTCATCAAGCCCATCTCCTGCATTGGGAAGTGGATCCTCTATCACTAGCAACACCTGGGAAGCCATTATCAGCATTACATATATTCTAAGTAGAATGTTTATGTACTGGGAACATATATGATATAGTCTATAATTTTTGAAATTGAGTGACAATGCTAAGACAATATCTATTGTCAAGGTACCTAGTATCCAGGGGAAATTACATTTTAATTACCAATGTTGGTACCTCCAAGAATAGCATATCTAAATCCGCAGAATTTCTTACACCCCAAAACAGTGAGGCAGTCACTAGTTCTTCCAACAAATAGGTATTTACAGCATTCTTCATGTAAACATATTGTGCAGTCTCATGGCTATAAAGATACAAAGATGATACTGAATCTGTTTTCAAAGAATTCAGAGCCCATGAATGGGAATAGGAGAAAGGTACTATAATAATTAAAAATATAACAGGTTAATTTAATTGAATGAACAGTTCTAACCCTAACAACTTTCCCTTTTCCATGTCTACATCTTTTGGTATTGTTTTGATTTTTAAGTAATTGAATTTATCAAAGCTTAATAAAGTCCCTAGGCCCAAGGGGCTACATATACCCTTTCCCCTTCATAAATCACAATCATAGCACTATCTTCTTTAAAATATATATAAGCATTGTTATAGTTGAAATTATTGTTCATATTTTTCTCTCACTTGATTCCCTGGTCAGAACATGTAATGAAGGATGATGAAGGAAGATCTTGTCTTTATTTTGTGCCCTGTTCAAGATCTTGTCTATTTTATTCAGCATTTTTTATTTTCTGATGCATAATAGTTCCTCAGTAAATAATTCTTGAATGAACTGCCAATATATCATTCAAGTCATTTGAAGTCCCCCTTTAATGATGTTTTTAATCCCTATTTTCCCTTCCAGAGCTTCCCCAAAGTCATATATACACTTTGCCTACCAACATCATAAACAACTTTTTAGAAGACAAAGTCTTCCAATATTGTAAGTTTAGGAAGGTAAATTGTCTTTTATATAATTTCCCACCATCCTGAAAATAGAGTTTCAAAAATAGAGTGAATTATCCCACTTATATTAAAATTTCTCTATGCATTCTGATAAAAGTTAAAATCATGTGTTTTATATTTTTATGTAAAATCAATTAGTNCACTTTTGCATTTCAGTAAATAGACCACAAGCACTCATTTTTTTTTCAATGCCCTGATTTTCAAGTAGCTGCTCAGGAGAGATACATTTAGTACTTGACAGAGCTCTCATTTGTGTCCACTTTGGTTGTTCAGCCTCCGTCCTGTCTGACTCTTTGTGACCCCATGGACTGCAGCACACCAGACTTCCATCTTCCAGAGATCACCCAAACTCGTGTCCATTGAGTCAGTGACACCGTCCAACCAGCTCATCCTGTCATACCCTTCTCCTCCTGCCTTTAATCTTTCCCAGCATGAGGGTATTTTCTAATAAGTCAGCTCTTCACATCAAGTGGCCAAAGTATTGGAGCTTCAGAGTCAGTATCATTCATGCCAATGAATATCAGAATTGATTTCTTTTAGGAATGTCTGATTTGATCTCCTTGCACTACAAGGACTCCCAAGAATCTTCTGCAACACCACAGTTCAAAAGCATCAATTCTTTGGCTTTCAGCCTTCTTTATGGTCCAACTCTCACATCCATACGTGATTACTGGAAAAACCATAGCTTCTACTAGACAGACCTTTGTTGGTCAAGTAATGTCTTTGCTTTTTAATCCGCTACCTAACACTTTCATTCAATAGCCGTTAGTGAAAGAAAAAGCTTCCCTGGAGGCTCAGACGGTAAGAAATTTGCCTGCAGTGAAGGAGACCTCATTGGGTTCGATTCCTGGATCATTCTTACCTGGTGAATTTCATGGATAGAGGAGCCTGGTAGGCTACAGTCCATGGAGTCCCAAAGAGTCAGACACAACTGAGTGACTAACACACACACACATATGCACAATGATAGAAAAAGTGCAATTGGAGTTCTCTGAAATGAAAACTCTCCATCTTTTCCACCTTTAAAGAATTAAGGGTATAGGAGTAGCGATGCTCATCATATCCACATTTGCATCCAAAGTGGCAAATGATGTCAGAACTCATAGCCAAATAAAGTAGTCACAATTATAACTCAAACAGTAATCCCCCATCATAGCTTTATGGTATCTGGTCTGGGGAAAAATACATCCTTTGACAATTTTATAGGTTATTGATTGGATAGTGCTTTCATTTCAATCCCTATCAGTAAGGAAGATAAAAACCAATTCTTGTGCACTTGCACTTAGGAATAGCAATGTACATATATTTTGCACCAGAATTAGTTAACTGTCCTATTCTGTCTCAATATAGTTCAAAGGGTCCCTGATCATCTTGAGATGTCACATAATTCATGGGTGACATCATGCTAATTTCATCTAAAGAACAGGAACTAAAACATACACTAGATTCTCTAACAAGAAACACGCAGATGAAGAAAGTGGGACAACTCAGGTTTAAAACAAGTATTCTGTCTCCAGAATTGTACCTATAATCACTGTGTTGTGTCACTTATGTTTGTATATTTATTATTATCATATTTTGGTGTGTAAGTAATATGTATTTCACATATATGCATAAGTGAAAGTGTTAGTCAGTCACATCTAACTCTTTTGGGACCCCATGGTCTATAGCCCACCAGACTTCTCTGTCCATGGAATTCTCCAGGCAAGAATACTAGAGTGGGTTGCTATTTCCTTCTCCAGGGGATCTTCCCAACATGGGGATCAAGCTCGTACCTCCTGCAGGAGATCCTGCATTGGCAGGCAGGTTCTTTATCACTGAGCAGTTTGGGAAGCACATATGCATATGTGCATGGGAACAATTTTAACAGAACATATACTAAACTGTTGGAAAAGATTTTCTCTGACAGATAGCATCCAAATTATTGTGATATTATTAAATAGTCATTTCAGGGAATACATTTCATTGTATCTGATAGAATATTCTTTATATTGTATATCACTATAATAAAATTACACACACAAAAACCAAAAGTTACATTAACAAGTAAAACAAAAAGTTTTAAATGAACAAAGGTAAAAAACAGTGGAATCAATAATTTTTTAAAAATTACATAAGAAACATTTTATAACAGACTATTAAGTGAATTAATTGCAAACAATAATTAGCTCCTTATTGTATGTGATGATTAGTAATGTTTGAAATATATATGTATATATCTGAATGGATCTAGAGTTGATAGGAGTGAGTCTAGGAGTGAGCAGATATATGTGCACACCTGTGATTTTGCTTGTCTCTTAGTGGGACAGAGATTTGCAAGAGGATTAAATGTTTATGTTTCAAGATTATTAATAAAGAGAAAAATGCCCTCACATGAAAATATAAAAAAGTAGAAAAATAATCTTAGTAAACCCTAAAAAACTCTATAGGTTCAAAGTCTAAAAGTTTCTTGGGAGCAACAATCTGCATTACTGAGGATATAGTATAGTAGTAGCAGTAGTGTTTTTGCCTGTAAAATACATATCAGTCACAGACTTAGAATGTATGCAGCTCNAATAAAGAGAAAAATACCCTCACATGAAAATATAAAAAAGTAGAAAAATTATCTTAGTAAACCCTAAAAAACTCTATAGGTTCAAAGTCTAAAAGTTTCTTGGGAGCAACAATCTGCATTATTGAGGATATAGTATAGTAGTAGCAGTAGTGTTTTTGCCTGTAAAATACATATCAGTCACAGACTTAGAATGTATGCAGCTCACCAGAATACCATAGTGATACTCTGTTCCTATGAGGGCATATGAGATGAGTTAATATATGAGCATATCACCAGTGTGGGCTGGGCTAGCAGAGAGTCTACTGGGTCTGCAAATCCATCACATGGCTATTTCCATAGTCCTCAGATATATACTGATTGAAATGGACATACTAGATATTAATAACTGGAAGAATCTTGTATTTGTGCCTTGCCTTGCAAGGTAAGAGTTATCATAGTGAAAACCAAGTGAAAGCTTCTAAAACTACCACCTCCTATAGGGAAGGAATTTTCCTATTTTTGCATTGTCAGGGCTTTTTGAGCAAAGAAAAGCAATGTGCTATAAAGACAGAGAATGTGCCATTTTCTCCAGAGCTATTTGCTCTTCACATTCTAGGGGTGTTATATCTACAGTTGTATTATTACATTGTAAAAGTAATAAAATCCTGAAGCATTTGTTTATATTCCAAAAAGCTGTAAAAAACAAACTTTTTTTCTCTAAGAGAGAATTTGCTTACATTTTGAAAAAGGTTTCTCTCCTTTCTCAGGGGTGGGGGTTTGAGGAGTGGAACAGGGGTGGTGTAAAGGAGTTCCTGTATAAACTCCCAGTCATAATTTCAAGGCTCCTTTCCTGAAAATGAGCAGGTGACACCTGTCTTCATTGTCCAGCCCAAGAGGGATCAGGGCCCAGGCAATCAGTGCTGTTACTGCTATACTAAATCTAATCTCTAATCCAGAAACCTCATATTTACTTTCAGAACAAAATAATTAAATATAGATATTAAAAACTTACCAGCCACCAGCCAATGAGATAAAAGGTAAAAAATATCAAGTCTCGTGGGAAAGGGCAGAAATTAGAAGTCTTAAAGATCTAAAGGATCCAGAGACACATCCTATTTGCATTTTAACCATCTGGCTCAATTAAAAAAAAAAAAAACAGATGGAACACAGAGACAGTCGATAACCAAAAACCCAACCAGTTAATAAATTGTAGCTCCTCTGCCAGATGTGATGGTCTTTGCTCAAGAAAATTATCATGGCCTCTGGTCCATGGTAGGCAGCCACTGATCTGCCAAATTTGTTCTCTTCCATTTCTATCAGAACAGAGGATCTGAAACAATTTGTATTTACTTGGAACAGACCTCAGTGTTCATTTTCTAACTTGCCCAGGGCTCTGTTGTTTCTTTTACCTTCTGTCTTCATAGCATCCAAAAAGACCAGGGCCAGCTGGACCTGCTACCGCTGTAATATTCTTCCACTGATGAATGAGAGTCTAAGCCTCAACACCAGTGACACCACTGATACGACCAGAATTGCTACTTGAGGGTCAGGAACCTAGAATAGATGACACAGAGGGAGAGCAAAAGAGGTGATGCATACCAGTTACAGTCCAGAGCCCAGCTGCAAGTGTGGAAATGCAATTTGTCCCACTAACTTTCCTATTTTCTGTGGCCCTCCAGAGAATAAGTACACCTGAATCCTGGAACTCATGTAAGATCAATTTCCAGTATAGCAAGAAGTGTAAGCTATAATGATAGATTCCCCAGACTCTCTTTCAGAAATAAAATACTTTGTTCATCACACTCCATTTCTTTGGAGCACTCCTAACAGATGTTTTTAGTGATCAGATCTTATCTGCACTTGCCTCACCTAAGGAAAATCCCTTTATTTAAGGTTCCATTGCCTTTCTGAGGCAACCTGTGGGGCCCTAAATGGGAAACTTTAAAAACAAAGGGGCTAGCTTTGAGGTGGAAAACCTAAGATGGCGCCTGGCGGAAGAGATGGGGGTGTGGTCTGTGTTGTTTGTCAAAGTTTTTTGATTGGCTCTCTTGATTTCCATGCAGTAGACAGTGTGTGATCTCCATAGACTCCTGTTATAATGAAAGCACATGATGAGTTGACCTTTAACGTGATTGGTGCAACTATGGAAAGTCCCGCCTAAAACCCGCCTGCTTGCCTATATAAGCTGGGAGTTTGCAGCAATAAAGTGGAACTGCTTCCACGGAAGCCCTGTCGCGTCCGATTGTCTCTCACTCGCCGGGGGCTGGGTTGGCGGACAGCAGGCTCACCTTTCCTTGGGACCCCTCAGCTTTGCTGAGGGAAGTTCCACTGCTTCTACTCTTTCTGCGGAGCACCCCCCCACCACCCCCAGCAACCCACAAACAATGACTACCTAGATGAAGATGCTGAGGGCTAACCTCCTCACCCCAGTTCAGGGTTGCTCTGAATGGGCCATTCTAGTTTCAGCAGTTGGTCCCCTTGCCACCACCTGAGGTTTTTGTTAAAACTTGATCACAACCTAACTTCCACCAATACCCAATCCTGCTTCTCTTCCTTTTCCTTCAGAGTTTTTGCCTCAAGAATATCCCCTCATATATTTGTTTTTATAATTTTATGTATTGCGTTAGTTTTGGCTATGCTGGGCTCTTGTTGCTACACAGGCTTTTTTTTCTCTAGCTGTGGTGAGCGGGAGCTACTCTAGTTGTGTGCTGGTTTCTCATTACGGTGGCTTTTGTTGTTGTGAAGCACAGGCTCCAGAGCAGTCAGGCTTCAGTAGTGGGCTCAGGAGTTGTGGCTCCCAGACTCTAGAGAGCAGGCTAATAGTTGTGGCACACAGGCTTAGTTGCTCTGCAATATGTGGGCTTTTCCCAGATCCGTAATGGAACCTGCATCTCCTGCATTGGCAGGCGGATTATTTACCACTGAGCCACCAAGGAAACCCCCTCGTATATTTCCATATGCTATTCTCCATCTCAGAGTTTGCTACCTGGGAAGCCCAATTTGTAGCAATAAGTAAAGGAATTCTTCAGTATCTTGAAATCCTTAGCAAAGTGAGATTACTTTGTGTCTTTTCATAATTAATAGCATTATCACATATTGGAAATGGCAATACAGTTCTTAATAGATTCCTTTCCATACAACATTTAGTTCAGCATGAATTTTCGACATTCTCTTGCTTGAAACGCTCTGATGATATGTACTACCAGCGAAGTGAGCATGTACAGTAATTCCATGTAACCTGTCATCATAACCAACAATGTGTCAAGCCCAAGATATTTAACAAGACAGTTCAGTAAAATTATTCATTGTTTTGTTAGCATAACAGTTCTTTTGTTTTACTTCACTCTTTTGAGTTTTATGGCCTTTAAAATCAAAATAGCAGTAAACATTCTATTAAAATTGTCTACTTGATAGGGCTTGATATAAAACTGATGTGTTTTTAAAGAAATTTAATAGCTACTGTCATAAAATTTTTTGTCAATTGAAGAGTGAAAGCTTGGCATTTTCCCCTGTGGCATTTTCTCAGTTCTAAACAAAGTGAAGAAAAATATCCCCAATGGATATTTAACACAATGTACAGTGTCAAATGTATATCAGTAAATTACAAATAATTTATATAAATTTTACCTGATAACTCATAGAAATATATTTCATATTTTAGAAAAAATGCTTTTCTATTAGTGCTATGAACTAGGTCATAATTACTTTAAGTAAAAATAGCCTTTCTCACCCTAAGTAATTATGAATTACTTACAAAACATTCTTAGGTAAAACAAAATCAGAATGATCATTTTAAGACTTTCATATATATTTAGTTGAACTTTCTTTTGAATTTACATTTACCTTTATAAAATGGCACTGTTTCCAAACAAATAAGTTCACTGAGGTAAGATCCGAATTATTTTCTGTTTTCTGATTATGAAAACAATTATGTTCAGATTATAGGTGTGAGCAAATTGAATAAATTATTTGATTTTTTTAATACAACAAAATGTTAGTCTTAGATAATTGACTTCATTTGAACGTAATGTAACTTTATACCCTTGAAAATGTATGGTTAAAAGCTTGACTGTTTTATTCTGGGGCTCTTTTTCAAAATAGACAATAAGATATATTTTTTTGGTATCTAGTTAAGCAGTAGTTATCTCTCTACTGCAAAACACCCAGTGATAAAAAATTAAAAGAATCAACATGTGTTAACCCAGAAAGGTGGAGAACAGAGTGAAGATAACAGAAAACTGCTAAAGTAACAACAATAACAACCTCAACAAAACCCAAACACCTTAGAATATTAAAAGCAAGTTGCAGTAGACCCTCTTGGTGACCCATGTATGGCCTTCCAGCCCGTATCTAATTTCAGTTTCAGCTAGGCAGTCAGTGTTTTGAGGGATCGGATTCACTTTCTGGTACTAAGTTTGCATCTTAATTTATACTTTTGAATTTAGAGTGAGTCCAGCATGAGTCCAGCCCTTTGACTAGAACCAGAAGAATGTACACCCTGGATTAAACCCAGGTATTATCAATTTCAGCCTGCTACAGCTTGAAGCAGAGTTTGGGTTCCCAACCAGAGAGAAGTGGAACGGGTCACAGTGGCAAGGGTACCAGGTCAGTGACAAGGACCCTGGCCCTTTTACTTTGCAGAAAAGGATCCCACAAAAATGGAATTAGTGAAGCAAGTGTTTATTAGAAGGAAAAAAAGAGTACAGTACATGTGGATAGACACACAGGTGTGCTCAGAGAGAGAATTGAGCTCTCATGGTTGTTTGAATCTCTTTTATGGGGCTTTTCTTCTGAGTTTCCTTTGACCAATCATCTTGCTTTATGTGGGTCTGAGTCTGTAGTTGGTATCTCTCAGGATCATTTCATGCATGAGTGCACATTTCTTAGCCAAGATGGTTTCTAATGTAGAGGCCAATGGGTAATTGACATTACCTACTATGAAGTGATGGCACCCCACTCCAAGTACTCTCGCCTGGAAAATCCCATGGACAGAGGAGCCTGGTGGGCTGCAGTCCATGGGGTCGCTGAGGGTCGGACATGACTGAGAGACTTTATTTTCACTTTCCTGCATTGAAGAAGGAAATGGCAACCCACTTCAGTGTTCTTGCCTGGAGAACTCCAGGGATGGGGGAGCCTGGTGGGCTGCCGTCTATGAGGTTGCACAGAGTTGGACACGACTGAAGCGACTTAGCAACTATGAGATGACACCTCTCCTTTTTGACCTTCAAGGAGCCTTTCTGCACATGTGCAGTTGGGAAGGTCTCCTTAACTTCAAGAATGAGGATTTGTGGTCTTTTATCTCTTGTCTGGCCAGGGCCCAGCCTCCTCTATCACCTTACTTTTATGGAGTTTTCTGCTATTATGGAGTTTCTGTCCATAGGGGAGAAACCATTCAGCTTGAGAACTGTCTATTTCCTCCTCATTTGAGAGAAGGCTCTATTAGATGCTGTCAGCATTGTGTCTTAGACCTTTATCACAGCTTCCCTTCCATTAATATATTTGTGGTTATATTCAAGAGTATTCTGAGTATTATGAATAATAGTATTTAATTTTCAATACCACAGTTTTCATTTTAAATGTTTTCAGATTCAGGATTGATACCACCTAAGATGCTTAGTATTTCTTAAAATAGTGCAAAATATGTCTTTCATTTTTTTCTCTAAGAAAGCATCATAAGTGCATGCTAAGTCACGTTAGTCATGTCCGACTCTTTATGACCCCACAGACTGTAGTCCACCAGACTGCTTTGTCCGTGGAATTCTCCAAGCAACAATACTGGAGTGGGTTGTCATCCCCTCCTCCAAGGGATCATCCTGACCCAGGGATCGAACCTGTGTCTCTTATGTCTTCTTCATTGGCAGGCGCCCTCTTTAACACCAATGCCACCTGGGAAGCCCATAAAGCACCCAATAATATGAAAGTAAATAGATGAGTAATGGAGGGTAAGCCAGGGCCAGCTTTATGTGTGTAGAACCTGTGCAGTTAATACAGGGCCCTGCCCTCAGAAGACATCCCTGCTTGGTTTCCTGCTCTGCTATCTTAAAGTTCTTAATAATTTTTGAACAAGAAACCCTGAAGGTTCATTTTGCTTTGAGCCTGAAAATTATGTAGCTGATCTTGTGGATATCAAAATCTTCTAACTCAGAGTATTGATCAGAGTTTTTACTGTTAACTGGGTAATGCAGAAAAATGGGCAGCCTCATGCCAACAACCATTTTCAAAAAAACCTTTGTTTTTTCTCAATAAAAATGTGATTATAATTGAATGTGACATACCTAGTTTTTATTAAGAAAATATGATGACATATTTCAATGTCCATTAGTATTCTTATAGTAAATAATTTTAGATAGGTACTTGCTGCTTTATTATATAGATGTGCTAGTATCTATTTAAATCAATATTCTATCATAGAATATACACTTTCCAATGTTTTGCATTAGAAACAACTCTGAAAGAGGAAACTGTTTTTCCTATAAATTGAACTGCTAGGTTAAATAGTAAAGAAAATTCATATAGTATCAACATAAGCTCCTTTCCTTTACAATTGTTAAATTTCTTTTAGTGATGCATGTTTAAAATACATTTGAGTTATGTTTGATGAAAAGGCATTTAACTGTAATTATTTCTTAAAAATAAGTATTTAGCTCATTAAAAAAGTAAAGTCTGCAAAAATGGTCTGTGATTTCCTGCATACTGTTTCAGAAAATAAAATAAATTTAATTAGCTTAATTAACCTTGTATTTAGCATCTTAAATTCATTGCTCCTAAAAGTATCTACTTTGTCATGCTTTTTTTCCCCCTATGTTTCATCTATACATAAACATTCACATTATGCATTTGTAAACACAGCTAGAAACATTATGCTAATCCTTTATTCTTGAAAATTTAATTTTATCTACAGTTTTTCTCTTACTGTTTCACTTTATAAAGATGGGTAAGTGAATAATATCTTGAATACTCCCTAGGAATATATTTTTGAGAGTGAGAAGAGTTCACAATATTAAAAGATCAGAATTTTTGTGATTCTTCAGATTTATTGCTGTACAAAATTTTAAGTAAATTGAAATATTTGATGCAATTATATTGTCTAAGTGTATGAACATCAATACAAGACATTTTCACTTAATTCTTTCCTAAATAAACATATGCAAAGCAGCTTCTCAAAGGCATTTTAATTGGCATATCAGTTAAACTCCTTGCTAAAATGTTGTGATGTATTCTATCACTTTAAGAAATGTTTATCATTTTTTATTTACCCATGTGCTTTGATAATTTTTATAGTGACTTTCTGTAGTGAGAAACAGATCCTTATCTAAAACATTAAAAAATAACTTGGAGCGGAGCAATGTCTATGAAAGAGAAGTTTGGGGGGTTAAATCAAGGCAGTTTACTGAATGTGAGGTGGAGAAGAAAAGGTCTTGGCTGTGTTTATATGACTGAATGAATAACCTCACAAATCACCAAAACAGAGATTGTGTTTAAAAGAGCAATGACAATAAATATTTGTTTTGAGCCTGTTAAATCCGAAAAGCCTGCGGGATATTCATGTTACAAATATTCTAGAATAGAAAGGACTACGGCTTGACAAAAATGTCAAGAAAAAAGTTGTGAGCCACCAGAATAACCATGGAATATGTTTGTATGGAGGGAACAGTGTACAGCATGAACATATAAAAAAGATGAAATAAACTACCCTACAGTGCACATAGATCTAACAGGGTTTTTTCTAGCTTTCAATTTTACCATGGTTGGAAATTCTTTTTTCAAAGATTAGAGAATAATAAACATGTTTAAAAATTCACCAGTATGATCTTCCTAGAACTATATTTTTCTATAACTTGTATTTTAAAAAATGTTGAAAACTGTAACATTGGACATTTCAAATTGAAATGGCTCTTCTTTGAAAAAGGTCCTATTGGTAATTTGTACCTTCGATTTTTTTTGCTTCGTGTTGTGCTGTATGCATCTACCAGAGTTTACAAACCACGTATATAATCTGCTCTTCAGGCTCATGCCAGGATGAACAGGTACACAGTGCAGTATTTGTCAGATGTCTTGTTATGAAGCTCATGTGGCTCCTTTGGTTGGTTGGCCTACTCTTCCTTTTCTCACTGGTGCATGTTTCTCCCTAATTATCTATGTGTTGAAAAATAGACTTCTGATTCTCAGGGTCACCCTTTCAAGCAGCTACTTCCATTCCAAAGAGTTTGTCTTTTAATATTTACAGTTCATAAGATAAATATTCTATGTAACAGTGCTAATTCTAACACCATCATAGAGACAGTAAAATGATTTGTGTAAACTAGGTTGTAAACCTGTAGACTCGGGATGAATTGTCTTGTCAGTGACCAAGAAAAAATTTAGTGCCTCCAAATTCAGGTTTCCCTTCTTTCACTTCTCTTGTTTCATGGTATTTTGGAAGCAATATTTGGTTTTAAAATATTTTAATGACAAGAAAATTATGAGATACCCAGAGCCATTATATTTATAAGAGGCGTCATGATTTCTAAACCATTTACTTGTTCCATTTTAATGCAGTAGAATGACAAGTTCATGATAAAAGTAAATATTTTTTGACAGGAGAAGAAATATAACCTGAGGGTGTCCGTAGTGGAATAAATATCGTAAAGGACTTCCATCACGGCTGTTAAATGTGAAATGGCATTTTCAGCTACAGTGCTCAATAAAGGCTTTGTAAACTTTATAGTTTAAAAGCAAACCAAGAATCAATTAGTTCCTTTTTTTTTCATTAATTTGAAGCTGATTTTTTATTACTAAAACAGAAATTTGATCATCTTTTTTAGGTTATAATCCCCAATGAAAGGGAGAAATTTATTAAAACTATATTATTATTGCATATTTTCTCAGTAGAAACTATAGTACCTGTGCCAAGCTCAATTTTATGGTATTTATGATCAAGGTCCTAGTGAGTGAAAATTATATCATTATATCTCATTTTGTGTTTAATTTCAATACTTTCAATTAAATTCTAAACATACTTATATTTCTTATATATTAATTAATTTGACAAATACCATTAGAACTTATTATATATAGATTTTACTTTATAGCCACCAATTATTTTTNATGCCAACAACCATTTTCAAAAAAACCTTTGTTTTTTCTCAATAAAAATGTGATTATAATTGAATGTGACATACCTAGTTTTTATTAAGAAAATATGATGACATATTTCAATGTCCATTAGTATTCTTATAGTAAATAATTTTAGATAGGTACTTGCTGCTTTATTATATAGATGTGCTAGTATCTATTTAAATCAATATTCTATCATAGAATATACACTTTCCAATGTTTTGCATTAGAAACAACTCTGAAAGAGGAAACTGTTTTTCCTATAAATTGAACTGCTAGGTTAAATAGTAAAGAAAATTCATATAGTATCAACATAAGCTCCTTTCCTTTACAATTGTTAAATTTCTTTTAGTGATGCATGTTTAAAATACATTTGAGTTATGTTTGATGAAAAGGCATTTAACTGTAATTATTTCTTAAAAATAAGTATTTAGCTCATTAAAAAAGTAAAGTCTGCAAAAATGGTCTGTGATTTCCTGCATACTGTTTCAGAAAATAAAATAAATTTAATTAGCTTAATTAACCTTGTATTTAGCATCTTAAATTCACTGCTCCTAAAAGTATCTACTTTGTCATGCTTTTTTTCCCCCTATGTTTCAT
The DNA here is from genome assembly GCA_006410735.1 of Raphicerus campestris. Lineage (NCBI taxonomy): Eukaryota > Metazoa > Chordata > Mammalia > Artiodactyla > Bovidae > Raphicerus > Raphicerus campestris. The sequence goes on from SJYW01005826.1 coordinate 338,350, forward strand.
CTATACATAAACATTCACATTATGCATTTGTAAACACAGCTAGAAACATTATGCTAATCCTTTATTCTTGAAAATTTAATTTTATCTACAGTTTTTCTCTTACTGTTTCACTTTATAAAGATGGGTAAGTGAATAATATCTTGAATACTCCCTAGGAATATATTTTTGAGAGTGAGAAGAGTTCACAATATTAAAAGATCAGAATTTTTGTGATTCTTCAGATTTATTGCTGTACAAAATTTTAAGTAAATTGAAATATTTGATGCAATTATATTGTCTAAGTGTATGAACATCAATACAAGACATTTTCACTTAATTCTTTCCTAAATAAACATATGCAAAGCAGCTTCTCAAAGGCATTTTAATTGGCATATCAGTTAAACTCCTTGCTAAAATGTTGTGATGTATTCTATCACTTTAAGAAATGTTTATCATTTTTTATTTACCCATGTGCTTTGATAATTTTTATAGTGACTTTCTGTAGTGAGAAACAGATCCTTATCTAAAACATTAAAAAATAACTTGGAGCGGAGCAATGTCTATGAAAGAGAAGTTTGGGGGGTTAAATCAATGCAGTTTACTGAATGTGAGGTGGAGAAGAAAAGGTCTTGGCTGTGTTTATATGACTGAATGAATAACCTCACAAATCACCAAAACAGAGATTGTGTTTAAAAGAGCAATGACAATAAATATTTGTTTTGAGCCTGTTAAATCCGAAAAGCCTGCGGGATATTCATGTTACAAATATTCTAGAATAGAAAGGACTACGGCTTGACAAAAATGTCAAGAAAAAAGTTGTGAGCCACCAGAATAACCATGGAATATGTTTGTATGGAGGGAACAGTGTACAGCATGAACATATAAAAAAGATGAAATAAACTACCCTACAGTGCACATAGATCTAACAGGGTTTTTTCTAGCTTTCAATTTTACCATGGTTGGAAATTCTTTTTTCAAAGATTAGAGAATAATAAACATGTTTAAAAATTCACCAGTATGATCTTCCTAGAACTATATTTTTCTATAACTTGTATTTTAAAAAATGTTGAAAACTGTAACATTGGACATTTCAAATTGAAATGGCTCTTCTTTGAAAAAGGTCCTATTGGTAATTTGTACCTTCGATTTTTTTGCTTTGTGTTGTGCTGTATGCATCTACCAGAGTTTACAAACCACGTATATAATCTGCTCTTCAGGCTCATGCCAGGATGAACAGGTACACAGTGCAGTATTTGTCAGATGTCTTGTTATGAAGCTCATGTGGCTCCTTTGGTTGGTTGGCCTACTCTTCCTTTTCTCACTGGTGCATGTTTCTCCCTAATTATCTATGTGTTGAAAAATAGACTTCTGATTCTCAGGGTCACCCTTTCAAGCAGCTACTTCCATTCCAAAGAGTTTGTCTTTTAATATTTACAGTTCATAAGATAAATATTCTATGTAACAGTGCTAATTCTAACACCATCATAGAGACAGTAAAATGATTTGTGTAAACTAGGTTGTAAACCTGTAGACTCGGGATGAATTGTCTTGTCAGTGACCAAGAAAAAATTTAGTGCCTCCAAATTCAGGTTTCCCTTCTTTCACTTCTCTTGTTTCATGGTATTTTGGAAGCAATATTTGGTTTTAAAATATTTTAATGACAAGAAAATTATGAGATACCCAGAGCCATTATATTTATAAGAGGCGTCATGATTTCTAAACCATTTACTTGTTCCATTTTAATACAGTAGAATGACAAGTTCATGATAAAAGTAAATATTTTTTGACAGGAGAAGAAATATAACCTGAGGGTGTCCGTAGTGGAATAAATATCATAAAGGACTTCCATCACGGCTGTTAAATGTGAAATGGCATTTTCAGCTACAGTGCTCAATAAAGGCTTTGTAAACTTTATAGTTTAAAAGCAAACCAAGAATCAATTAGTTCCTTTTTTTTTCATTAATTTGAAGCTGATTTTTTATTACTAAAACAGAAATTTGATCATCTTTTTTAGGTTATAATCCCCAATGAAAGGGAGAAATTTATTAAAACTATATTATTATTGCATATTTTCTCAGTAGAAACTATAGTACCTGTGCCAAGCTCAATTTTATGGTATTTATGATCAAGGTCCTAGTGAGTGAAAATTATATCATTATATCTCATTTTGTTTTTAATTTCAATACTTTCAATTAAATTCTAAACATACTTATATTTCTTATATATTAATTAATTTGACAAATACCATTAGAACTTATTATATATAGATTTTACTTTATAGCCACCAATTATTTTTGAATTAGACACAACTGTATCAGCACAGTATTTGTATTGTAGCATAGGCACTTATAGTGAAAATATTTTCTTGTTTTGGGAGAAAGTGATGGTTTTCTATAATTGCCTTGAAATTGACTTAATAAAAAGATATATTATTCTTTTTAACTTATTCTTACCAAAATATTGGCTTTGCAAATTGCAGTTTAAAAACAAATAATATGTATATAATTTAAAGCTTCATGCACATCTAAAGTTCTAAGAAAAATATATGGGTTTATGAATTTAAAACACCTCTATCTGTGTTCCATCTTTGGTTTTGGTTTTTCCATACTTTAAAGCTGATTTTACTCTAAATAATTATTCTCTCTTTTCTTTGCTACTTCACACATTTTCTCTTGAATTAGTTCTTCAACTTCAGAGCTTCAAATCTGTGTTTTCTACTTCTTCTCCTCAAAGTGATCATTTTACAGAGGCACAGTAGTCCCCCCCAAATATCCCAGTGGATGCCTGAAACCTTGACTAGTGCCACATCTTCAACATGCTATTCATTTTCATATGTATTTATATTGCATGCCTATGCAATGCCCAAAACTATGATAAAGTTTTGGGGCTTCCCTGGTGACTGAGGTGGTAAAGAATCCACCTGTAATGCCAGAGACCTCAGTTTTATTCCTGGGTTGGGAAGATCCCCTGGGGAAGGGATAGGCTACCCACCCCAGTATGCTTGCCTGAAGAATTCCATGGAAGAGNGCTTCCCTGGTGGCTCAGGTGGTAAAGAATCCACCTGTAATGCCAGAGACCTCAGTTTTATTCCTGGGTTGGGAAGATCCCCTGGGGAAGGGATAGGCTACCCACCCCAGTATGCTTGCCTGAAGAATTCCATGGAAGAGGAGGCTGGCATGCTACAGTCCATGGGGCCGCAAAGAGTTGGACAGGACGGAGTGACTTTTGCTTCACGTCATGATAAGGTTTAATTTGTAAATTAGGCAGGATAAAGTAAGATCCAAATTGCCAGCATCACTACTCTTGTGTTTTCAGCCCATTATTAAGAAAAATAAGGATTGCTTGAACACCTGCATTGTGATAGAGCAACAGCTGATCTGATAACCCACATGGCAACTAAGTGACTAATGGATAGAATACTCTGGACAAAGGGATGAGTCACTTCTAGGGGGAAAGGGAGACAGAATGAGGAGGTATGAGATTTCCTCTTGCTACTTGAATGACATGTAATCTAAAACTTATAAGTTGTTTATTTCTGGAACTTTCCACTTACTATTTTCAGATTACATTTGCCATAGGTAGATGAAACCATGGAATTTGAAACTGCAGATAAGAGGGGACTACTGTAGTCGTCCCCTGGTTTTCCAGTGGCTAAGACTCCAAGCTTCCACTGCAGAGGGCTTGGGTTCAATTCCTAGGAAGAAAACTAGATCTCACTTGCCATAACTAAGACCCAGTGCAGCCAAATAAAGAGAAAGTAATTAAGATAAATATTAAGAAAAAAGAGGGGACTATTGAACAAAGTCTCTACTTGGAAGTCTCAAACTCACATACAAAACTGAACTCATTTTCTTCTTTTCCTAAACTGTTTTTTCTACTCATGTTTACTTTTTGATGGTGTTAATATCCTCCCAGTCATCCAAGAGTGAATATTTAAAAATAATTCCATTTCTTTTGTTCCCCATGTCTATCTGTAGGCTGCCTCTCCAATATTATTCAATCTACTGCTTCTTCTTGATTCGATTTCTATTAAAATATAACAACCACACTCAGGCTATTGTAATATCACTTCACTGTTTCTCTAACTTTCAAACTTTCCCAGTGATTTCCCAGGAAATAATCACTGGCAAAATAATCTCTATACAACACAGTGTAAATTCTGTTTTCCCTTCAATAAGCCTTTGATGACTTTTATTTTACATAATGTGAAAATGTTATCCCACCAATCTTCTCTGTCCATGGGATTTTCTAGGCAAGAGTACTGGAGTGGGTTGCCATTTCCTTCTCCAGGGGGTCTTCCTGACCCAGGGATCGAACCCACATTGCAGGCAGATGCTTTAACCTCTGAACCACCAGGGAAGCCCCAGAAGTTGCATACTCTCAACCAAATAGCTTTTTAACTTTATTCTTTATTTTATCCAATCAAAATAAAATTGTATTCATCCCACAGGACTCAGAATTATCTGTGTGCTCTCACATTAGCCTTCAAAGCCTTCCCAAATCCTCTGCATACTTCAAAGCATGGTTCAAATACTGACTCATCTAGGAAGCCTACCCTAAATATATGAAAATAACATTATTTTCACCTGAGTCCTCATAACTTTTCTTCCGTCATCCTTCTTATGACACATTACTTTTTCAACTTTGGTTACTCCATGGATTTCCCTTCAAAAGAGTCTACTTGTTTTCATATGCTTCACCTACCACAACAGCACACATTAAATATATTTACAGTAAATCTTTTTTGAATGAATTATAAATATTTACCTTAACACTGAACTGATAAGTTCACAAGAATATGTCTTATTTAACAAATAAAAATAAATAAGTCAAATAGCACAGTTATTAAAGGCTATATTTTGGTAGTGCATTGACAAGTTGTAAATTCCATTTTTACAGATTAGAGTAAGTCGAGGATGGGGAATATTTCCCAGAAGAGAACAGTGCTTCTATCCTCAAAAGAAGTGGGGGAAAGGAAATAGTCACTCAATTTTTATTCATGTTAAAGAAAAAAATGAGCTTACCCCCCAAATTCTTAACTTTTGAAACAAATCTGTATATTGCTAGACTCTTGAATTATTTTTTACAAGCACTTTCGTTTCTTTCTTTTTTTATTAATCTGCATAGAAAATGTTAGATCTTCTTCCATAGGATCACTGTTTAATTCTATACTTATGTAAAAACATCTCAAGAGACCTGGATGTGATTAAAGCATGCTGCCTCTAGTACTCCTTGGAGCACTGCCTAACAATCAGCATTCAGAAATTCTTTGGGCAATTTGGAAATCACCTGTGGAAATTCTATCATTTTACATTTTTTAAGTAGAGAGGAAATCCGACAACAGCTCTCAGTCACACATGGAACCACTTCCAAAAAGGTTTCTCAAGAATTTACCAATTTGATTTGTGTAAGTCACACAAAATACAGTTACAGATCATGCAAGATATTAGTGTATTAATTAGATTTGGCCAATATCAATTGCTTTAATCAACACTGGCATGTAATCAATGAGAATTTTATTTTTTAGATACTCTAGTTCAGGAAATGGTGACCCACTCCAGTGTTCTTGCCTGGAGAATCCCAGGGACGGGGGAGCCTGGTGGGCTGCTGTCCATAGGGTCGCACAGAGTCAGACACGACTGAAGTGACTTAGCAGCAATAGCAGCATCTGTTCAGGAGCGAGGGGACATATATGTATATCTATGGCTGATTCATGTTGATGTATGGCAGAAACTAACACAATATTGTAAAACAATTATCTTCCAATCAAAGATAAATAATTTTTTAAAAAAGGATAAATGATAGGGAGTAAATATTAAAGGATCATTTTATTATTGAATGCTGGTTCACAGCATAGAAACAACTGTATCACATGGTTCCATACTAATGTTCAGCAACCATATTGATTGATCTCATTTGTGATTATAAAATGCAAGGGGATCATTAACCCTGTCCAGAAATCATATTGTACTTCTCTAGTCAAATCATTCTCTGTTTTTTTGTGTGTGTGTAACATCTCAACAGTTCCTGGCCTCCCTACCTCTTGGCTGAGTCCTTTCTTCTCCAGAAAATATAATCAATCAGAGAGAACTACAAACTCTTACAACCACATTCAGCCATCTTTTAGCATCCAAATCTGTTTATTCTGCTTTCCTGCTTCTTACAGGACAGACAGAAAAACCTGTCTAGACATCCTCTAAGCTCGACTTATGCACACATTTAATATATCTCCTCTTCTATTGCCTAAGCAAGATAATACTACAGTCAACTTCTTTTCTCTTTTCCATGTCATATTTCTAGTGGATATTTCCCAACAGTGTACAAAGGTGCCTTTTTCTTCAGTTATTCTGATCAGAATAATCCTGCCACCCTGTTCCCAGATCCAGTGTATTTTTCTCTTACAGTTTAGAACTGGGTGCAAGAGTATATAATTTTCTGTTTTTTTAAAAAAATCCTGTTGCTACTTAATTGTTGGGATGTGCATGCATGCTCAGTTGTGTCCTACTCTTTGTGACCCCATGGACTACAGTTCTACCAGGCTCCTCTGTCCTTGGGATTCTCCAGACAAGAAAACTGTAGTGGGTTGCTTCTTTCTCCTCCCGGAGATGTTCCCAACCCAGGAATCATACCCATGTCTCCTGCATCTCCTGCATTGGTAGGCAGTTCTTTACCATTGAGCCAACTGTTCACTTCAGTTCAGTTAGGTCACTCAGTCGTGTCCGACTCTTTGTGACCCCATGAATCGCAGCACACCAGGCCTCCCTGTCCATCACCATCTCTCGGAGTTTACTCAGACTCACATCCATCGAGTCCGTGATGCCATCCAGCCATCTCTTTCTCGGTCACCCCCTTCTTCTCCTGCCCCCAATCCCTCCAAGCATCAGGGTCTTTTCCAGTGAGTCAACTCTTCGCATGAGGTGGCCAAAGTACTGGAGTTTCAGTTTTAGCATCATTCCTTCCAAAGAAATCCTAGGGTTGATCTCCTTCAGAATGGACTGGTTGGATCTCCTTGCAGTCCAAGGGACTCTTAAGAGTCTTCTCCAACACCACAGTTCAAAAGCATCAATTCTTTGGCACTCAGCCTTCTNACAGTTCTACCAGGCTCCTCTGTCCTTGGGATTCTCCAGACAAGAAAACTGTAGTGGGTTGCTTCTTTCTCCTCCCGGAGATGTTCCCAACCCAGGAATCATACCCATGTCTCCTGCATCTCCTGCACTGGTAGGCAGTTCTTTACCATTGAGCCAACTGTTCACTTCAGTTCAGTTAGGTCACTCAGTCGTGTCCGACTCTTTGTGACCCCATGAATCGCAGCACACCAGGCCTCCCTGTCCATCACCATCTCTCGGAGTTTACTCAGACTCACATCCATCGAGTCCGTGATGCCATCCAGCCATCTCTTTCTCGGTCACCCCCTTCTTCTCCTGCCCCCAATCCCTCCAAGCATCAGGGTCTTTTCCAGTGAGTCAACTCTTCGCATGAGGTGGCCAAAGTACTGGAGTTTCAGTTTTAGCATCATTCCTTCCAAAGAAATCCTAGGGTTGATCTCCTTCAGAATGGACTGGTTGGATCTCCTTGCAGTCCAAGGGACTCTTAAGAGTCTTCTCCAACACCACAGTTCAAAAGCATCAATTCTTTGGCACTCAGCCTTCTTCATAGTCCAACTCTCACATCCATACATAACCATAGGAAAAACCTTAGCCTTGACTAGACGGACCTCAGTCGGCAAAATACTGCCTCTGCTTTTGAATATACTGTCTAGGTTGGTCATAAATTGGAAGCCCAATTATTGGAATATTGACAACTAATTTTGAAAGAGGGACTGAGATTATTCTCACATGTCAAAATTGTCTTTATTGCTACATGTACTGGAAATGGGAAATTGCCTACCTGGATTGTGAGCAAAAAAAAAAAAAAAAAGATACTCATTTAAGAGAACTATTAGCTACAGATGTCAAAAATACATTAACATTCACTTGCTTCAAATATTTGTGGAGATGGGCGAGAAAGAGAAATAGTTACTGAGCCAGCGAAGGATGGCATCTCTGTCTGAAGGGATATTGTATCTTGCCATAACTGTCATGCATTTTGCTTTCCCAGTGTTATCTCCCATAACCAATCTGGATCTTATTTGTACTCTGATAGACTAATTGAATTTATTGTGTACTGTTTAAATATTTTAAAGCATAGTTCTACCACATCCAAGAAAACCTAATTCATAAATCAGTAGTTGTCAGGAAATGTAATAGCAGTGCAAATGTGTCCCTAAATTACAAAATCCCTATATTTTTAAGAACAAATGCAGTTTTAAAATAAATGCTGCTTGCTGCTGCTTCTGCTAAGTCACTTCAGTCATGTCTGACCCTGTGCGACCCCATAGCCCACCAGGCTCCGCCATCCCTGGGATTCTCCAGGCAAGAACACTGGAGCGGGTTGCCATTTCCTTCTCCAGTGCAGGAAAGTGAAAAGTAAAAGTGAAGTCGCAAGTGTATTTAATACTAAGAACACTTATTGCAAGGGAATATTATCTTGCAAAGACAGAATATTTGAAGTTCTTGACAGATGCTTTAATGAAGAAATCAGATACAAAAGTATGTTATGAGAAAAACCATTTTGCCAAAAGAATGGTCAAGGATCAGTTTTACACATTTAAATGCCTCGCTCATATCAAGTGTCTCAAACAATGGAGAGTACATACATTGAGGAATATTAAGTAGATTTCTTTGAAAAAAGGTGCTACTGTAGCTGTGACTCCATGTAACTATTTAAAAGGATCATGCACCAAAATTCTATTTTAAAATGAATAACAAGCTGACAGTAGAAAAGCAGAACAAGAAACAACAAACTGATCGCATTTCCCTCCACATAGCTCAGTAATTTGTCTGGGAGTTGTGGTAGCAGGGGAGAAGAAAGTGAAAGCCTTAGTCTTTCAGTCGTGTCCAACTCTTTGAGACCCCATAGACTGTAGCCTGCCAGGCTACTCTGTCCAGGGGGTTTTCCAGGCAAGAATACTGGACTGGGTTGCCATCTCCTTCTCAAGGGGATTTTCCCAAACCAGGGATCAAACCTGGATCTCCCAAATTGCTGGCTGTGTCTTTAATGTCTGAGCCACCAAGGAAGCCCAATTTAGCTTTGAAAGAAATTGGAAGTTTCAGTATCACAAAACTTAGGTCTAGATTACTAATCATGTTTGCAATTTAAGGGATAGTAAGATTATGGATTATTAGTTAACAGAGGATCATTGCATTGCTAGAGTTTTCATTCATGCAGAGGAAGGACAGTGAGAGACAAAACAGGTTACTTGTATTACCTATGATCCCTGATTTTAAATTGTGAGATTACAAAATTTTTGGAAAGTTATCTGTCTTCTGACAATAGCAACATTTTATAAATAATTAGGCAAAAGAGAAACTAAAAGTTGATATTTTTCTAATAAGACTTGTTTTGTTTTATATTTAGATTAGGATAGTATTTAGCTGTAAGCCTAAAATTTAATTTATCCCTCTTTTCATTGTTAATGGTGATTATAATTTCATTTTTCAGGGTATTAAATTATACTGTTAGAAACTAAGTTATTTTTAATATCTAAAGAACTTAATGAGAAATTTTTTAAGTTTATATTTCACTACAGTAATAATGAGCTTTATTTTTAAAGGAAACAAAATCCTAAATTCTCATTGTATAATTTTGTTTATTTTATTTTTTTAATCTTTTCTTTTTAAATTTATTTATTTTAATTGGAGGTTAATTACTTTACAATATTGCATTGGTTTTGCCATACATCAACATGTATCTGCCACGGGTATACATGTGTTCCCCATCCTGAAGCCCCGTCTCTCCTCTCTCCCCGTGCCATCCCTCTGGGTCGTCCCAGTACACCAACCCCAAGCATCCAGTATCATGCATTGAATCTGGGCTGGTGACTCATTTCATATATGATATTATACATGTTTCAATGCCATTCCCCCAAATTATCCCACCCTCTCCCTC
>SJYW01005826.1:355907-381773 GCA_006410735.1 Raphicerus campestris
TAGGAGTTCCTATTTTAGCAAAATATGATGGAAAATTTGTGTTGTAACAAATGTCTATACATCTCCTGCTTCTTATATTATTAGAATATATTTAGTCTATTGATCAGTCTATTAATACACTGAGAAGACTAACAAATGTAAAATATTCTTTAAAATATTTATTAACTAACTGATGTTGGAAAATTAAAGCAACTTGAATATTTTGTGGAATCTATGTGATCAGATTCTTGGTAGCTAGAGTATTTCACAGGAAAAAAAATACATGTATATATATATATTTATACTGTTTGATGTGATCTAGATTCTGTAAAAGATGCCATTGCTGTTGAAACCCTACAATAGAATATATGGGCATTCAATGCAAAGTATAGAAAACACATCAACAGCATTGTATGTGTTGGGTTGGCCAGAAAGTTTGGTCAGGTTTCTCCATAAGATGGTACGCAAAAACCTAAACAAACTTTTTGACCAATCCAATATATATAGTTATTTTGCAATGTTGCTTTCTGAGTTTGCTAGCTCTCATCTCCTTTTGATTTTCACTGGTAGTAAAATAAATATCCACATATTTATATCCAAATAAATGGTTAGAGTCAACATGTTATATCCCTGAAATGAAGACTTTCATAAAACTATATTTTACTTACACTAAGACTAAAATTTAAGTGCATACATACTACTGTTGAAATGCTTTATTTGCTTTATATCTGTCTGTTCTTTTTGATGTATTACATTAATATTATTATGTGCATACTGCTCTGAATAGAAGCAACCTTCTTTTTAAGTCTGTATAAATATACCAACCTGATGGCATCTTAAAAACAACCACTCTGGCCTTAAGTACTACCTAATATGTTACCTCAGTCATATAACATCAGAAGTTTCACAATTCTATTGCTTCAAAAGATAAAACGGTACTTTTCTTTTAGAACATCATTCTGATTTTTATAAAATCTAAGTACTTGTACTATTATCACAGGAATTTTGAAGATAAACTAGCATCCTAAATGTTTAAATAGGCGTGCGTGGGTGTTAAGTCACCTCAGTCATGTCTGACTATTTGCGACTCTATGGACTGTAGCCTGCCAAGCTCACCTGTCCATGGGATTCTCCAAGCAAGAACAATGGAGTGGGTTGCTATTTCCTTCTCCAATTTAAATATGCATGTGGACTTTATTTGATATTCTCTGTAAATGTAGAGTAACAGAAGGGCCGCTATAACAGAGAGTTACACCTAGAACTTACTGATGAATCTCAGACTGTGCTGTTTGTGTGTTAAGACTGGGCCCACTGAGCAGCTCATCTGCTTCACACACTGCACAGCCGAGCTTGTAATGATCACGTCACCATGCATGTGGCAAGCTCTAAGGATGCTATCCACATCTGAGCACTGTTACTCTGCGCTTGAAGAAGTAATTTTAAGTGGATATTTTTGTTAACTTGCCAACCCATGAAATATTTAATAACTGTTTGAAACAGGCTGCACTTACTTCATATGCATATATAATCAAATGTTTAAATCTGCTTTAAAATTCCCAAGTGATAAGCAAGTAAAAATTATTTTTAAAAAATAAGATTGATAACACAATTGTATGATATAATTGCTAAAATTATGAGACAGAAATATATACCTTTAGAACATGCTTGTCAATTACTATGTAATTACATATATAGACCATTTTGTCTGGGAATGTAAATGTGCACAGAGGCTTATCCCTAGGCATTTACAAGCTGTTTTATAAAATTAATCTGTAAATTTTTAATCCTTATCTTTAGCTAATCTTGTCTTAGTCATCATTAGTTTTCTGTTGTTGCCCATAAAAACAGGCCAAAAGACTCAAAGATTATAAGCACTAAAAGTCATGTTGTAAGCATCAATTCCCACTAACGAGCAGCTGAATAAAATGTAAGTGATGTTCCTTTTAGGACTACAGACTCGACAGCTTCTAGTTTTGCTTTCACAGTAACATAGTTTTAAAACTTTGCAGAAATAAGATCAACAGAGCTATGAGATTTGAATTACAGCATTCCAGTACAATCATCTTCTCTTCATAGGCCCACAAGCATTCACTTGGTTCATCACACAAATATGATCATTTTAGATGTTCAGTCATATGGTATGGTGAACATAAACTTGAACAACTTTCTAAGCAGTCCAAAACTATTTATGAATATATATTAAATCATATTTTACATTTTACAAACAGCACACAAGCATTTTCTTTCACTGATTTTTTACAATAATTATACTAAGTAAGCAAGAATTTAAGCATTTGAAATTGAGACTAGGCAGAAGGGAGCTAAAATTTACTGACATTCTTCCAAGTTGCTTTATTTACACTTTTCAAAACTAACTTTGCTTATACATTCTCCCCCCACCTTTTTTAGAATTGGTTAAGTGATTTGTTCATAGTCTTAGAGTTAAAAAAATTTCATAAATAGAAAGATACAAAAAAAAAAAGAAAGAAAAATACTATTTCCATTAAAAAGATAAAGTCACATGAAAGCCAAACTCACCACCACTTTAATGCTGGCAAGAATTAGCCTCTACATAATTTAAAAACTGGAACTAATATTGGAAGTTTGCTGTAGCAATAATAACAACAATAATTATAACAATAACAACTTTTTAAATGTTTTATTTACTGAGTCTTTTTTTGTAGTCCAAACATTTACCTTCCTGTCTTTTGTTTCAGAAAACTTAAGCATCTTAGAAGATAGTCCTAAGGGTAGGGAAAAGTCGGATATTTCTGGATGTGGAATAGGAAGATGGGGGCTGAATTTTCAATACAGATATGTTAGAGGGAAAAGAAGATTTCCCTTAAATGAGGAAGGAGACAGTTGGTTCTGTTCTGTGTGCTTAGTGTGTTAGTCACTTAGTCGTGTCTGATTCTTTGCGACCACATGGACTGTACACTGCCAGGCTCCTCTGTCTATGGGATTTTCCAGGCAAGAATACTGAAGTGGATTGTCATTTCCTTCTCCAGAGGATCTTCCTGACCCATGGATTGAACCAGGGTCTCCTGCATTGGACGCAGAGTCTTTACCATCTGAGCTATCTGTGTGCTTACCTTCCTTTAATTATTCAGGNCTTCTCTTCATAGGCCCACAAGCATTCACTTGGTTCATCACACAAATATGATCATTTTAGATGTTCAGTCATATGGTATGGTGAACATAAACTTGAACAACTTTCTAAGCAGTCCAAAACTATTTATGAATATATATTAAATCATATTTTACATTTTACAAACAGCACACAAGCATTTTCTTTCACTGATTTTTTACAATAATTATACTAAGTAAGCAAGAATTTAAGCATTTGAAATTGAGACTAGGCAGAAGGGAGCTAAAATTTACTGACATTCTTCTAAGTTGCTTTATTTACACTTTTCAAAACTAACTTTGCTTATACATTCTCCCCCCACCTTTTTTAGAATTGGTTAAGTGATTTGTTCATAGTCTTAGAGTTAAAAAAATTTCATAAATAGAAAGATACAAAAAAAAAAAGAAAGAAAAATACTATTTCCATTAAAAAGATAAAGTCACATGAAAGCCAAACTCACCACCACTTTAATGCTGGCAAGAATTAGCCTCTACATAATTTAAAAACTGGAACTAATATTGGAAGTTTGCTGTAGCAATAATAACAACAATAATTATAACAATAACAACTTTTTAAATGTTTTATTTACTGAGTCTTTTTTTGTAGTCCAAACATTTACCTTCCTGTCTTTTGTTTCAGAAAACTTAAGCATCTTAGAAGATAGTCCTAAGGGTAGGGAAAAATCGGATATTTCTGGATGTGGAATAGGAAGATGGGGGCTGAATTTTCAATACAGATATGTTAGAGGGAAAAGAAGATTTCCCTTAAATGAGGAAGGAGACAGTTGGTTCTGTTCTGTGTGCTTAGTGTGTTAGTCACTTAGTCGTGTCTGATTCTTTGCGACCACATGGACTGTACACTGCCAGGCTCCTCTGTCTATGGGATTTTCCAGGCAAGAATACTGAAGTGGATTGTCATTTCCTTCTCCAGAGGATCTTCCTGACCCATGGATTGAACCAGGGTCTCCTGCATTGGACGCAGAGTCTTTACCATCTGAGCTATCTGTGTGCTTACCTTCCTTTAATTATTCAGGAGAGGTAAGAAATGACTTTGCGGTATCCTCTGGAAGTTTGGACTCCATATATTAGTGCTATTCTTTTCAAAAGGATGTTTGGCTCCTCTATGATAATTCTTAACATAAAAGTACCAGAACTTCAGTATCTACTCTGGATACAATATCAAAGGAGCTTTCTCTAACTCTTCTCTGAAGACCTTTATACTAACCAGAGGATGGGACTATCCAAGGAGCCCTACAAATAGTAGATTAATTTGTTGTTAGAAAAATTGTATGGAGGATTAGGGTCAGACTTACTCTGATTTTTTCCAGATCAATTAATGTGGCTGTGTATCAAATTTTTTGGAGTAATATTAATTACTTAACCTGCCAGACTCCTCTGTCCATGGGATTTCTCAGGCAAGAATACTGGAGTGGGTTGCCATTTACTTCTCCAAGGGATCTTCCCTAACCCATGTCTCTTGCATTGGCAGGCAGATTCTTTACCACTGAGCCACCAGGGAAGCCAGACATATGATAATGGTTACCTAATGTATGTCTCTTGAGAAACCTATGCAGGTCAGGAAACAACAGTTAGAACTGGACATGGAACAACAGACTTGTTCCAAATAGGAAAAGGAGTACATCAAGGCTGTATACTGTCACCCTGCTTATTTAACTTATATGCAGAGTACATCATGAGAAACGCTGGGCTGGATGAAGCACAAGCTGGAATCAAGATTGCTGGGAGAAATATCAATAACCTCAGATATGCAGATGACACTACCCTTATGGCAGAAAGTGAAGAGGAACTAAAAAGCCTCTTGATGAAAATGAAAGAGGAGAGTGAAAAAGTTGGCTGAAAGCTCAACATTCAGAAAACGAAGATCATGGCATCTGGTCCTATCACTTCATGGGAAATAGATGGGGAAACAGTGAAAACAGTGTCAGACTTTATTTTGGGGGGCTCCAAAATCACTGTAGATGGTGACTGCAGCCATGAAATTAAAAGACCTAGGTAGCATATTAAAAAGCAGAGACATTACTTTGCCAACAAAGGTCCGTGTAGTAAAGGCTGATTTTTCCTGTGGCCATGTATGGATGTGAGAGTTGGACTGTGAAGAAAGCTAAGTGCCAAAGATGTGATGCTTTTGAACTGTGGTGTTGGAGAAGACTCTTGAGAGTCCCTTGGATTGCAAGGAGATCCAACCAGTCCATTCTAAAGATCAGCCCTGGGTGTTCTTTGGAGGGAATGATGCTAAAGCTGAAACTCCAGTACTTTGGCTACCTCATGCGAAGAGTTGACTCCTTGGAAAAAACTCTGAAGCTGGGAGGGACTAGGGGCAGGACGAGAAGGGGACAACAGCGGATGAGATGGCTGGATGGCATCACCCACTCGATGGATGTGAGTTTGAGTGAACTCTGTGAGTTGGTGATAGACAGGAAGGCCTGGCGTGCTGTGATTCATGGGGTCGCAAAGAGTCAGACAAGACTGAGCAACTAAACTGAACTGAACTGAATGTATGTCTTCTCTGAGAAAAATATAGTCATATTGAAATATAACAAAAAGCAGTTTCAAGGTATGTGTTACAGAGAATTCAGAGCATGGACAAACTATTTGAGCATGTGTACATTTTTAAGTAAAGTTCAAATGTCTAACAAGTATTCAAAATTGGCTTCTGTATATAATTCCATTTTAAAATTATATTTTCATTGGCAATTATTTTTAGTTCAATTTAAAAAATTACAATGCTGTGTTGGTTCCTGCCATACAATAATGCAATTCAGCCATAATTGTACATACATCCCTTCTCCCCCCAGCCTCCCTCCCCTCTCCCTAATTGGGGAGGGAGGAGGGAGGGGGATTCAGGGTAAGGTATGTGTGTATACCTGTGGCAGATTCATGTTGATGTATGGCAAAACCAATACAATATTGTAAAGTAATTAACCTCCAATTAAAATAAATACATTTATATTAAAAAAAGAAAACCATATTTAAAACTGTTTGTCCTTCTAAGAAAAAAACATGAGTTCAATAAGAATGTTTATATAATAATGTTAGTTTGATTTTTAAAATATCATCTGTTCAACATGTTGCATTGTAGAGTCTTATTTTAGTCTAATGGAATGTGNGAAAACTATATTTAAAACTGTTTGTCCTTCTAAGAAAAAAACATGAGTTCAATAAGAATGTTTATATAATAATGTTAGTTTGATTTTTAAAATATCATCTGTTCAACATGTTGCATTGTAGAGTCTTATTTTAGTCTAATGGAATGTGGATCAATGTCCTCTTCCTACTGCACTCATTTTTCTGATGAATGATAAATGTTTATTTTTTCTTATTACCCCAATAAGACTCTTTCTTTCCTGTCTCTCTTTTCCTTTCTGTAACTAAATGCTGAGCCAAAAGACAAATCCATTTTACTGCTGAGTTTCCTATATCCTTATAAAGTATATAGTATGGATGAGACACCCTCCCCACCAGCAAGCTCACCCACCTGTAAACACACATTAAATTTTTACTGTTATTTTCAGTAAGTTAAATTCACAGTTTGAGGAACCATACAAATAAAATTTATGCAAGCTAAATCAATCTCACTGAAAATTATGTCTCATAATGTTTGGTTCTTTTTAATTTTGGAAAAATATGCTTTACAAAATCAGAGTAGCTTTCCACAAGCTGTGTATGTTTTCTCTCTGGAGTGAGGAACCAGAGAATTCTGGTCAGCTAATCTGAAAGTTCTTACTGTGAGTATGTTTTTTTATAATCAAATTTGAAATGTTGAAACATTTTATAATTTAATTAAGCTAATCTGCTTGAGATCATGTTGAAAACTACAACATAGTAGTGTAGCTTTTAGATACCTTATTAAACCAAGAAACAATTTAGAACAGTGTTTTAAAGCTTTTTGATAAATCTAGTCTCCACGAAATGCTTAGTTCAATTAGATTTTTATACTCTATGTTTTCCTTTGGCGCAATGATCTTCTCTACAGAGCTCCTTGATTAGTAGAGCTACTTCATTCTTAAACATCAAGAAGAACTCATTTATTCATTGATTTATCTAGTGGATACTTATTGAGTTCTTACAGAAATTTTTATCCAATTCTTGTCCTGGGGACTCAAGTGAGATGTTGTCCTTACCCTGAAAGCCATACTGAGATTAAAAAAAAAAAAAAATACACATTGAAATTAGGATGATAGATCTAATAATAGAACTATGAACAAGTCATAAAAGGGCTGCTGCTGGGGTTGCTGCTTCTGCATTACTATATTACAACTCTGCTGGGAAGAACAAATATCCAAATAAACCTGAATAGAGATACAGGAAAATTGGAAATTTGATGCAAAGAAAATCTGGGTCTGTTTAACAACATAGGGGTGCCATGTGTATGCAAGAGGGAAGCCCCTTTTTGCTTCCTTTTTTCCCATTGTCTCTAGGGTCAAGTCTCCAAATTTCCAGTGTCCCTAAAAGGTATCAAAAAACTAGTAAGAGGAAGGTGAACCATCTACATCTTTATTGTTTATTTTGCAGCTTTCAGAGACCAAGTAATGGTTTAGTATATTCAGTTCAGTTCAGTTCAGTTCAGTCACTCAGTCATGTCTGACTCTTTGCGACCCAATGAATTGCAGCACACCAGGCCTCCCTGTCTATCACCAACTCCCGGTGTTCACTCACACTCACATCCATCGAGTTCATGATGCCATCCAGCCATCTCATCCTCTGTCGTCCCCTTCTCCTCCTGCCCCCAATCCTTCCCAGCATCAGAGTCTTTTCCAATGAGTCAAATCTTTGCACAAGGTTGCCAAAGTACTGGAGTTTCAGCTTTAGCATCATTCCCTCCAAAGAAATCGCAGGGCTGATCTCCTTTAGAGTGGACTGATTGGATCTCCTTGGAGTCCAAGGAACTTGCAAGAGTCTTATTAGAAAATAGAAATTCTGGGTGTTTTCAGTGCAATCCCTGACCCCTAACAAAATCTTCGAAGCTTTCAACCATGACAGAAAGAAGAGGAAGGAACAGACAATTTCCTGTTAATGGGTAAAATCCAACCAAGGAGCATTCTGGCTGTAGTCCTGTTCACTCTACTTGTATCTATACTCAGCCCCTCGTAGGTGGGGACTGGATGAAAGATCTTTACAGAAATTGTGTTTTGGAATATTATAAGCAAAATTATTTTATTATAGAGCCTTTACATGATGATAATAAATAACAGTAAAGAAGAATAGTTACAAAAATGATTTGCTAATACACACAAAATGATCTATAATTTTCACTTGTCTTTATATTCTGAAATGTTCATGTGACATTAATCATTTTAATAATATTCATTTTTATCAAGTGCTTTGAAAATCATAGCATTGTTTTGCTAAGGATGAAATCAAGTTTAGAATGAAATAATTTAAATAATTAATAGTAGTAACTAATTATCATCTTAAAGGAATTAGTAGGTTATTTTGTCACTGTTGATTGATTTCACAAAGGAGGAATATATTTTATGTCCATTCATAATTTATATTTTAATAACAGGCTTTGTTTTCTGTTCTGCCTCTTTCTTTTCTTCTTATATTCATGGTATTCAGTGGCTTCCCAAAGTAGTATGTATTTTACAGTCACTTAATAAAATAACAATTCATCCTCCTAATACCCTTTTCAATAAGGTTAATTGTTAACCTGCTACCTCTTAACAACTTCCTTCTTCAGAAAATATGATCAGTTTAACTCATGTGAACATGTGATGAAAACTCATCAAGTTAAACTGATGAAAATAGACTGATGAAATGGTAGAGACTGGNTTCATCCTCCTAATACCCTTTTCAATAAGGTTAATTGTTAACCTGCTACCTCTTAACAACTTCCTTCTTCAGAAAATATGATCAGTTTAACTCATGTGAACATGTGATGAAAACTCATCAAGTTAAACTGATGAAAATAGACTGATGAAATGGTAGAGACTGGCTAATTCTTAGTTTGAAAATATTAAGGAATATATTTTCCAAAAACTTACCTGTGAAATGTTTTCAAAGTTTCAACTTGTTTTTATAGTCTTCCTTTCCATGTTCAATGTGAATTCATGTACTAATTTAAGATTGATGAAAACGATTATAGNTTTCTCATGATGTATTCTGCACATAAGTTAATGCACAATTACTTAAATGTGTGTATATAGAAATATATTCACATTTTATGATTGCTAAATCCTTATTAACCAAAAAAATAATAATAATAATGGATATTTCTTTAAGTACTCCATGAGTTAATGAAATAATGGATTTCCCTGGTGGTTCATAGGATAAACAATCTGTCTGCAATGCAGGAGACCCAGATTCCGTCCCTAGGTTGGGAAGATCCCCGGAAGAATGGAATGGCTACCCATCCAGTATTCTTGCCTAGAGAATTCCATGGACAGAGGAGCCTGGTGGGCTATGGTATATGGAATTTTAAAGAGTAGGACACAACCGATTGACTAACACTCAATGAAATGATAAACACCAAATGTAATCAAAGTTTTTTTATTCAATTCACAATCTGCTGTATTCTACAATCCTTTGTGAGGAAAGATAAAGATAATGAGTTTCAGAGTGAACTGGGTTTCAACAGGGAGATTGCTGCTGCTGCTGCTAAGTCACTTCAGTTGTGTCCAATTCTGTGCCACCCCATAGACGGCAGCCCATCAGGCTCCTCCATTCCTGGGATTCTCCAGGCAAGAACACTGGGGTGGGTTGCCATTTCCTTCTCCAATGCATGAAATTGAAAAGTGAAAGTGAAGTTGCTCAGTCCTGTCCGACTCTCAACGACCCCATGAACTGCAGCCCACCAGGCTCCTTTGTCCATGGGATTTTTGAGACAAGAGTAATGGAGTGGAGTGCCATTGCTTTCTCCAAATAGGGAGACTAGTCTNAATGGATATTTCTTTAAGTACTCCATGAGTTAATGAAATAATGGATTTCCCTGGTGGTTCATAGGATAAACAATCTGTCTGCAATGCAGGAGACCCAGGTTCCGTCCCTGGGTTGGGAAGATCCCCGGAAGAATGGAATGGCTACCCATCCAGTATTCTTGCCTAGAGAATTCCATGGACAGAGGAGCCTGGTGGGCTATGGTATATGGAATTTTAAAGAGTAGGACACAACCGATTGACTAACACTCAATGAAATGATAAACACCAAATGTAATCAAAGTTTTTTTATTCAATTCACAATCTGCTGTATTCTACAATCCTTTGTGAGGAAAGATAAAGATAATGAGTTTCAGAGTGAACTGGGTTTCAACAGGGAGATTGCTGCTGCTGCTGCTAAGTCACTTCAGTTGTGTCCAATTCTGTGCCACCCCATAGACGGCAGCCCATCAGGCTCCTCCATTCCTGGGATTCTCCAGGCAAGAACACTGGGGTGGGTTGCCATTTCCTTCTCCAATGCATGAAATTGAAAAGTGAAAGTGAAGTTGCTCAGTCCTGTCTGACTCTCAACGACCCCATGAACTGCAGCCCACCAGGCTCCTTTGTCCATGGGATTTTTGAGACAAGAGTAATGGAGTGGAGTGCCATTGCTTTCTCCAAATAGGGAGACTAGTCTGGCACTATTAGAAAAAGGGATTTATATTTTGCAAATACGTTGATTTTTACAACTGATATGTCATGACAGGCACATTCAACCAGTCAACTCCTATGTTAATTGAGTCACTAAAGCATAAATTAAACAAGCATTTAAACATTTGAGTTTAAAATAACTGATAAGTACATTATAATACATATTTTCTTTAGTAATAAAATTAGACAACAAACTAGTTTGGGTAAAAACACAAAAATAATGAGTAATATAGCATGAGCAATGATTTTAGTTAAGACATTCTATGCAAAGATAAGTGTCATGTTACAGTTATCTCATTGATTACAAAGCAGGCTCAACATTTAATAGTGAATACTGACATGTCTCAAAATTAAGGTTGGTAACATTTCCTGAAAATCTAATTATTGCTGTAGCAGTTCTTGAAATTATATAAAACTCTTGTCACATAAGGTTAGTATTCCTGTTGATGCCATTTTCTAGTGAAATTTATTCAACCACTGTTTACACAGTGACACTCTTTTTCAATTCATGTTTGGGTTTTCTAAGTTTTGGTCATTTGTCTCTCAGTTGACAGTGTTGCTTCAGTGGATTTAGAGGTTTCTCTTCATTGTACTCTTTCCCTGAAATGTTTGGCTCTCAAAAGTTTTTCCCAGGGGCATTTGTTGAATCAGATGTCATTTTTAAGTTCACAAATGGTCCTTAAGGTGTACTGTGATTAAACAATGCATAATTGACAGCATAGTTAAAGTGACAGATCTCATATGTCTGTTTGTTGATCTCTTTTTCATACTTCATTTTGAAATTTCTTTACCCTAACATGTATATTTCCAATTTTTCTATCATTAAAGTGTTTTCTGTCCTCAAAGTGTTTTCTTCATCAGGATATATGAATTAGATTTTTTTTTCCTAGTAGGTTTTGATAAATATATTTAGAACAAAGCTGAACATTTGCTAACTTCTAGTGATTTCTTTGATCCAGATGATGTACTAATTATGCCTTTACCTTTAGGCACAAAATCTTAAAAGTTAGTTCGTAATAAAAAGTTAAGCCAAAGTGCCAGGTGGCACCAATGGTAAAGAATCCACCTGTCGATGTAGGAGATGCAAGAGACCTGGGTTCAATCCCTGGTACAGGCTATATTTTCTGGAGTAGGAAATGGCAACCCACTCCACTGTTCTTGTTGGGAAATTCCATAATAAAAGTTAATTTATAAATTTTAACTTATTTGCCAAAGATTTAAATAGCAACTGCCTATATACCCAACTTAAGCTAAGTATTTTATTGGGTTGGCCTAAAAGTTTGTTTGGGTCAATGAACTTTTTGGTCAAACCAATATATATAAATATACACAGCCTAAATATTGACTCTCTTCAAAAAGCAGCCTGTTGAGAGAAATAAGTGTAAAGAAACGAGTAGAAAATATTAAACTTTCAGAAGACTTATAAATAGCATATTATGTGAGTACCTAAAATCCAAACTTTTGGAACATGTAAAGGAGAATAGTTTTAAAGAGATCAGGATAATAGCTTTAGGAATCATATCTTCATAATTGTTATGTGGAAACTTGAATGTGATTGAAATNCAAACCAATATATATAAATATACACAGCCTAAATATTGACTCTCTTCAAAAAACAGTCTGTTGAGAGAAATAAGTGTAAAGAGACGAGTAGAAAACATTAAACTTTCAGAAGACTTATAAATAGTATATTATGTGAGTACCTAAAATCCAAACTTTTGGAACATGTAAAGGAGAATAATTTTAAAGAGATCAGGATAATATCTTTAGGAATCATATCTTCATAATTGTTATGTGGAAACTTGAATGTGATTGAAATTACCATTCACAGAGATAAAGCGTAGCAAATATTAAGAAGCCTGGGCTCTGGTAGGAAGCAAGCATTGATTTAAATCTTATTGTAAATCCATTCTGTGAGTAGTGAGTCCATTCTGAGATTTTCTCAACCTTATGGCCCTTTCATGTATTCACAATAGATTATCAGAAGTGATCTACCAGGCAGTCCATAGAGTAGCAAATGACTTATTTGTGCTGTATTGAAACATCCTTGCCAAACAAAGATAAGGAAAAACTTCAATGAGAAGAAAGACCTCCGTTTCTTCCCAAGTGTCAACATGAAATTCAAAAGAAAGTGAGTTGCTCTTAATGTTTTAGTTGCTGTTATGTTTTGATATGGTCTGAGGCTTGGAAAGGACTTCCCAGGTGGCACACTTGTAAAGAATCGGCCTGCCAATGCAGGAAATGCAAGAGACATGGGTTTGATTCCTAGTTCGGGAAGATCCCTTGGAATAGGAAATGGTATCCACTTCAGTATTCTTGCCTGGAAAATTCCATGGACAGATGAGGCTGACAGGCTATATGGGGGTCACAAAGGGTCAGACATGGACTGAGCATGCACACACAGGGCACAGAATTGAAGACAGAAAGTTTCATATAGATGAGGTCCCTAGTAGAAATCCAAGAATTATGTGTTGTGATTATTATAGTTTATTACGTTTATTATTCTTAATACTATTATATTTAGTAGGGAAATGATTTTCTCTGGTGGCTCACAGCTAAAGAATCCACCTGCCAATGCAGGAGACACAATGTCAAGAATATCCCTTAGAAGAAAACCATAACCCATGCCACTATTCTTGCCTGAGAGGAATCTGGTGGGATAAAGTCCATGGGATCACAAAACAGTTGGACATTACTTAGCAACTAAACAACAATAAATGCAGTTAAAATAATAATCGATTCTATAGAGCTGTTTTGAATCATGAATAAATTTCCGGTTCCAATCTCCATAGACCCAGTATTTATTATATTAGTGTCTTCTCTCAGACATGATGGTGCACACATGCCACTTCCCAGTAGGTGTGGATTTCTGGCTACTTTTAATAGTTGGCGAAGTTTAGTCTTGTCAAAGAACTTCTTGTTTCTCATTTTAAAATGTGTATCAGTAGAATAAACATCCCTTCATCGTTTGTTAGCTGAGTAACCAGAAATGCCTAGTGAACATAGGGAAGAGNCAGTAGGTGTGGATTTCTGGCTACTTTTAATAGTTGGCGAAGTTTAGTCTTGTTAAAGAACTTCTTGTTTCTCATTTTAAAACGTGTATCAGTAGAATAAACATCCCTTCATCGTTTGTTAGCTGAGTAACCAGAAATGCCTAGTGAACACAGGGAAGGGCTTGGTGAAAAGAATAAGGATTCAAAATGATTGTTGAGAAAATATTGAAGACATACATAAATTGAGAAGATATAAATAAATTATTAGATAATGATATTTTAGTCTATGAATTTCTAGTTCTAGAAAATGTGTTCTTAATTATTGAATGAAATTATTATTTCACTTATTTAATAGTAATTTATATGTATTTTAAAATATGTAGCAAAAGTAATTTCAAGAGAAGTAAATCATGGCTTGACCACCTTCCTGTGTGATAGTCAACATGAGGTCTTTTACAATGCTTCAGTAATTTATTGCTGTTACTGTTTAGATACTGGAAAATTATTTTATATGTAAACTAATATAGTCACTGCTTGTTTACAGAATACAGAACCAAATTGAAAAGTCATTCTCACTGTGGATATAACCAAAGCAAATTTTCTTTGCATTTTTAAAAGTTAATGAGAAGGAACAAAAAAGTTTTTATTAAGCATACATCATATATGTACCATCAAAGTGAGGCCATGTAATACTGATTTAATGAATATTTATGAAACTGTAAAATAGTTCAGACACTATTGTTAGCTATTGGAATTGTAGGAATATTATTGTATTATCCACTGGTTTGCCAATCTTCAAATAGCAAATATAATATGTAGGCAATAAGTGGAGGTTCTCCAACTGCAGATGCTGATATGCTGATACTCTGATATCAATCAGAATATCTATACAGTCTAGATTCATAACTTTAACATGTTTCATGTTTAAACACTGCCCTTAAGTAATGGTTTTACTTTTTTTTCCTGTTATGTTTTTGTTCCTTTAAAAAAAAAAAGAAAATAAATCTGATTCTCTAAGCTTGTTCATTGATTAGCTTTAGGAAAAATGAGTTTTCTAGTTTTAGGGCAAAGTAGAAGACTCATTTGTTAAATTAGGCATTTACCTAATGGATATACGAGGATCAGCAAGATTAAGGTCATGGATCTTTTCTTGTTGTCAGATAATGTGTTAAATAAAATCAAAGGGATGATAAACAAGGGTAATTGCAGAGAAAAGCATTCCCTTAGGGTTCAATCAAGAAAACTTCTAAAATGTAAATTTTCAGAGTAAACACAAAATATTCTCTAGGGTAGACAATAGGGGCAAGGGAGAATTATTTTCAAGGAATTAAAATATCTTCAGTATTTTAAAGAAAAGGATAAATATTATTTATGATAGAATGTTGATATATGAACACATTTACAGATGATTGATAAAGCTATTTTGGAAAAAAAATCTACTTTTATGATAAACAAAGTAATATTGGTTTTATTAAGACAAATCAAAATGGCATATTAGTATACAGATATAGAAAGAGTGCAAATTAACAGAATTTAATAAATTTAGAAAGGTGGAAGAAGTAACATAATTCAATCAGATGAAAAACAGATTTGAATTATTTGTCTTTAAAAACACATAGGTAAGCATACAAAAGAATCCTTAAAATCCTTGCCTAAGTAAAAAACAGAAAGGGTGATGAAGTGTAAGAACTGGTAATGATACAAAAAAAAATGTTGCTTTATAGATAATTAGATCAGTATAACAACACTGAGAACATACAGTGTATTCTGGAGCAAAATTATTTTACTTAGAAATTCTAGGTTCAAAATCTAAAATTAAAATCACAAGCAATAAACAAAGATAGACTAAGATTAAAAAGGCAAATAAATATTGGAATTTTTATGCAGTGAATAAATATAATTTGATGTAACAAAAATTGGGGGGGAGATTTTAGACCAAAATCTTATTATTATAGTTAAATAATCCTATTGTAAAAACAGTATTATAAAAACAGTAAATTAGTTTGTTAATTGTGCCACTTTATTTCTAGACTATAAAGCTGAAATCAAAGGAGGGCAGACAAAAATTTTTTAGAGTAGTTTATAGCATTGAAAAACTAATAATTAAGTTTAAAATTTAAGGCTGGGTATGTTATTTTTACTTGCCTTAATCTTTGCTCCATTACGCTACAGTTACTTTTTATATATACTGTAGTTTTTTCTTTCCCAAACTGACATTAAAAACTAAGATGTAGTCCCTTATATCAACAAGGCACAAAAATCTACATTGATTAATATATACTTGATAAACCAGTATTATTTTAATGAGGTTTAATATTATTATTGATCTCTGGTTCCTTGATTCCAATTAAACCTCATTAACATAATCAGGAACCAATTGCCAACATCTGTTGGATCATCAAAAAAGCAAGAGACTTTCAGTAAAACATTTACTTCTGATTTATTGACTAGTCCAAAGCCTTTGATTGTGTGGCTCACAANGATTCCAATTAAACCTCATTAACATAATCAGGAACCAATTGCCAACATCTGTTGGATCATCAAAAAAGCAAGAGACTTTCAGTAAAAACATTTACTTCTGATTTATTGACTAGTCCAAAGCCTTTGATTGTGTGGCTCACAACAAATTGTGGAAAATTCTTAAAAGAGATGGGAATACCAGACCACCTGACTTGCCTCCTGAGAAATATTCATGCAAGACAAGAAGCAACAATTAGAACTGAACACGGAACGACAGACTGGTTCCAAATCAGGAAAGGAGTATATCAAGCCTGTATATTGTCACCCTGCTTATTTAACT
This sequence comes from Raphicerus campestris, assembly GCA_006410735.1. Classification (NCBI taxonomy): domain Eukaryota; kingdom Metazoa; phylum Chordata; class Mammalia; order Artiodactyla; family Bovidae; genus Raphicerus; species Raphicerus campestris. The sequence continues at coordinate 372,392 of SJYW01005826.1, forward strand.
TATATGCAGAATACATCATGTAAAATGCCAGGATTGATGAAGGACAGGCTGGAATCAAGATTGCTGGGAGAAATATCAATAACCTCAGATATGCAGCGGAGAAGGCAATGGCACCTCACTCCAGTAATCTAGCCTGGAAACTCCCATGGACAGAGGAGCCTGGTAAGCTGCAGTCCATGGGGTCGCGAAGAGTTGGACACCACTGAGCAACTTCATTTTCACTTTTTACTTTCATGCATTGGAGAAGAAAATGGCAACCCACTCCAGTGTTCTTGCCTGGAGAATCCCAAGGACAGCGGAGCCTGGTGGGCTGATGTCTATGGGATTGCACACAGTAGAACATGACTGAAGCGACTTAGCAGCAGCAGCAGCAGCAGCAGCAGATAAGGACATGACACTACCCTTATGGCAGAAAGCGAAGAGAAACTAAAGAGCTTCTTGATGAAAGTGAAAGAGTGAAAAAGTTGGCCTAAAGCTCAACATTCAGAAAATCAAGATCATGACATCCAGTCCCATCACTTCATGACAAATAAATGGGGAAACAGTGCGAAGTTTTACTTTTCTGGGCTCTAAAATCACTGCAGATGGTGACTGCAGCCATGAAATTAAAAAATGCTTACTCTTTGGAAGAAAAGTTATGACCATCCTAAACAACATATTAAAAAGCAGAGACATTACTTTGCCAACAAAGGTCCATTTAGTCAAGGCTATGGTTTTTCCAGTGGTCGTGTATGGATGTGAGAGTTAGACTGTGAAGAAAGCTGAGCACCGAAGAATTGATGCTTTTGAAGTGTGGTGTTGGAGAAGACTCTTGAGAGTCCCTTGGACTGCAAGGAGATCCAACCAATGCATCAGTCCTGGGTGTTCATTGAAAAACTGATATTGAAGCTGAAACTCCAATACTTTGGCCACCTGATGTGAAGAGCTGACTCATTTGAAAAGACCATGATTCTGGGAAAGATTGAGGGCATGAGAAGAAGGGGACGATGGAGGATGAGATGGTTGCATGGCATCACTGACTCAATGGACGTGCGTTTGGGTGGACTCCAGGAGTTGATGATGGACAGAGAGGCCTGGTGTGCTGCAGTTCATGGGATCACAAAGAGTCAGACATGACTGAGCGACTGAACTGAACTGAAAGAGATTAAATGTCTGGGCATACTTGAATATGATTTTCATCATAATACTTTGTAATAAGATACTTTGTAAATACTTCTGTATTATATCAGTTCAGTTCAGTTGTTCAGTTGTGTCAGACTCTTTGTCTTCTCCAACACCACAGTTCAAAAGCATCAATTCTTCAGCACTCAGCTTTCTTTATAGCCCAACTCTTATATCCATACATGACCACTGGAAAAACCATAGCCTTGACTAGATGGACATTTGTTGGCAAAGTAATGTCTCTACTTTTTAATATGCTGTCTGAGTTGGTCATAACTTTCCTTCCAAGGAGCAAGCATCTTTTAGTTTCATGGCTGCAGTCACCATCTGCAGTGATTTTGGAGCCCCAAAAATAACATCAGCCACTGTTTCCACTGTTTCCCCATCTATCTGCCATGACGTGATGGGACTGGATGCCATGATCGTTTTCTGAATGTTGAGCTTTAAGTCAACTCTTTTAACTCTCCTCTTTCACTTTCATCAAGAAGCTCTTTGGTTCTTCCTCACTTTCTGCCATAAGGGTGGTGTCATCTGCATATCTGAGGTTATTGGTATTTCTCCTGGTAATCTTGATTCCAGCTTGTGCTTCCTCCAGCTCAGCTTTCCTCATGATGTACTCTGCATATAAATTAAATAGGCAGGGTGGCAATATACAGCCTTGACATACTTCTTTTCCTATTTAGAACCAGTCTGTTGTTTCATATCCATTTCTAACTGTTGCCTCCTGGCCTACATGCAGGTTTCTCAAGAGGCAGCTGAGGTGGTCTGGTATTCCCATCTCTTTCAGAATTTTCCAGTTTATTGTGATCCGTACAGTCAAAGGCTTTGGAATGGTCAATAAAGCAGAAATAGATGTTTTTCTGGCACTCTCTTGCTTTTTCAATGATCCAGTGGATGTTGGCGATATGATCTCTGGTTCCTCTGCCTTTTCTAAAACCAGCCTGAACATCTGGAAGTTCATGGTTCACTTATTGCTGAAGCCTGGCTTGTAGAATTTTAAGCTTTACTTTACTAGCGTGTGAGATGAGTGCAATTGTGCGGTAGTTTGAGCATTCTTTGGCATTGCCTTTCTTTGGGATTGGAATGAAAACTGACCTTTTCCAGTCCTGTTGCCACAGCCGTTTTTTCCAAAAGACGATGCACTTTCACGGCATCGTCTTTCAGGATTTGTAATAGCTCTACTGGAATTCCATCACCTCCACTAGCTTTGTTCATAGTGATGCTTCCTAAGTCCCACTTGACTTCACATTCCAGGATGACTGGCTCTAGGTGAGTGATCACATCATCATAATTATCTGGGTCATGAAGATCTTTTTTGTACAGTTCTTCTGTGTATTATTGCCACCTCTTCTTAATATCATCTGCTTCTGTTATTCCCTTCTATTTCTGTCCTTTATTGAACCCATCTTTGCATGAAGTGTTCCCTTGGTATATCTAATTTTCTTGAAGAGATCTCTAGTCTTTCCCATTCTATTGTTTTCCTCTATTTCTTTTCATTGGTCACTGAGGAAGGCTTTCTTATGTCTCCTTGCTATTCTTTTGAACTGTGCGTTCAACTGGGTATATCTTTCCTTTTCTCCGTTGCTTTTCACTTCTCTTCTTTTCACAGCTATTTGTAAAGCCTCCTCAGACAGCCATTTTGCTTTTTTCCATTTATTTTTTTGGTATGTCCACCCTATATTTGTTATGACTTTTAAAATGCTAATTTTTAAGGTAAAATTTTGTTTAACATGAAGGTTATTTATTGTGCAGCATATCATTTTTTTCTTAATGCTTATACATCATAAAATGAATTAGGGAAGAATATGAGGGAGAAAATACTTTTGCAGGTTTTTTCCAAATTACCATTATAGTGTGTTTTTTTTTCCCTAATCTATTTCTTTAATTACATATGAATGCCCTCGGGTTCTTGAAGATCTTTAGCAATCACAGTTCATTATGGTGACAGTTTTTATCTTGTGTTGATTATCAGTTAATTTTGGCTGTGATGGTATAGTGCCCTTCAGCAATGTTTGCACAGCATTTTTATAAATATTAAAAGAAAAACAGAAAATTCTTATGTTTTGTACTTGGTTGGAGAGGTTGACAATATTTCTCCATATTCTTGCTCTCTTCAAAATCCAAGATTCCTACATTAAATTTGTTCATATCCAAATTTCACAAATGCTAAACTAATCATGGTTTTCAGACCTGTTTAGTAATAAAATGATCAGAAATTCTGTTCATTTGTCAATTTTATTTATGACTAGAATAAGAATCTCCAAGTAGCTATTATCTACCCTTTTAGTCTCCAAACTAGAGGAGTTCCTCTACCAACTATTTTTTTATTCATTTGCTTACTATGGGAGCTAAAGTGGTCTTATATTTGAAAAGGTGTGCATTATAGGAAAAGAAGCTACATATTAATGATTCTAGCATATTAAAAGGACAATGTCAAAAATCTATGTAGATCCAATTTCTAAATAATAAGTACGTGAAATGAATGCTTACAGAATCTTTGGTTTCTGTTATCACTTAATTTCCATCAATTAAAAAAATTGGTTTCTGTTGACTTTTATTTATCATGAAGTGAAATAATAAATAAAATAAATAAAAGTCTGTCTTTCTGTAGCTTTAAGAGACCATGGAGAGTTAATTTTTTAATGTAAATTTTAAAAATGATAGGGTCTTAAAAGTTATTTGTTACTGGATGTAGGTATTGGTCAACAACAAAGAATAGGTAGTGGTGTTAACTATTTTGTGACCCCATGGACTGTAGCCTACCAGGCTCTTTTGTTCATGAAATTTCCCAGGCAAGAATATTGGAGTGGTTTGCTATTTCCTTCTCCAGCAGATCTTCCTGACCCAAGGATCTAACCCAAGTCTCCTGCATTGGCAGGAGATCTGCATCTCAAGTAGATTCTTTACTGCTAAGCCACCAGGGATGCCTATCTTCTATTGTATATAGATTTTCTATGTATGTTATTTAGTAAATTGGTTAAGTGGTACATAAATTAGTACAGAATTAATATACTTATTGAACTAATATGTACTTTTTTAGTTAATGTACCCAATAACAGTAATGGTCTCTATTATAAACTCAGCTTTTGAAACTCCTTTTTATTAAAAGAGTTTAAAGAACACAACTCATGAAGGGCACATCTGAGATTCCAACAAATATTTATCTGATTTTAAAAATCATCAAATCACAATGTTATCCCACTACATCATACTGCCTTTTGGCAATGAATTTTCCACTTGAATACTGATAGACAACAATTTGGGACAGTCTCATTGGTTCATTTTCTTTCTCTGGTAGCTGAACAGAGAATTGATTCAGAAGGTCCTAGTTAGCTAAACATGGTGACACCAGCCACCAGGCCTCAGAGGCTCCCGTTCTCTAACAAAGCACTCCATAGCCAGGAGTTTTCATCGTTACATGATCACAGAGCTCTTTGTTCCCTTTCTTGCAGAAGAATGTATAAAGCTTTACTGGGGATGAGGATTAGCCAAAAATAATAAGCCTGGCTCCTTTTATGAGCTAGCTCAAGTTATGCCTAGCTGGAAATAATGAGACAATGGCTTGTCTCTACTACTTCTCTGCTTGTTTGTTTTTCCCTAGTTGGACACTTCGTTATGTGGCATTAGAAATGTATGTTTTGGACTCATTTGACTATCAAAAATTTAGGCACATGTCTCAAAGGCAGTGCATGATAACTTTCTCAAGTGTATTTCAGATACATGTATAGTAATATTCAATAAGAATGATAAAATCTATGAGAATACTTACATAGATATCATACTTGTAATTTATTATTTTTATTTTCCACTTTTTTATCACTGAATTCCTATGGCCATATAAAGGTAAAATGCATCATTTCTGTCTTCACAAGTTTTGCAATCTAGTAAACACACAACATGTACAAATAAAGCAATTTAGTCACAATAATGGAGATAGAAGATGATGGAAATTGGTAGCATCACTGAACATTCATCTTTTTAAAAAAATTTTTATTTTTACTTTATTTTGTTTTACAATATTGTATTGGTTTTGCCTTACATTGACATGAATCAGCCACGGGTGTACATGAGTTCACAATCCTGAACCTCTCTCCCACCTCCCACCCCATATCATCTCTCTGGATCATTCCCCGTGCACCAGCCCCAAGTATCCTGAATCTTGTATCAAACATAGACTGGGGATTCATTTCTTACATGATAGTATACATGTTTCAATGCCATTCTCCCAAAACATCCCACCCTCTCCCTCTCCCACAGAGTCCAAAAGTCCATTCTAAATATCTGTGTCTCTTTTGCTTTCTCACATACAGGGTTATCATTACCATCTTTCTAAATTCCATATATATGTGTTAGTATACTGTATTGGTGTTTTTCTTTCTGGCTTACTTCACTCTGTATTATCGGCTCCAGTTTCATCCACCTCATTAGAACTGATTCAAATGTATTCTTTTTAAAATGGCTGAGTAATACTCCACTGTGTATATGTATCACAGCTTTCTTATCCATTCATCTGCTGATGGACATCTAAGTTGTTTCCATGTCCTGGCTATTATAAACAGTGCTGTGATGAACATTGGGGTACACTTGTTTCTTTCAATTCTGCTTAGACTATTTTCCTCCTAAATTTCTGGTTTTCAATTGGCTAGATAATATTGAGTCCCTGAGACTATGGATCATGAGAGAGAGAGCATGACTAGAATAGACCAGAGGTGGGAGGGGGTGACCAGTTAATCTTTTATATAACTTTAAGTGACTCTGGACCACTTGAAAATGACTGGCATGACAGAATTGTACAGTTGTACAGGTTATACAGTTGTTTGAGATATTAGGGTATAAGTAGCCTATTTGAGGAGAAGGCAATGTCAGCAGCAGCAGCCTATTTGAAGCTATGTGTATATAGGAAATTGTCCTGGTAGAGAAAAAGCACATGAATATTTCAGAGATAAACTAAGGAAAGTCCTAAAAGAGTTAACACATATGGCCCGACTGTCAAATATATCAAAAGAGGAAAGTTTCAATAAAGCAAGAATGGTTAGATATGTTAAGTTCCCCAAGGAGGTCAGTCTAAAAACAAACTGAAAAACGCACATAGTTTAAATAATGTGCATCATATATTTCACTTTATTTCATGGTTTTCTGTTTTTTGTTTGTTTGTTTGTTTTCCACTAGGATTTATAGGAATATCAGGCCAGTCTTGTGGTATTCTATAGACTGAGGAAGAGTGGAATATCTGTTGTCTCTTTTCATAGTTCATGGAGAGAATGAGCATATATCAGAAACCATGAGCTGAAAGTAAACAAATATTAAGTGCAGAGGGAACAGTCAAATATGTGGTTGCCATGACAAGATTCCGATCTCTTTGTAAATATAGGATTCAGTGATACTTATGGAACCCTAGGAAGATTCTTAAAAAAAAAAAAAAAACACATAAATCAACAAATAATAAGCATAAAAGAGGCAAAGCCTCTTTCAAAATTCATGGGATGACAGATAGGAATCATTAATAAAATTATTGACATCAGTTTGTGTCTATGTGTTGGGTAAACNTTCTTAAAAAAAAAAAAAACACATAAATCAACAAATAATAAGCATAAAAGAGGCAAAGCCTCTTTCAAAATTCATGGGATGACAGATAGGAATCATTAATAAAATTATTGACATCAGTTTGTGTCTATGTGTTGGGTAAATGGCTAAGAAGTGTGATTCACTGAGAAAGAAAGAGAGAGAGGGGGGAGGGAAGAAGGGTTGGATGAGAAAGAGCTTGATTAACCAGTTGGCTCATGAAGCATTGGGGGCTGCTAAGTTCATAGGGCAGGTCAGCAGGCAAGATACTCAGGCAAGATTTCTGTTAACAGTTTTGAGGCAGAATTTCTTCTTCTCTGTGAAAACTCAGTTTTTGTCTTTAAGGCCTTCAACTGACTGAATTAAATCCACTGACTTTATTGAAGGTAACCTCTTTTTAGTGAAGTCAACTGATTCCAAATAATCACATCTGTGAAATACCTTCAGAGCAATATCTAGTGTTTAAATGATGGCCACAGTCCAGCCACGTTGACACGTGAGACTGTCATATTGAGTTTTTGGTTTTGCTGTTTCATAAATAAAGATCTTGAGCAAGATATCAGCAAGTCTAGGTGTTAATTATATCATCAATAAAGTAAATATGGAATAGAGCTTTCCTCATGGGGATACCTTAATTGCCTATATACATAAGGACTTAAATGCTTAAATCAGAATAAGTAATCAATGTTGTCTATCGTTCACCTTTACAACTGAAACCATGTTTCCTAAACTAGAACATTGCACCAAGCAGAGTCATTGTACATGTCTCTTTGAAACTGGCTATGAGACACACTACAGTGTTTAAATATTTTCAACATTAATCCCCCAAAATGAGAATAACCATTTAGCACATGAAATGCCAAAAATTATAGCAATGCAATAGAAAGCAGAAAAACAAATAAATAAGAACAAAAGCAGAAATTAATGAATTTGAAAAGAATAAATAAGAACTGATAAGTGTAGTGGCTGCCTTACAAAAAAAAAAAAAAAAAAGAATAAAGTTGTAATGTGTTCATTGTTATTAATTATAGGAAATAGAAATACACAGAAACAAAAATGAAAAAGCTGAATATACAGAAGAGAGTGATAAGCACTAAAGGTATATATAACTCTATGGTGATAAAATATTCAAATATAATGAAATGGGTGTTTTTCAAACAATACTTAATTTATCATAATTGTCAAAAAAAAAGAGGAAAACTGAAACTGTCCAATAACCATAAGAAAAACTAAAGCACATTCAACATAAATTAGTATCAAAAATATGCTGAACTTATAGTGCTGTCTCTTTAAAAGACTATTTATAACTCCATTAAAATGTGATTCTCCATTCCCTTAATGATGAAGGAGAGATATGCCTCACATGTAATCAATAAATTAGCTGGCTCTAAGAAACAATGTGATTATGAACTTGTCAACAGAAAAAAGGTTAAAGGTCTTGATGAGCAGAAATGTTGTTTGATTTGCTTCCTTTGCTTTCTATTGATTTGTGTCCCTTAGATGCCACGTAGTTGAAAGGCATACTCATTTTTTAAATGTTTACTAATACTGCTCCATTTTGGTAATTGACAAATGCTCTCAATTTTGCGGTTCATTCAGTCATGAACTCCAGTACAATGTTTTTTAGACCAAATTACTCTAACAGAGATTTTAATAGCTCAACTTTTAATGGCCATTAAGGTTTGGAATTTTGTCAACAAACTTATCAAGTATATTCAACAATAATATATAATCAATAAGTTCAAGTAGATATTTAGTAAGCCTTTTCTTTACTAAAGTATAATTTTTTAAATTTTTATATGAAGTGTCTCTAAATTTATCAAGTTAAAAGATATTTAAATGTTTGAATTTTGATTATTTAAAACATAATAAAATAAATTAAAAGATTTCTGTAAAATGTGGTCTTTAAAACTTTTACAAAAAGACTTACAAGGCAGTTAAAAGCTACTTCCTGTAAGAGATGGTATTTACCCACATATAGGAAATTATAGAAATAAATCATTATGAAATAAATTTTTTTGAATTTCCTAAAACAAAGATACTCAATGTCTAACTCAGTCCACATTATTATAATAAAAATATGTTTTATACCAAAGCCTTTTATTGTGTGGATCATAATAAACTGTGGAAAATTCTTCAAGAGATGGGAATACCAGACCACCTGACCTGCCTCTTGAGAAATCTGTATGCAGGTCAGGAAGCAACAGTTAGAACTGGACATGGAACAACAGACTGGTTCCAAATAGGAAAAGGAGTACATCAAGGCTGTATATTGTCACCCTGCTTATTTAACTTATATGCAGAGTACATCATGAGAAACTCTGGACTGGAAGAAACACAAGCTGGAACCAAGATTGCCAGGAGAAATATCAATCACCTCAGATATGCAGATGACACCACCCTTATGGCAGAAAGTGAAGAGGAACTAAAAAGCCTCTTGATGAAAGTGAAAGAGGAGAGTGAAAAAGTTGGCTTACAGCTCAACATTCAGAAAATGAAGATCATGGCATCCAGTCCCATCACTTCATGGGAAATAGATGAAAAAACAGTGGAATCAGTGTCAGACTTTATTTTTGGGGATCCAAAATCACTGTGGATGGTGACTGCAGCCATGAAATTAAAAGACGCTTACTCCTTGGAAGAAAAGTTATGACCAACC
>SJYW01005826.1:385323-419910 GCA_006410735.1 Raphicerus campestris
GTTTTAAATCAACAGCTCTGATAAAAATCAACAAAAATGTTAGTGTTATATCCTGGTAATTTATTTAATGATGACATGTTAACAATCTTCATTCTAATAAACACATATGTAAATAGCATGTATTTTTACACAATAGGCTTTTGTTATACAGTACCCAAATTGAAATCACTTTTGCAGTTTGAATTGCCATATCATTGTGTGCAGTTAAATAGAACATTCTCTTTGATCACTCAGAGCCCTTAGAAGGAAGCAGCCAAGCTGATACTGATTTTAGATGTCTAGTATCCAAAATAGTGCAGTAATAAATTTATCTTGTTTTTTTTTTTTTAAGGCACCAGTTAGTAGTACATTGATATGACAACCATAAGAAACTAAAAACAGTTACTACCATTCAGGTGTATATATTATGGAAACTTGCGATATGCACCATCTGCTAGGAATATCTCCTTTATGAACTCTAGTTAAATTATTTTTTTAAGGAAAAATTTCTCTCTGTACTTTTGGTCTTATAGCCTTGAAAACTCAAGAGCTGCCCTGAACTATGTTTTAGTTGCTCAAATTATTTTTATTAGATGAATCATTGTTTACGAGTATATCTAAATATATAATGTATATAAAAGTTAAAAGTTATCTGAGATATCTCTTGGTTTCATAAGAACTTCTGGGAACCCTGATTAAATATAAATAGATGATGAATAGCTATATATTTACACAAATAATTAGTTTAAATCTTCTAAATTATTAAGAAATTATGTCAATTGAATCACTAAAATTATTGGAGAATTCTAGAATTTAACAATCCTAAATTCTCTAGTTAAACTGAGATAATGTGATTATGTTATTTGAACCTTTGTAACAGAGTCAAGCTTCAAAATAGAGTCCATTTAATCTGTTTATTTCATATTTTTATATTTTAATGCATATTTTTATTCCCTTATATTTATCAATGAATGGAGAAGTTTCTCTTCATCAGATATTTATGCATAAATTATTCATGGATTTTATTACTTCTTCTCATTATTAATTTGTGCTGAACAAATAAATACTCATATTTTCAGCTGAAACTCTAAAGTTTGCAAATATTACCACTTCTGTGATTCAGCATATCAATTGATATGAAAAATGATTCACTGGAACTTTCTGCTTCACTGCTCTTCTATGTTTGTTGAATTTACTATTCTAAGGACAGTATTTGTAATTCAGTTTTCTGTTTGAGTAGATACAAAATATGATTATGTCTAGTCTCAATACTAGGATGTTTCTCTCTGTGGCTTTGTAGAGATGTGTAACAGCATATCATGATCCTGCCACTTCATGTAATACTACCACATCAGCCAACTGCTCTGGTAGTTCAAGATAAGTCCAGAGTATTAGGAGCAATTAAGATCAAGGTGCCTTTCTGGTATCAACAGGTGTTTTCTGTCCAGTGTGTCTATATGTGGGCATAGATATTCAAGCAATTTGTCCCTTTTGAAATCTATGGCTTCATCACATTAGCAGCACTTCCAAATGAGGTAGTCCTGCCCAGTGTTCTAGCTTCTTCTATAACCCTTGACCCTCCAAATTAGAGAATTGCAGTTTTTATTGCATTTCCATATTACTTCTTAATACATTACAGCTTCCTTGTTAATGAGTATATTTTTAGTATGTCTAACAGGAATTTACATTGTATGGTACCATATTCAGGCTTCTTCCAATGGATATCTTCAATATTGTTTTTTATATCCCTTTGGTCATTTTTATTTGTGTGTGTGTGGAGGGGGTACACTTGTATTTTCGAGGTGAGTGGTGTCAAACACCTGCAAACACCTGCAAAAAATTTTCAAATTATAGAAGTGGAATTTTTATCTTGACACCTGAAAAAATTCTATGAAACTATGAAAAATATGCCCATCTCTAAGCATAGAGAAATGTCCCTGATATAAATTAAAATGTAAAGGTCTATAAATTGTATTATATCATATTTACAATTAAGCACAATATACATAGGGAAAAAAGGAAGCATATATTAACAGTGCTGTTAGAATGACAAAAATATTTTTCATTTCTTTCCATACTTTCTGTATATTATTTACTGATTTTTCAACAAAACTGGAGCGTGAACAAGTAAAATATGTTATCACTATGCCTAATAATACTGAGTACTTATTATTTACTAAGTGGTATATCAGGCATTTTATCTAAATTTTAAAAGTTAAGCATACTAAAAATTCATCAAAGTAGATATGACCTGCTTTTCTTCAGTGAGGTCACTGAGACTTCAAGCTGTTATGTGATACCTGAAATTTATGTAGCTGTTAATTGACAAAACTCGTATTCAAATTCAGTATTTTAGGACTTTGTAGTTCTTTAAAATTCTGTAAAACGACAGTGACACTCAAAAGATTAGGTTTCTACTTTTCATCAAGATATATGTACAGACATAAGTAAAAAGAACTGGTTTTAAAGCTAAAATATATTACTGGTTTTACAATAAAGTAATGTGTTTTAACGTGGTTTCTTAATGATATTGCTTCTTAGTGACATATGAAATTAGAAATACTTGTTTGTTTGTTTTTCAGTGACAGAGCACACAGGAGCCAAAATATAAAGAGAAAGTGGTTCTAACATTGATATTTATTTAATAATATTGTTTTATTCTTGTTCTTTTATCAAGTTGATATTACTGAACTTGATATAATGAAAGTACATAGCTGTTAATAGTTACATGCCTTTCAAGCACTTCAATAACAAAATATTCTTTGCTAGAACTATTTAGGAGATTTAGAATAGAATAAATATTTAGAACATTGAGAATAGAAAAGAGAAAACAGAGCATACTTCCAAATTAAGTGAAAGTTACTAAAAATATGTCAAATACGTTTATTAAATGTAAGAATAATTAAAAGAACTATGTAATTTGAAACAGAGTTAAGAAAGCCAATCTGAACACATACTTGTGGAACATATTTTTCATCTACTGAGCATTAAAGTAAAATCTAGTTACCTCTATAACAAGACCATGTGTATTTGCTTTTGAATTACTATCTGATCAACTTGGTGTTTTTTGATGCTAATTAGATGCACCAACATTTACCCTATCCAGCCTTAAACAAAACAGAAGACTCATGAGGATGAAATACAAATTTTGCAAATGTTAAAGGAATAAAGCATCTGCAAGATATTTTACATAAACATCATAGAATATATCCCAAAAGGCATTGCTTGAAACTACGAAAAGGTTTGTTATTCACATCAAAATGAATAGCATACGGTACATTTGGGAGGTCAAAACATATTACCTTCTAATTCTTCTTATATATCCTAGATTTTCATATGAAATGGAAATACAGTTTTCATAGGTCAGCTGCTATTTTGGATCAAGCATAATATTTCTATTTATAACATGATATATTTACTTCACAGATCAAAAAGGTTAATTATCTTATGAAAGTTAGCATAAGATTGTAAATGAGATGGAAGGTCAGGTCTTAACAAATACCAGAACAAAGTCCCTTTTATTAAATTATACCTTCTCCTATCTAAATAGAGGTTTTTTCATATAGGTATAAAGGCAACTATCCAAAACTGTTGTGAACCTGTGCAACTGTAAACACACCATTTCCACAAAAGATATATAAATTCCAAAATAAAACTTATGGTGTTTTATTTCATTTTATTATTTTATTAAAGTGTAGCTCAGGGTCTATTAATTTCTAACTAAAAGCAGTCATTTTTTATTAGAAAAAAAAGCATTTTGCTGTATACACAAAAGTTACTTCAAGATAGGATTATTTCTGTTACTTATATTTTTAGTATTTTAACATAATGGTACAATATTAACATGGCATTTTAATATTTATTTCTAGTTAGAAAATACAGCTCACAAGAGCTACCATTTAATGGATACAGTCTACAAACCTAGACAGCATGTTAAAAAGCAGAAACATGACTTTGCTGACAAAGGTCTGTCTAGCCAAAGCTATGGTTTTTCTAGTAGTCATGTATGAATGTGAGAGTTGAACCATAAAGAAAACTGAGCACTGAAGAACTGATGCTTTTGAACTGTGGGTTTGGAGAAGACTCTTGAGAGTCCCTTGGACTGCAAGGAGATCCAACCAGGCAATCCTAAAGGAAATCAACCCTGAATATTCTTTGGAAGGGCTGATGTTAACATGAAGCGCCAGTACTTTGGCTACCTGATGAGAAGAGCAGTTGTTCACTCAGTCGTCACCAACTCTTTGTGACCCCATGGACTGCAGCATGCCAGGCTTCCCTGTCCTTTGCCACCTTCCAGATCTTACTCAAACTCATGTCCATTGAGTCGGTAATGCCATCTAACAATCCCATCCTCTGTCATCCCCTTCTCTTCCTGCCTTCAATCTTTCCCAGCATCAGAGTCTATTCCAGTGAGTCAGCTCTTCACATCAGGAAAAGACCTTAATGCTGGGAAAGATTGAAGGCAGGAAGAGAAGGGGACGACAAAGGATAAGATGGTTGGAAGGCATCATTGATTCAATGAACATGAGTTTGAGAAAATTCCAGGAGACAGTGAAGGACAAGGAAGCACGGCATGCTGCAGTCCATGGGGTCACAAAGAGTCTGACATGACTTAACAACTGAACAACAACAATAATCATTTTAATATCTATTATTAAATATTTTAATCAAATGCAGTAAACAAAAGAAATCTAAATGAGTTGAAATTCAACTTAATGTGTTTTATTTCAATACCTTCAGTCATTACTGTCTTGATTCCCAGGAACCTAGTTGAGAACTATCCATCGAATACAACACTGGAGTCCTCCCGCATACAACTGATCCATACTCTCTTTGAAGTTGAGTGTTACTCCAGGGAGCTCAACCTCATGCTCTATGACAACCTAGAGAGAAAGGATGGGGTGGGATGTGGGAGGAGGCTTAAAAAAAGGGGACAGTATGTGTAACTGATTCATGTTGATGTATGGCAGAAACCATACAACATTGTAAAGTATCTTCAATTAAAAAATAACTTTTAAAAGATCACTGTTATTTTTAAAGGGGTTCTGCTGCCGCCTGCTCAAAACTGAACCTTGAAAATAGCTTTGGTTTTCAAACTTCTTAATTCCCTTTGATTTTACAGGTCATTAAAACAAGTCAGTCCTAAGATCATTGACTCATTCACTCAGGGACCCAATTATAAATCTAGAAAGGGAATTCTACTTTTATTTCTATTCCTGACCCTATGCAGAGAAAGAAAAGGGTGAGGTCATCTTTAATGAGCATATCTGCTTAGGTTCTTCTTGAGAACTCTAGAACTCTGAAGGTACCAGGTTATCTTAGAAGGTTCAAGGGTGGGACAGATTTACTCAGAAGGGAGGAAATTCTCACATCAGAACTATATTTATGTACTCTGAAGTTTCACTAATTTTTTTCACAGACAAAACATTGCACTAAAGAAGATATTTCAAGGCATGAAAAATACAGAGTGGGTAAAAGAGTGGGAGTCATATTTGTTCAAATTTATTAATCATCAAGTAATGGCTGAGAATTTCAGTGGCCATTATATAGGCTATTTAGGCAGAAACTGCACTTCACTGGCGTAATTTCAAATAGAAAATTGTATTTGAGCTAAACATTAGACATCTCAAAGGCAATGAAAGAAAATACGGAGAAGAAAAATAACAGGACTACAATAGTAAAAGATATCCCAAAGTTGAATGGCATAGGAATTAAAATAGGATTACAGTGTCTAAACAGAATCAATGAAAGAAGTGTACACCCTTAAAGAAATTTTTCAAATATGTCGGAATATATATTGGCATACAATNACAAAGGATAAGATGGTTGGAAGGCATCATTGATTCAATGAACATGAGTTTGAGAAAATTCCAGGAGACAGTGAAGGACAAGGAAGCACGGCATGCTGCAGTCCATGGGGTCACAAAGAGTCTGACATGACTTAACAACTGAACAACAACAATAATCATTTTAATATCTATTATTAAATATTTTAATCAAATGCAGTAAACAAAAGAAATCTAAATGAGTTGAAATTCAACTTAATGTGTTTTATTTCAATACCTTCAGTCATTACTGTCTTGATTCCCAGGAACCTAGTTGAGAACTATCCATCGAATACAACACTGGAGTCCTCCCGCATACAACTGATCCATACTCTCTTTGAAGTTGAGTGTTACTCCAGGGAGCTCAACCTCATGCTCTATGACAACCTAGAGAGAAAGGATGGGGTGGGATGTGGGAGGAGGCTTAAAAAAAGGGGACAGTATGTGTAACTGATTCATGTTGATGTATGGCAGAAACCATACAACATTGTAAAGTATCTTCAATTAAAAAATAACTTTTAAAAGATCACTGTTATTTTTAAAGGGGTTCTGCTGCCACCTGCTCAAAACTGAACCTTGAAAATAGCTTTGGTTTTCAAACTTCTTAATTCCCTTTGATTTTACAGGTCATTAAAACAAGTCAGTCCTAAGATCATTGACTCATTCACTCAGGGACCCAATTATAAATCTAGAAAGGGAATTCTACTTTTATTTCTATTCCTGACCCTATGCAGAGAAAGAAAAGGGTGAGGTCATCTTTAATGAGCATATCTGCTTAGGTTCTTCTTGAGAACTCTAGAACTCTGAAGGTACCAGGTTATCTTAGAAGGTTCAAGGGTGGGACAGATTTACTCAGAAGGGAGGAAATTCTCACATCAGAACTATATTTATGTACTCTGAAGTTTCACTAATTTTTTTCACAGATAAAACATTGCACTAAAGAAGATATTTCAAGGCATGAAAAATACAGAGTGGGTAAAAGAGTGGGAGTCATATTTGTTCAAATTTATTAATCATCAAGTAATGGCTGAGAATTTCAGTGGCCATTATATAGGCTATTTAGGCAGAAACTGCACTTCACTGGTGTGATTTCAAATAGAAAATTGTATTTGAGCTAAACATTAGACATCTCAAAGGCAATGAAAGAAAATATAGAGAAGAAAAATAACAGGACTACAATAGTAAAAGATATCCCAGAGTTGAATGGCATAGGAATTAAAACAGGATTACAGTGTCTAAACAGAATCAATGAAAGAAATGTACACCCTTAAAGAAATTTTTCAAATATGTTGGAATATATATTGGCATACAGTTTATATTTATTAGTACACCATTGCATCAGGTACAGTGAGAATTTCGTGGGAATGAGACGGCCCATCACTCCCAGACCTGCTGGGCCCATCCCCACACATCCCTTAATGTCTCTACTCCACTTGACTTTGTTAAGAAGGGCTATTCTGACTGCCCTGTATAAGAAACTGTTCCTTTATAGCTCAGTTGGTAAAGAATCCACCACAATGCTGGAAACCCATCCCTGGAGAACGGATAGGCTACCCACTCCAGTATTCTTGGGCTTCACTTGTGGCTCAGCTGGTAAAGAATCTGCTGGCAATGCTCGAGACCTGGGTTCCATCCCTGGGTTGGGAAGATCCTCTGGAGAAGGGAAAGGCTACCAACTCCAGTATTCTGGCCTGGAGAATTCCATGGATTGTATAGTCCATGGGGTCGCAAAGAGTTGGGCATGACTGAGCAACTTACACTACACACATACACCATTTTATATATATATATAGGTATACCATTTTATATATATTCGTATGCCATTTGGAGAAGGGCATGGTAGCTCACTTGAGTATTCTTGTCTGGAGAATTCCATGGACAGAGAAGCCTGGCAGACTACAATCCATGGGTCGCATAGAGTCAGACATGACTGAGTGACGAACACACACGAACCATTTTAAATATGCAAATATGAATATTAAAAATTTAAAAGCAAAGCAAATAAAAATACATAATAAATCTAACAGAACAAGAATCAAGCTGTAGAAAATTTTCTACAGCCAGTTTTTGAAAGACAATGGGGAAACTGCCTCAAAACTTAAGGGAAAATGATTTTGAACTGATAATTCTATTTCCACATATTTCCTTTTGATTTTAACTTTTGGTTCTATAACCCACCCACCTCTCATTGCCACCAGTGGGGCTAAGGAATAAAACAAGAACAAAGACCTAAGCAAAAAGTGAGTCCAACCCAAGACAATAGTAAACATAAGTCCTCTGAAATTATATATGCTGCAAATCTATAGAAGTATGCATCATAATGAAGTAAATGAGTAGAATTCACTAGTAAGACTATCTCTAAGGAAGAAAATGTCCCTATTGCTAAGAATATTCCTCAAGTGATGCCTGAGCACAAGAGAAATTCTGTGCTAATAGTGTTTTTCTCAAAGAATGTACTTTATTAATACATAGCCATAAGATTCTTAAATTTAATATTTACTTTCAAAAAGTATAAAAACATAATTGTTAAGTTTGGGAACTGCAATTTGAGAGGAAAGGTAAATGAAAAGTAGGGGAGACTAATATCTTTAATATGTAAAATAGGAGTAGAAATACAGTTGTGGGTGATGGAATATGAAATAGAAATACAAATGTACATTTTGAAATGTAGAGTTAAACCTTGGAGTGGTGGGAAAGGGTAAAAATTCCATCAAATATGTCCTTATCTATCAAAAAGAGGAAGTAAAGAGAATATATATCAAGTTGATTTTTTTAAATCTCTTTAAGCCTGATATTTAGAGAAGTGTTTGTGTATTAGTAAAAATGCATGCCAAAATACTATAAAACTTTATAGTGGTTCAGATAAAATAAAGATTTTTTTTTCCCTCACTTATCAGTTAAAAGGTAAAAAGGTGTTCCAAGCTAGATAAGATGTTTCACTCTGACAACTCTTGCAAAGACCTAGGTTCCTGATATTTTTTTCCTGTCTTCATGAGACAATATACAGTCTATTTGATTCAAGCTGACTGGACAGTACCATCCCTCCACATAGATGTGGAAAGCGAGAATGTGGAAGCCAAGTAAAAGGTTCCTTTTTAAATAGCATGACCTGAGAATTTAACTCACACTCATGTGACAAAATTAATCTCATGATCATATCTGAGTATCAGAGAATCTGGGCAATGTTTTCTCTACCTAGGTGGTTATATATATGCTAAAACATGAGTGTTTCTATTAATTTAATAGTGAAGAAAAATGGATATTGGGAACTGCGAGCATTGTCCTCCACAATCCACCCTCCTGCTGCTGAGTGTCTAAATGCCCTCTCTTTCTTTTTTCCTTCAGATCTAACTGGGGAATTATTAAAAATTTATTTATTCTTAATTGGGGAATAATTGTTTCACAATATTGTGTTGGTTTCTGCTATACATGAATCAGCCATAGGTATACATATCCCCTTCTTCCCTCCTTCCACCCCATCTCAACCCTCAACCCTCTAAGTTGCCACAGAGAACTGGGTTTGAGCTCCCTAAGTCATACAGCAAATTCCCACTGGCTATCTATTTTACATATTTGTTGTTCAGTGGCTAAGTAGTTTCTGACTCTTTGCAACCCCATGGACTGCAGCATGTCGGGCTTCCCTGTCCTTCACTATCCCCTGGGAGCTTGCTCAAACTCATATCCATTGAGTCGGTGATATCTACAACCATCTCATCCTCTGTTGTTCCCTTCTCCTCCTGCCCTCAATCTTTCCCAGCATCAGAGTTTTTCCCAATGTCTTTTACATATGGTAATGTATATATTTCAGTGCTAATCTCTCAATTGGTCTCACCTTCTTCTTCCTTCTCACTTTAAATACAGCATAACTACCCCTTCAAAGAGGAGAAACTCACAAGTGTCTTCTCTACTTAATTCACTTATCTTAAATTTCAGCATCTCTGCTTTAGGTCATCACACGTTAACAGTCACCAAGTATTTTTCTACAATCTACCATTCAGTAACAAATTCAGGTTTTTGGTTTTGTTTTGTTTTTAACAGCATCATCCCTCTTGTGATGTCTGCCACCATAGTATGAGGACAGGAAGCTGGAGAATGGTAGGAAAAGCCGCAGCTCTAAATTCTTCCCTGAGTCTTAGGCAGACATAAGACAAGAGTTGATAATTTGAAAATAATACTTCACTTTGTCTCTCCTAATTTAAGGTGCTTGAGAAGTTTTGTGATCTGTACTCAGATGTTTCTTTTATGACTTGTGTCGGTGGACTAAGAAACTAGTATTCAAATCTCTGAAGACATGAAGTTAGTGTTTATTTAGCAATATATTTTTAAAAAATAACCCAATCCACACTTACGGTCTTAAAGACGGTTCGCCTTTCCTTGAATTGAGACTTTTTATAGTCAGGAAAGGCAGAAGAAATATTTTATTCTGAATTAATTAATAGTCATAATCATCAATCATTGGTTGTGAGAGTAAAACAACGTTGAGTTAGTTTTGTTTTATTATATATTACTCTTTTAATGATCCTACATCTCTACCTAAATAAAATGCCTTAAAAGTTAAAAAAAAAAAAAAGGCCAATTTCTGCACTAAAAAGGACATAGGTTAATTCAAACTCATTCATGTACTTGAAAAGTATAGTCCTCTCTCCCAGAGCAGCCTATCGTAATTGGGCAGCCAGGTAACATAACTGGCTGTACTCTACGATGGTACCCAGGCACCCAAGTTTCTTTACTCTTATTGCTCTATTTTCCTGCCTGATAGAAGCTGGTTCACTAACACCATGTTTGTTTTTCCCTGGGAATGAAGAAAGAAAGCCAATAGAAGACTATTATTTTAATTTTTAAAATTTGTAGCCAGAAGTTATTCTTACACAATTGGCTTTAATTCAGTCATAGGCCATATCTGGCAGTAAGACAGGCTGGGGAGGAAGGTTTCTAGCTTTGTATAGGGTCCTATTGCTAAATGGAATAGGGGAAGAATAAGTAACGAGGGAAAATTAGAAGTCTATTATAGGGGAAAAAACAGTAAAGACATAGAAATAATTAAAGTTGTCTTTGGATATGGATGCAGGGAGAGGATAATAATGGTGAGAAGTCTTCATTTTCATAATTAAACTGAGCTGTAATTATTTGATATTTTTAAAAATCATGTTGCCTGTAGTACTTTGATTATATTTTAAAAATTAAACTACAAAATAATATATAACATTGTGAAATCGTGAGGGAAAATCAAAGGAGAGTGCAAAGACATAGCATCAAGATAGAAATATGGNATTATGCAGCTTCTCTGTTGTCTCCTGATTATAAAACTGGCCACGCACTAAAGACACCTGTGCCCTGGAATTAGTGATAAAGGCCAAGTGCACCCAGCAATGCTTCTACTTATGCAGCTGTTGCTGCTCTGCCACCCAGCAGAAACCTTATGAAATTCTATGTTAGCTGCTTCACCGCTTTTTGATATTTGAGAAGCCATTCTTCCTTTAAAGCTATTATAAATAAGTGGGTGAAAGAAAAAATACATATACAAAGTACTGGTGGAGTGAAAGAAAAATTTTATTTCCCACTATGGTGTATAATCACTGCATATGGCCTTCTGAATATGGAGGGAGTTATTGTTAAACATAAGGTTATTGTTGCAAATTATAATGACTTCTCCTTAGTAAAGCTTAATATTTTGACTAACTTTTATTTTACTTTTTAGGAATGAGAAGCGTGTCAGATAAATTTTTATTAATATAAAAGATGCATATACCATAGAAGAAAATGTGAAATGAAACTTGATTCCATGGATTTTGAAATGTTAATTTAAAAATATTAGTTTATTTTTATTATCTGCTTCAAAAAAGAAATCTAATTCTTTACCCCTGGCAGCATGGTAAATCATAGTTTTTGAAAATACTAGGCTAAGGTATTTTGACATTTTAGGACATGGTAAACATTTTATGAACCAAGAGGAACCAGTTCAGTTTATTGCATTGGCTAATTCTAAGCACATAGATTTTTTCTGTGGAAATAAGCTAGTCTGAAAAGAAAACAGAAAATATTTAAAAACATGATTAAAGTATGTATACAGTGACTATGACATTCAGAACATTGACTTGGTCTTACCAGATGTATTATTTGTTAAAGTAGATGTGAAATTCTTACTATCGCCTCAGCTAAACGTAATTGATGGAAAAGGAGGAGTTTTAATGTTCCCTGGTGAGGAAATTACTTGATAGTATGTCACTTATGAGCTGCATCGTGCTTTTTAAACCCAACGACTATCAGACTTCATGCTAACAGAATCTAAAAAAGACATGCTTACATTCCATGAAAAAGTTAAATTATAAAAACAGCAGTTTAAAGGTATAACTTCCTATTCCTCTCAAAGACTGCTTCTCAGAGAATCATTGACAATGGCCTGACCCTGTATCATATGTTCATTATAGAAACTACATATGATTTATTGTAATGTCACCTCCATACCCATAAGAGATCAAATTATAAGTACTTCATGTCAATGTTAGTGAGAAACCAATGTTTAAAAAAATCATTATATTTTGAATTATTGCAATAATCTTTATCAAATGTGTTATTATGAAGTATTTATTATAGAAATTGATGAAATGATTGGAAAGTGAATTAAATTACAAGCTGACACATTTGAAGAAAAAGAAACCATTTGATTTTCATTCAGGAAAATCAACCCTGAATATCCATTGGAAGGACTGGGGCTGAACCTGATGGGAAGACCAAATCATTGGAAAAGGCTCTGGTGCTGGGAAAGATTGAGAGCAAGGGGAAAAGGGGGTTGCAGAGAATGAGATGGTTGCATGGCATCACTAACTCAATGGAAATGAGCTTGAGCAAACTCAAGGAGATAGTGAAGGACAGGGAAGCCTGGCATTCTACGGTTCATGAAGTCAAAAAAATCATACGTGACTTAGCGAATGAACAATAGCAACAACAAACCATTTGATGAGTACCCCCATCACGGGCTGAATTTTGACTGTTCAGTCAAAGAATTGAACTATGACAATTCTCTCATATTAGATTTTAGACCATACAAGTTAGAAAATAAAATGAGCCCCTCCATATTAACTTATTTACATAAACTGTCTTTCCTAAAGCTATGACTTGGATGATCAATCACCTACAAAGGTGTTTACTAGAAAGTGAGGCATGCAAATCTGGGGTTGCCCATACTGATATCTCTGAAGAGTTCATAGGGAAAATGTGGGAACTTGTGCTGTTTTCTTACATTTGTCTATTTTCTACATAAAGGTGCATACATGTTCAGCCCCTCATTAAATTTATCTGAACATGTTTTTATTCCTTCAATACTGTTATGTGCTCAATTGCTTCAATCAAGTCCTAACAAGGACACCTAATTAACAAATATTAGGGTCACGATTAGATTCTAGTCCAGTATATCTCCACTGACTATATCATTAATGACAAAGCTGTAAGGCTTTTATGCTTTTTGTAAAAAAGAAAGAACTAGAAAAAAGAAAGAACAGAAAAAAATCAGAATAATGCATATTAATATGTGTAGAATTTATATACAGAGCAGTTCACAAATAAGGGTCATACTAAAAATCAATGCAATACATCCTTATCATACCCCAAAGTGAAAGTGAAAGTCATTCAGTCGTGTCTGACTCTTTGAGATCCCATGGACTATACAGTCCATGGAATTCTCCAGGCCAGAGTGGGTAGCCTTTCCCTTCTCCAGGGGATTTTCCCAACCCAGGGATCATACCCAGGTCTCCTGTATTGCAAGTGGATTCTTTACCAACTGAGCCACCAGGGAAGCCCAAAAATACTGGAGTGGGTAGCCTATACCTTCTCCAGCAGATGTTCCCAATCCAGGAAGCAAACCGGGGTCTCCTGCATTGCAGGCAAATTCTTTACCAGCTGAGACACCCGGGAGGCCCTATTATACCCAGCCACTGATTTAAATAAGGTAAGCTGAGAATGTATGTGGCAAGTGAAGATGTCAGAGGGGATATTGTTAAGAACATTTATATAAAAAAGAAAGTGCAATTCCTCCTTCTATCTGTGGCCTCTAAGAGCTTCATGCTCTTTTGCCAGGCTGTTCTTGGTCATTGCCAATTCATTGAGTATTCTAGCTGAATTCTTACCTAGCATCCTGTATCCTTTGCCCTTCTAATATAGAGTTTGCTTCCTATACCTCCCCACAGGAGTCTATGTCTCTTGAGAGTGTGGATTATTTGGTTATTCTGAAATGTCAGATCTCTGATGGGTTCAAGTGAAGTCATGGACCTGACTGGAATTTTGTCTGAATTTTTTTCTTTTTCTAAGTGTAGAGTGATGCCCTTTCCAACTTTATATATTCCTGAGACGAAGCCAAAGTAAATGAAAGCCATTTAAGGTCAGGGATTCTTCACTTTAAATCAGGTTTTAAAACTTTTAACAATCATTCCACTTTCAGTATAGCATTCTCTGGATGCATGCATATTTACATACTAAAAATAAGTACAAGCATTAAATTTAAAAAATTTCAAAACTGAGACATAGGAGTCATAATATTGTATCAGGTTCTTTAATCCCTTGGTCAGATATGAAATAATTATATTCCATCATACTTACAGAAAGTAAAAACTTTCGAACTTTAAGAAGTTGCCTTATTTGGCATAGTGCTAAGACCCCAAACTACATAGTACAGAGGCTGAAGAAACAGGCCTGATAATGTAAGTTTACATACTAATATAGCCAAGAGATGATTAATGTTAATACCGTACATAAATCTGTGAAAGCCCCTTAAAATAGTGTAGATTATCTTACAAAATTGTAATCATGAAGTATGGAGAAAAACTTAGGTAATGGGATCAAAAGAAATAGAAAAATCATAAATAGTGCATCCTATATTCAGATAGAGTGATCTAAATATCTAAATAGTATTTTATCTACAGAATATTGGTTTCTCTTTCCACTCACCCATTTTGGGAGCAGGGGATTGTCTTGTGCATGGAAGCAATTATCATTTAGATAGTTTTTAGTCTTTTGAGACTAAGAAGAAATATCTTAATGCAGAAATGGACACTTTATTTGCTCATAAATTGGTTTGCTTTACAGCTTCATCTTTCACTGACTCATTATATAGATAAGTTTACATATATGCTTCAATATTTTCCCTAGATCCTTTAACTCAAATTCCTAGGGGTAGTATATATTTCAAAGACTGTTGTATACTCAAGAAAACTAATTTTCTTTTAGAAAAATTTGCTAATTTGTTGATTAGAGTTCCATGTTTTCTTTAAATATTATATCTTTAGGTTTTAGCACAGGCAATCACATCTATGTATTTTGATTTGATAAGCCTGTTAGTTTTTAATTATAATTTAAATGTATAATAACTAATGGAGAAATACAAGTTTAACTAACCTACTAAATAAATTTACTAAGTTATTTAATTTTTAAAATAATCCAATAAGATTAAGCAATTAATATCCCCATTTTACAGATAATGAAATTAGAGTCATGATTTGATTCCATCCATTTATGTCCATTGTCTATACTGTTAATGACAAAACTGTAAGATTTTAATGCTTTTTGTAAAAAACAAAAAAGAAAAAAGTATTTCTCCTTTTGCATGTAGAATTTACACACACACAGATAAGTTAACAAATAAGTTACACTAAAAATAAATTCTTAGTAAAGTTAGAGGAAATGTCAAGTTTAATATTTTTATTTAAATGTTCTTAACAATATTAGGACTTCCCTGGTGGCTCAGATGGTAAAGTGTCTGTCTACAATGTGGGAGACCAGGGTTCAATCCCTGGTTTGGGAAGATCCTCTGGAGAAGGAAATGGCAATCCACTCCAGTGCTATTGCCTGGAAAATCCCATGGACAGAGGATCCTGGTAGGCTACAGTCCATGGGGTCACAAAGAGTCGGACACGACTGAGCGACTTCACTTAACAATATCACTTTTGAAATTTCCACTTACCACATACAATTATTAAGTAATGTTGGCATGTGTTAAAAGATGTATTGATTAACATCTNTAAATCTATGAAAGCCCCTTAAAATAGTGTAGATTATCTTACAAAATTGTAATCATGAAGTATAGAGAAAAACTTAGGTAATGGGATCAAAAGAAATAGGAAAATCATAAATAGTGCATCCTATATTCAGATAGAGTTATCTAAATATCTAAATAGTATTTTATCTACAGAATATTGGTTTCTCTTTCCACTCACCCATTTTGGGAGCAGGGGATTGTCTTGTGCATGGAAGCAATTATCATTTAGATAGTTTTTAGTCTTTTGAGACTAAGAAGAAATATCTTAATGCAGAAATGGACACTTTATTTGCTCATAAATTGGTTTGCTTTACAGCTTCATCTTTCACTGACTCATTATATAGATAAGTTTACATATATGCTTCAATATTTTCCCTAGATCCTTTAACTCAAATTCCTAGGGGTAGTATATATTTCAAAGACTGTTGTATACTCAAGAAAACTAATTTTCTTTTAGAAAAATTTGCTAATTTGTTGATTAGAGTTCCATGTTTTCTTTAAATATTATATCTTTAGGTTTTAGCACAGGCAATCACATCTATGTATTTTGATTTGATAAGCCTGTTAGTTTTTAATGTATAATTTAAATGTATAATAACTAATGGAGAAATACAAGTTTAACTAACCTACTAAATAAATTTACTAAGTTATTTAATTTTTAAAATAATCCAATAAGATTAAGCAATTAATATCCCCATTTTACAGATAATGAAATTAGAGTCATGATTTGATTCCATCCATTTATGTCCATTGTCTATACTGTTAATGACAAAACTGTAAGATTTTAATGCTTTTTGTAAAAAA
The DNA here is from genome assembly GCA_006410735.1 of Raphicerus campestris. Taxonomy (NCBI): domain Eukaryota; kingdom Metazoa; phylum Chordata; class Mammalia; order Artiodactyla; family Bovidae; genus Raphicerus; species Raphicerus campestris. Next base: position 401,959 of record SJYW01005826.1, read on the forward strand.
CAAAAAAGAAAAAAGTATTTCTCCTTTTGCATGTAGAATTTACACACACACAGATAAGTTAACAAATAAGTTACACTAAAAATAAATTCTTAGTAAAGTTAGAGGAAATGTCAAGTTTAATATTTTTATTTAAATGTTCTTAACAATATTAGGACTTCCCTGGTGGCTCAGATAGTGTCTGTCTACAATGTGGGAGACCAGGGTTCAATCCCTGGTTTGGGAAGATCCCCTGGAGAAGGAAATGGCAATCCACTCCAGTGCTATTGCCTGGAAAATCCCATGGACAGAGGATCCTGGTAGGCTACAGTCCATGGGGTCACAAAGAGTCGGACACGACTGAGCGACTTCACTTAACAATATCACTTTTGAAATTTCCACTTACCACATACAATTATTAAGTAATGTTGGCATGTGTTAAAAGATGTATTGATTAACATCTATTAAAGCTTAATCTTTTCTAAAGATCATTTATCTTCAAGGATTATTGAGTCTTGGAGAGATCCAGATATAATATTTAGCCACTGAGTCCTCATTTAGGTTGCCTTTAGATAAATACATGGACAATACGTTCCTACACAGTAGNTATCTTCAAGGATTATTGAGTCTTGGAGAGATCCAGATATAATATGTAGCCACTGAGTCCTCATTTAGGATATAATATTTAGCCACTGACTCCTCATTTAGGTTGCCTTTAGATAAATACATGGACAATACATTCCTACACAGTAGCATTCAATTTCTATTTAACTGGATTTTATTTTAGAAGTAAAAATTCAAACTTCTTATCACTTGAAACAGGTCATTCAAAATAATAATTAACCATCATCTAACTGAAGATTTCTAGGCTCAGTGAAGAACCTCAATAATAAGCCATTAATAGTGTCCACCTTCAAAAATATTCAGTTTCATGAGCAAATAAAAGAGTATGAAACAATGGTTGAAGATATACAATAGGAGCATATATCTGACATATCTAATATGTTTTGAAAGGAAAGGATGTTCATCATTCTAGAAGAAACACTTGATACAGCACCAAATTGTAAAAAATGCAGTAGTAAACAAATTTTTAAAAATTATGAAAATTACAATTATATATACATATGTTAAAATGTAAATTAGGATGTGACTAAATATATAAAGATTTTTTGGTGATTTAGATCAACTGAACACATTTATCATCTCAAAATGTTTCCTTCACCCCTTTCTTACCATTCTCCCTTTCAGTCNTTAAAAATTATGAAAATTACAATTATATATACATATGTTAAAATGTAAATTAGGATGTGACTAAATATATAAAGATTTTTTGGTGATTTAGATCAACTGAACACATTTATCATCTCAAAATGTTTCCTTCACCCCTTTCTTACCATTCTCCCTTTCAGTCTAGATCTTGGAACTTACAGCATGATATTTGTCCTTGTAGTTTGAAAAATTATATGCTTGTAATCAGAGTATGTAGTCTTTACTTAGCATGATTTTAGGAATCATCTGCATTTTTCCAAGTATGAGTAGTAATGCTTTTGTTTATTACTACATAGTATGTTAAGTATATGTGCCCTATTTATTTATCTATTCTCTTCATGTGGCTATTTAGGTCGCTTTTAATTTTTCTGTTATAAATAAAGCTCTTATACAAATGAACAGTCCTGAATGTGTTTAACCTAGATCTCTCTTGGGTAAAGCAATTTGGCATGGATACCTGGGTAATATNCCCTGGGTCAGGAAGATCCCCTGAGCAAGGGAATGGCAACCCACTCCAGTATTCTTGCCTGGGGTATTACATGAATAGAGGAGCCTGGTCAACTTTAGTCCATAGGGTCACATAGAGTCAGACATGACTAAAGCATTAACAATTGTTGTATGCCACATTCTGTATTCACTATGTCCTTTAACATGTTAATTATTTTATATATTCTTTCTGATATTTTCAACATATATATCATCCCCAAGTCNTAGTCCATAGGGTCACATAGAGTCAGACATGACTAAAGCATTAACAATTGTTGTATGCCACATTCTATATTCGCTATGTCCTTTAACATGTTAATTATTTTATATATTCTTTCTGATATTTCCAACATATATATCATCCCCAAGTCTTATTTCCATAGTTGCTTTATCCTCCAGTTCAGTCAGTCCAGTCGCTCAGTCCTCTTCTACTCTGTGTGACCCCATGAACTGAAGCATGCCAGGCCTCCCTGTCCATCACCAACTCCCGAAGTTTACCCAAACTCACGTCCACTGAGTCGTTGTTGCCATCCAACCATCTCATCCTCTGTTGTCCCCTCCTCTTCCTGCCTTCAATCTTTCCCAGAATCAGGGTCTTTTCAAAGAGTCAGCTCTTCACATCAGGTGGCCAAAGTATTGGAGTTTCAGCTTCAACATCAGTTGTTCCAATGAACATTCAGGACTGATTTCCTTCAGGATGGATTGGTTGGATCTCCTTGCAGTCCAAGGGATTCTCAAACGTCTTCTCCAACACCACAGTTCAAAATCATCAATTCTTTGGTGCTCAGCTTTCTTTATAGTCCAACTCTCACATCCATACATGACCACTGGAAAAACCATAGTCTTGACTAGATGTACCTTTGTCAACAAAGTAATATCTCTGCTTTTTAATATGCTGTCTAGGTTAATCATAACTTTCCTTCCAAGGAGTAAGTGTCTTTTAATTTCATGGCTGTAATCATCATCTGCAGTGATTTTGGAGTCCCAAAAGTAAAGTCAGCCACTGTTTCCACTGTTTCCCCATCTATTTGCCATGAAGTGATGGGGTGGGATGCTGTGATCTTAGTTTCTGAATGTTGAGCTTTAAACCAACTTTTTCACTCTCCTCTTTCACTTTCGTCAAGAGGCTTTTTAATACTTCTTCAATTTCTGCTAGAAGGCGATGCCATCTGCATTTCTGTGGTTATTGATATTTTTCCTGGCAGTCTTAATTCCAGCTTGTGCTTCTTCCAGCCCAGCGTTTTTCATGATGTACACTGTATATACTTTAAATAATCAGGGGGGCAATATACAGATTGACATACTCCTTTTCCTATTTGAAGCCAGTCTGTTGTTCCATGTTCAGTTCTAACTGTTGCTTCCTGACCTGCATACAGGTTTCATTTTCTTGAATTCTTGGTATGTTTAACATTTTTTTAAAATTAAATGATTAATGTCATATGTAGGATAGTAGTAACTGAAACACACTGCTATTTAATCCCTGAAGTGCTTCCTCTATTTGGACATCAATGTGGGCAGATGAGTCAGTCTATTCAGGAGTTCATTTGGATTTGGGCTTTGGCATTACTGTTGTTCATCAAAGCACAGACCTCAGATTTTACAGTGGTGAGCAAAACTGGCTGTGTACTGAGGGTTTAGGATAAGGTCCCAAGAGATGTTTTCCTCAGTTATTACTCCCCACACTCAGTTTTCAACAACCTCATATAGCTACACTCCAGATGGGGCATTTACCTTGCTCTTCATCCTTCCTCCCCAAGGCCAACTTCTCCTTATTACATTCCCTTCTAGGCTTGGCATTAAGCTTGTGTGCTGTGCACTCAGTTGGCCAGTTTCTGCCTAAATGTCAGGCATGCTTCTGCTTTGGGGCCTTGGGAGGGTGAAATTTCTCGGTGCTCTAAACACTGCCTTGTGTCTGAGATTGCACTGGAGGCGCGTTTCCTGCCTTCTGGGATCAGTAGCTGCTCTCAGGTTGGTGTTAATACCAAAATCAATGCCAGTGAAGTTTTCCGGTTATCTCCCAGTGATAGTTTCTTCTTCTACCCTTCCTCAACGATAAGTTTCTGCCTATTGTTTAGAATACTTTCTATCTTCTCACAGAATCTTAAGGGTTTTATTTGAAGGAGAGGGGAACAGCTGACAATATTTACCTTCTGTTTATCCCCAGACACCAACAATCATTCCTGCATTTCTGTTGCATTGAGCAAGACTTCCTCTGGCTTCTTCCTTCCCTGCCCCTGATCTTNCCTTGTGTCTGAGATTGCACTGGAGGCGCGTTTCCTGCCTTCTGGGATCAGTAGCTGCTCTCAGGTTGGTGTTAATACCAGAATCAATGCCAGTGAAGTTTCCCGGTTATCTCCCAGTGATAGTTTCTTCTTCTACCCTTCCTCAATGATAAGTTTCTGCCTATTGTTTAGAATACTTTCTATCTTCTCGCAGAATCTTAAGGGTTTTATTTGAAGGAGAGGGGAACAGCTGACATTATTTACCTTCTGTTTATCCCCAGACACCAACAATCATTCCTACATTTCTGTTGCACTGAGCAAGACTTCCTCTGGCTTCTTCCTTCCCTGCCCCTGATCTTACTTGTGAGCAAATTATGGGGACCAATGAAAAAAGCCTTGGGTCTAGGGTTACTAGCAATTAGAGAGTGATATGGTACCCACCCTGGAGGAGAAAATGGCAACCCACTCTGGTATTCTTCTGGGGAAAACTCCACAGATAGAAGAGCTTGGTGGGCTGCAGTCCATGGGGTCACAGAGAGTTGACCACAATTGAGAGACTACACATGTGATACCCACACTTTGTCTTTAGTTTTTGGATAAGTTTGCCTGGTGAGTGGTACCTCTTTTTTCTATGCTTTTTAACATGGGGAGAGAGTTTGTATCTTCTGCTTCTTCTTCATGGGATTTTTCTTTCTTTGGAATTCAAGTTACTTGGTTTTCCTATCCTCTTCTGGTTTCAGAAATTCCTTGCTTGTTCTCTGGTCTCTGATGGATACATGTGAAGTTATGATTTTGTGACTTATTTGATTTATTTTTTAAAATTGGACTAATCTTTCTGGTTTGCTGCATCCATAGTAAAAGCAGGAAACTAAAGAACATTATTGACTTTTTTTTTTTAATTTCTAGTTTTGATTCCTTTGACAAGTCCTGTGAATGGATAATGCCATTGGGAAAGCTGTAGATCTCAAAATCTCAGGACCAGTTTAAGATACAATCTTTTAGGATTTTCTAGACAATTATTCAAAATTCTTTTTCCTAGTGCTGTAAGCAATGTTCTATAGTGATTCTACTTGATTGTAGTCTATTAGCATGCCCTCTTTTTTCAATGGATTCTTTTTCTTGTAAAAGATCAACTGGGGACCATCTCTAATAAATGCACGTACAACACGAAGTTTTAATCTTGGAAACATGAGTTCAGCTGTTAATTTAATTTTAATTTAGTAATTTTAAATTTGTCTTATTAATATAAACAAGCTTCACTTATGAAGATAATCTCATAAAAAGCAGCATAAACGCAAAACTGTTTCTTGAAAAGGAAAGTAGAAGTACTTTAAACACAGTTTCACTTCTGAATGCTTCTAAATCTTTAAAGCATGTTCAGAATTATTTTGTGTACATTAATTTAAAGGTATGGAGTATTTCCTTAAATGATTAAAATAAAATAGACTAAATTTCTATAGAATAGCATATTCTCCCAAACATTTTTTGTTTAACATATGCATTAAAACTACCAGCTTTATGATAAATGAGTGTTGCTATTGTTTAGTTGCTAAGTCATTTCTGACTGTATGACCCCGTGGACTGTAGCCTACCAGGCTCCTCTGTCCACGAGATTTCCCTGGCAAGAATCCTGGAGTGGGTTGCCATTTCCTTCTCCAGGGCATCTTCCAGACCCAGGGATCAAACCCACATCAAGTGCATTGGCAAGCAGATTCTTTATTGCTAAGGAACCAGGGAAGCCCATAATAAATGATTACTTCATTTTAATTTATCCTAAACTGCAAAGAAAATACATCCCACTTTACTAATAGTAATTTTGGCCCCACTGTCCACTTAGAGCATAGCTGGAAAATAGCCTGATAGCTCACGATCTACATACAATTCCTGTAAACCTTACTAAATGGATTTGGGAGCACTTGCTGGCTTTGACATGAAAATTTAGCAACTATCTTAACTTTGGGACATTTTGAGGTGTTTAAGATGCAGAAGAAAAAGAAACACTAGAATATTTGTCTTTTTTCAAGAAGTGTGACTTCTTTGCCTCTTTGAGACAATGATCAATTAAATTAAAATTATTTTATTTATAATTAAATAGTTTTAATCATAAGGTTAGTCAGTGATGTTGATTTAATCATTTATATATTCTGAATAGAAGATTTGCCTATCTTATGTTATATACTACTTAATAAAGTATAACTGTAGTTTATTTGCCACATTGCTTGCTTGCTGTGCTAAGTCACTCCAGTTGTGTCTGGCTGTTTGTGACCCTATGGATTGTAGCCCACCAGGCTCTTCTGTCCATGGGATTCTCCGTGCAAGAATACTGGAGTGGGTCACCATGCCTTCCTCTAGGGGATCTTCCTGACCCAGGGATCAAACCGCCATCTCTTACATCTCTTGCATTAACAGACAGCTTCTTTACCACTAGCACCACATGGGAAGCCCCATTACTAAGGTAGAAAAAAAAAATCTACATTTTGTGTAATTTGGTTAGAACTAGGACTTTGATATTAAAATTACTTGGTGCTCCATTTATGAAATCTGAAGAAATTTATTCATAGAAAGTTAAAATATGAATCAAAATTTACTTTGGTTGAAGAACACATTCATTACAGCTATTTACTTTCTTTATATTGTTCCTCTTTTACATCATTTTTACATACTTATGAAACAAAAATATTTCTCCCTTCTTTATACCAAATCAAAATCTCAAGAAAGGCTATTTTTGTGTTCATGGGGCCACATATGAAATAATTTTTAAACTTCAAACTTGTTAAATATGAAGCAGAGATACCAGCCAGGCCCACCAAACCTCTGACCTACTGATCTCTATTATAACAAATTTGTGTTGTATTAAGCCTCTGTATTTGTGGCAAATTGTTATGGTTGCAGTCGTTGCTGCTGCTGCTAAGTCGCTTCAGTTGTGTCTGACTCTGTGTGACCCGATAGATGGCAGCGCATCAGGCTCCACAATCCCTGGGATTCTCCATGCAAGAACACAGGAGTGGGTTGCCATTTTTATAAATATGTGAAAATCATTATCGTTCTCCTGTGCTTGACTATTTTTATCACTTTAAAACTGCTACTGTCCATCTTATTTCTATTTAATACTTTTAAGTAAGTGTTAAGGCAGAAAATTCCTGATACCTTTATATTTTATTCATTAATATTTTCAAACTTTCAACACAGGTGTAACACTTTTCCTATCTGTTGTAAAATATGTCTATGTTTGGTAAATTTAATATATTAACAGTAAACATTTGCTTAGGACTTTATCATTTTGATCTACCTTCCTAAATAGCATGAAAACATACTTTGAAAGTGATCAGGTGTACAGATGAATATTAAATGAATGAAGGGGTGGAAGATTGAAAGTTGGTAAGTAGGAGATAAGAGTATATTTCATTTTGAATATAGATGGATAGGAGGAATACGTAATAGGTGATAAAACAGGAAGCCTACACTAAACTTTTATTGGCTTCAGTAACAGAAACCATGGAAAAGAAGATATTTATTAAAAGGCATATCAAATTAAATCCTTTTAAAAATTTTGCTCTTTTAATTTTAGTAGGAGAGAGAGTTTTGGAATGAGAGTTAGGAATTTAGATTTCAGTGCCACTTTATTCAGGTGTAAGTCTTAGGTCATTTTCTTTCATAGGAAAAAGATAGGCTAATCATAGTTTACTCTAACAAATCTATTGTTACTTTTTGCCTGAGGGTCTTCACACCTTAAAGCATGTTGTGTGTCAAATTAACAATTACTCTTGGCAAAGAAATTTTTATGTAGTAACTGAAAATAAGAAAATATAAGTGTTGCTCTATTCCTGAATCTATTTCATTGGGAAAGCAATGTGTGATCAAGGAAGTTTTGTTTGCTTGTCTTTTGCTTTTATGTGAGAGGACTGTTATGTCTAAAACTTATTCCAACTAGGATAATTACATTTGTTTCATCATATAATGATATTTTGTCACTACTTTTATATTGTGAGATTGTGAATATACTAAACGATTATCATTCTTTCTCCATAGGAATATTCTGGGTTATTGAGTATTCTTCCAAATACCAACATTGAATAGTATCAACTGTAATAATTTAAGTAAGCATAATAATGGTTTGTAAAAGATAAACTTCATATGCCACACATTATTCTAAATATTGTAAAATGTTTCCAACTGATAAATATCATTGTAATTCTTAAGGATCAGGAAATGAGATTTAGTGAGGTTGGATAGCCTATTTAAAGTCAGAGTTAACTACGAGTAAATCTGAATTGAAAACCAGACACTCTATTAGATAAGTTATTACCTAGGATCTAAACTAGTCCTGAGTGCTACATAGAAAACCCTTTTATGACACTTTCTTTTAGTTCCAGCTATCTGGCTATTTATCCACTTCAGTGGGCTAGAATAAAGGAGATTACCCAGAGGAAAAAAAATCTGAAATTCTGAACAAACACTAGGGGATTTCTTTTATTATTTCAAACAGTAGTTCTACAACTTAATTGATCATCAGATTTAGCAAGGATCAAGGTACTTGCTAAAATTAAGAGGTTAAATTAATTAATTTTAAAATGAGAACTTCTGGCCCTACTCTGAAGCTTCAGAAGCAAATTTCAGCCTTATAAAAACAAGCTATCCATATTTTTAACAAATATTTTAAGAGTCAATAGCAAGGATAAAAATCTGCTAGTAGATGTCTTTATAATTCCCATTAAGACTCTTTCCTAAATGAACATCTGTTGTGCAATCTCATGAAATTAGCATAGAAATTGAATTTTTCTCAATGAAATTATATCATTTCCATACTGATTTAAATGTTGCACCACTGGACACTTTATCAATATTTCTTGGAATGAGTATATTGGGAATTATCTTGTAGAGCTAAATATATGTTCCATTATTCTAACAAATAAAATTACAATATTTGGCCTTGAAACTGAAGCCCACTAATTGCTAGGGGAAAATATATCATCAATATAAAAAAGGACTATATCTGTATTTCTTGCATCTACAGAAAAAACACTTAGAATTGTAGATACAGTCCTACGCAATTTAAGCATCCTTGCANAATAAAATTACAATATTTGGCCTTGAAACTGAAGCCCACTAATTGCTAGGGGAAAATATATCATCAATATAAAAAAGGACTATATCTGTATTTCTTGCATCTACAGAAAAAACACTTAGAATTGTAGATACAGTCCTACGTAATTTAAGCATCCTTGCAAATGCAAATTCTAAAAAAGGGTTTGTAGGATACAGGACTTTGAATACCATAAAATGGTATTTAGTCTCTAAGATCTCTGATTTCTTTTAAATGGTTTATCTAAAAGACATATGGCCTATAATAACATGTAAACTAATAGCTCTGTTTTCTCACTATGTGCACATTTTAATGTTTTCACATTGAATCATAAGAACATTTTGCCATTCTCTTTTTTATGATATGTAAGAAGATAGCAAATCTAGGCTAGATTTCTTAATTAAACAAAATTTTGAAGGTATTAGCTCTTATCAATAGACATCCTCAGTGACTTTATATTAGGGATCCCAGTTTTGAAACATCCATTGATGTAATAGAAGAATTTCTTACGTAACTTATTATAGTAAACTTAGAAATTATCTTGGGAACATGTTTAAAACCTGCTGATTATCTATATTTCAGGACCTACTCTTGAAAAATAAAACAGAACAAAACACAGAGAGCAAAATAGAGGGGACTTGCTTGTGTGTCCAGAGTAGTTTCATTAAACATTTCATTTATGTGCAATTTTTGACATAAAAAAAGGCAAGAGTATCTGGGTTTGTACCTTTGTAAATGTGAGACCCATGAAATGATTATTTCTGACAGGAGCTCCAGTGAGGGAAAGACAGCTTGACAGATAAATAGAAATTTAACTATAGCACTGAGCAAGTTCCAACGAATAACTGATACCATTTTTGGTTCTGTGTTAAAAGGGAGTACTACAGAAACCTATAATGAGCTAAATTCTTTTAGGTAAAACAAACTTTTTTAAATTAGTGTATCTTTTCAACATGTTTTTCATATGGGTTTTACTGTATTATGAAATCATTTTTAATCATATGTTTTAAAGTTAATGAAAATATAGGATCTCTACCAGTCTTAACCTTTATTTAATTTATATTTCTAGTAATAATGTTAGATGAAACAGCCCAATTCACCCCAGGATAAAGAAATTAGAATTTAACATAGGATATAATTTCTGATAATGTACTTTCATTTTGTATTGAATTTCAAAGCACACAGCTTCAAAAATGACAAGTGATGCAGAAAAAAATATTTCTCATAGTAAATGTTTTATTGAAAAATATATTTTAAAAGAAATNGGATAAAGAAATTAGAATTTAACATAGGATATAATTTCTGATAATGTACTTTCATTTTGTATTGAATTTCAAAGCACACAGCTTCAAAAATGACAAGTGATGCAGAAAAAAATATTTCTCATAGTAAATGTTTTATTGAAAAATGTATTTTAAAAGAAATATGATATCATTACTGATTTTACACAAGTTACCAACTACTGGATTCTGTGTGTGTGTATGTAACAATAATTCTTGAGTGTAGTCTTCAGTAAGTAGGTCTTAGCTAAACAAAGTGAGAGAATTTTCCAAACCACATCACATTTCTTAGCAAACACAGACATCTCCACAAACGTGAATCCAGAAGAAACTCAAACTGGAGAATCCAAATATTTTGCAGAGAAAGGAAAAGTGAATGTCTTGTCAGTTTATTAGTTTTGACATTGGAAAATTTAAGATAGCTAACAAACAGTTACCCTTCAAAGGCAGTATTAATGAGAAAATGCTCTTAATCACTACCAATAGCTCACCAGCCAAAAACTTCAGCAAACATAGTTGAGTCCTTTTATCTCTCCAATGTTGCCAGTAAATCAAGAAAGTCTATCAACTTAGTGCATTAAATCCTATGAAGTCATTGATATTCAATTCTACTTAACACCCAGGAACTTCAACGATTCAAATCTCTCCAATCTTCATTCCATTACAGCTATATTAGTGATTTGTATCAAAATCCATTCTTCCCTGTATTATTGAGATAGCACCCATCCGAATGGTCTCAATACAACTTCTCTGGCATTATCAAAACAATAGATACTGGTATAATACAGCCTCTTGATTATGATCTGTATTGCTCTCAGATAGTCCCTTTAAAGGTAAAGATCTACTCACTGTCATGACCTATAAGATTATTAAAATAACCTAGTCCCTGATTGTTTCAGCCTCATGTTCCCTACTCTTTCCCTCCACATTAATTTCAGTGACCAGAATATTTCTTTTAGCTAATTGCTATTTATATTCCAAGTCTTAGTTTATAAGTCACTTCCTCCAGGAAATCCCTTAATACAGGCTCATGAACACTATCCACCATGTGATATCCAGTTCTTATTGCAACAGGGGTCACATTAGGCTTATAACTGTTAGATTCATTAGTATCCTCTCAATGATGACCATTTATGGGGATGATGGCTTAAAAACTTCACCATTACAATCCAGCACACATTGTTGACATTTAATAGGCAGTTGTATGTGTTAGTAGCTCAGTCATGTCTGACTCTTTGTGACCCCATGGACTGAAGCCCACCAGACTCCTCTGTCCATGGGAATTTTCCAGGCAAGAATACCGGAATGGGTAGCCATTCTATTCTCCAGACAACAGGCAGTTAGTAAACAGTAATTTTGTAAAATTCTTTCACTTCCATATACAAGCTTTTAAGAAAACTCTAAAAATATGTACACAAAAATAAATCCAGATATTTTGAAAAATCCCAAAGAATCCAAAATTGATTGCTGTGTGTTGTGTTTGTGTGTTTAGTCACTAAGTTGTATCCAGCTGCTTTGCAACCCTGTGGACTGTAGACTGTCAGGCTCCACTGTTCGTGGAGTTAGAGAGGCAAGAATATTAGATGGGTAACCATTTCCTTCTCCAGTGTATCTTCCAACTCAGGGGTCCAACTCAGATCACCTGCATTGCAAGCAGATTCTTTACCACTGAGCCACCTGAGAAGCCCTATTTATTACTATATGTACTGTAATTTCATCTTTAATATTTATGTATTATCTGCTATGATACAGGTTCTTTTCTTTGCAGAGAAAGAATCTGACTGTTTCCTTCCCTCATGGAATTTATATTTCAGTGGGATTGAGTGGGATTGGGAGTTGAAACATTTGGATCTGGGCTCTGCAGCATCTTTATGTTCCTTTGCTCCTAAGTCTGCTGCTAAGTCTCTTCAGTCGTGTGCAACTCTGTGAGACCCCATAGACAGCAGCCCACCAGGCTTCCCCCTCCCTGGGATTCTCCAGGCAGGAACACTGGAGTGGGTTGCCATTTCCTTCTTCAGTGCATAAAAGTAAAAAGTGAAAGTGAAGTCGCTCAGTAGTGTCTGACTCTTAGCAACCCCATGGACTGCAGCTTACCAGGCTCCTCCATCCATGGATTTTCCAAGCAAGAGTACTGGAGTGGGGTGCCATTGCCTTCTCCGTATGTTTCTTTATATGATATTAAGTTTTACAGTACTGATTCTATATTCACACTCTTACCTAGTTATAGAGACTTTCCACTGAGCGGCTGGAGGCAGCGTGGAAAAAGAGACGGGGAAGGTCAGAAAAGAGAGAGTGAGAAGGTACAGTGAGAGAAGAGATAGGTAAAACTATCATAGTTCCCCAGCTTATGTTTCTAAGACATTATTGTAGTGAAATTCTAGTACTTTGAATCCCTAATCTTATTTTTTCCTGATCTGATATTACCTATCAACAGAGTGTGGCCCTTCATTTATGTAAATCACACACCTAAGAGTTTTGTGATACCAAGTTAGTCTTACTGTTCATTACACAGTCACTCAGAAGATCAGAAAATTCCTTTATTAGAATTTCAGTTTTCTCTTCAGATTACAAAAGTGCCTTCTTGTAAATGATTGGGGAGTAAAAGGTATGGGGACACATTCATTAAAATGTTACTCCTCAAAGGGAAAGTAGAGTTGGTTTGTTATTTTCTTAAAATCTATTCTACAAAGGTCGGAAATTAAACTAAGTAAATTTCAGTATACAATTACCATCTTAGCCATCACATGGAAATAGCAAGATGTAAAGTGCTACAAATTGTCAGCCTGCTATATATAGGGAGCTTACAAATTGGTGTGTTTGGTGGTCATGTTGATACCCATCAGTGTGTAAAAAAAGTGATTGCCTAGATTTAAAAGGCAAGAGACTCTAAATGTAGAAGTGTCTATTTTCATCATCCTTTGAAAAATAAGATCTGGCAACACTAAGATCAACTTCTCATTGGCAACCATCAGCTGGCAACACATTATTCTATTTTGACAGGGCATTTTCTCTCACCAGTTTCCCAATCTCCACAAAATCCCAGTTGTGCTATATTCAGTCTATTTAACTTATTTATATAATCATGGAATGTTTAATAAGCAGTTATAATTGGCCCCATGTTCTACACTCTGGTGGCATTTTATACAATTACTCTTTTTTGAAGAATAAACTTATATATAGAAAATCATGCTAATAATCATTTCTTAAAGGAATTAACCTGAAATTTATGTCTTACTTAAAATCCCCGGGGTGCTTAATGTGCAGATTTTCTGGTATATTCTCAGAAGGAGAGATTAATTGCATGTGATTACATCCCAGGAAATTGGTAATTTTTCAGCCTCTCTCATATAAGTCCCCTTAAGCTAAAATATTTGGTCAGATTTCTTGACTTTGTGAAATAATGATAATAGCCAGGAGGTTTTCAAAATCACCCAAGTGTTAAAATATAGATAATACTAAAAAAGGGACTTAATTACTTCTTTCATATGTTTAAAATTACTATATGGAAGTAAATTTAACTTATGACAAATTAGTGCTGAAACATTCATCATTTATTAATATTGTGAGAAATTGTTGCAGAGTAATACCCTTTGTATAAACTTTATATACTCATGGGCTGAGATTGATTTGTAACTAAAACAAGAGAACATAACCAAGATTTAAATGCAAATGATTTTTAGTCATTTGAGAAAGGTATCAATTTCATTAATTAGATGTGATGTCTTAAATACTTTGGGGAGCCAGTTTTTAGAATAAAATATGTAATTTCTTTCCTTAGTAAATATGATTTTTCTTAAGTCATGTTTAAATTAGTGGGAAGCTAGGGAAGGTGCATAAATGATGAGAATCTTTAACATGGCTATCTTCAAAGTTCCATTATTTTAACCAGGGAATATTGTCCTACCTGTGTGAATACCTGAGATCTCAGTTCATCATATTTGTCAATCTTTATTTTTGCAGGATATCCTGTTTTCTGGTTTTCACTTATTTTTTGTTGTTCCTGGATTCCTCTTTCCTTTTAGTGGCTATATACCCTATTAGGTTATTTTAGAATTTCATTAAGATAATTTTTTTCATTTTGAAACATTTTTATAGGGCTAAATTGTTTCAATCTTGTCCGACTCTTTGTGACTATGTGGACTGTAGTCTGCCAGTTTCCTCTGAGGATGGTATTCTCTAGGCAACAATACTGAACTGAGTTGCCGCGGCCCCCTCCAGAGAATTTCATGCCCCAGGGATTGAAGCCACGTCTCTTACATCTCCTGCATTGGCAGGCAGGGTCTTTGCCACTAGCTCCACCTGGGAAGCCCAACCATTTTATAACTTATGTGCAAATTCTATCCCCCATTTGGTTGATATGATAGGAACAGAGGTCTAGTTTAGAAGAAAATTCTCTTCAGAACTGTGAAGCTGTTTTGAGTTTCCGATATTTCTTTTGTGAAGTTCAATGCTGGTGTCGTTAATTCTCTGTGTGCCACTTTCATTTTCTCTGAAATCTTGTACTGGCTTTGTTTCCACAGTTATATAACAGTTTACAACAATGAAATGCGGGCATATTTTTTTGGAGGTTTTGTCAGGGATCTAGTGACCTCTTTCAGTTTGTAAACTCAACATCCTTCAGCTTTTTAAAGTTTTCTTGAATTCTTTCAATGTTTCCATTGTTTTAACAGTTCTCTCTCTCTCTCTTTTTTTCCTTAGAGCTCATAGATATATGCCTGCTGTATCGTCTAGAAAATATTGGGTTGGTCAGAAAGTTCATTCTGGTTTTTTCATACGAACTTACAAAAAAACTTGAAAGAACTCTTTTGGCCAGCTCATTATTTCTGGCTACTGTTTTTTAATACTGCTTTCTGATTACTATCTTTTAATTGAGTGTTTGATGAGATATTTATCGTTATCTTTCACTTCTTTTGTGGGTTTTTTTGTCATTTCTATTACATATTTGTGTTTTCTAAGAAAACTAATTTGTTAATTTGATCCTCTTTTTTATTCATACTGCTATTTATTTATGGGTACATTGCCTTCTCTCTGGAAATATTATCCCTCAGAAAATATCATCATCATTATTCACATGATTCCAATAGACATTTTCAAATGCTTTAGATGTTAAAAATGATTAATTTCAAATATAAGATAAAAGAAATAATAAATAGTAAGTTTTTTTAAGCATAAAAGAAAAGGATAGTTTAAAAAGGAGAGTAAATTTTTTAAAGTAATTTTAATAATAATTAAACATGTAAATCTTTTTATGTTAATAAATTTTGGTATGCAAACATTTTTAAAAAATAAAAAAATAACACTCTTTCGGAAAACTGGCTTGGACTAGGTTTTTATCCCAAAACATTATATCAGGAACTTCTTCAAGTTACTAACTGCATGAGAATACATTTTTCTTTTCTGTCTTTAGAAATTTCTGTCTTTTGTCTTTTTTGTCTTTTCTCTTATTCATTTGTGAAGTTGGGAAAAATCAAGTAAGATATCATATCGAGTGACTAACAGTCTAAGGTTTCATTTTTATGATAAACTTTATCATAATCAGTCTAGAGTATAATTAGCCTCTCTGAATTTAACTTCTAATTTATCTAATAATTGTGAAATATAATCCTCTGTCAATTTTCTTGTTTTCACTATCAAAGACCAAACATGAAAAATCTTAATTCTCACCTTTGTTTAAAGAAATCAAAAAGCACACTGCAGAGATGGATTCCTTAGTTTTTTATTTTCCGAGAAATGATAAAACATGTTTTACAGTATCAAAACAAAACATGAAAATAGAATAATTTATTTCCCTATTTCGTAATCATTCTATATGATTCCAAATTTCTTTTGTTTTTTAAAAATTATTTGAATCTTTATTTGGGAGAAATTGATAAGAAATGAATAATTCATAGGTTAATGAAATGGTGAAATATTTTGTTATGAGAAAATGACCACTAAGATTCTGTACTATATCATAGAAAAGTTTCAAATGGAATTGTGTGGTAATTGAAAGAATCAGTTTTTTAAAATAATGTAATGTCTCTCTTTCTTGATACACTTCTAAGAGAGACAAAGTTATAATATATATTAATAGTTCCATATAATATATACTCAAAGTTTTCATTTTTCCAAATAGAATTCCTCAAACACGTAATTAGATTTAATTGATGTAAATTGTATCCAAAGGGTATTTGATATTTCTTTGGCACAAGTAGTTACTGTATATTATAAGTAAATTTTTTTATTATTTTTTGTCTCTTTCAGATTAGATTATTTTCACAGATAATCTTGGGTTAGTTCAGTTCAGTTCAGTTCAGTCACTTAGACGTGTCTGATCTTTGCATCCCCATAGACTGCAGCACACCAGGCCTCCCCGTCCATCACCAACTCCCAGAGTTTACTCAAACTCATGTCCATTGAGTTGGTGATGCCATCCAACCATCTCATCCTCTGTTGTCCCCTTCTCCTCTTGTCTTCAATCTTTCCCAGCATCAGAGTCTTCTCAAATAAGTCAGTTCTTCACATCAGGTGACCAAACTAATGGAGTTTCAGCTTTAGCATCAGTCCTTCTAATTAATATTCAGGGCTGATTTCCTTTAAGTTGGACTGGTTGGATCTCCTTGCAGTCCACAGGACTCTCAAGATTCTTCTCCAACACTACAGTTCAAAAGCATCAATTCTTCTGCACTCAGCTTTCTTCATAGTCCAATTCTCATATCCATACATGACTGCTGGAAAAACCATAGCTTTGACTAGATGGACCTTTGTTGTCAAAGTAATGTCTTTGCTTTTTGATATGCTCTTTAATATGTGATCTAGGTTGGTTTCTTCCAAGGAGCAAGCATCTGTTAATTTTATGTTTGCAACCACCATCTGCAGTGATTTTGGAGACCAAAAACATGAACTCTGTCATTGTTTCCCCATCTATTTGCCATGCAGCGATGGGACCAGGTGCTATGATCTTAGTTCTCTGAATGTTGAGTTTTAAGCCAACTTTTTCTATCTCCTCTTTCACTTTCATCAAGAGGCTCTTTAGTTCTTCTTCACTTTCTGCTACAAGGGTGGTGTCATCTGCATATCTGAGGTTATTGATATTTCTCCAGGCAATCTTGATTCCCACTTGTGCTTCTTCCAGCCCAGAGTTTCTCATGATGTACTCTGCATATAAGTTAAATAAACAAGGTGACAATATATAGCCTTGATGTACTCCTTTCTCAATTTGGAACCAGTCTGTTGTTCCATGTCCAATTCTAACCATTGCTTCCTGACCTGCATACAGATATCTCAGGAGGCAGATGAGGTGGTCTGGTTTTCCCATCTCTTTAAGAATTTTCCACAGATTGTGTTCAATACAGTCAAAAGCTTTGGCATAGTCAGTAAAGCAGAAATAGATGTTTTTTCTGGAACTCTCTTGCTTTTTCAGTGATCCAACGGATGTTAACATTTTGATCTCTGGTTCCTCCACCTTTTCTAAATTCTGCTTGAACATCTGGAAGTTCATTGTTCACATACTGTTGAAGCCTGGCTTGGAGAATTTTGAGCATTATGGTCCTAGTGTGAGATGAGTGCAGTTGTGCAGTAGCTTGAGCCTTCTTTGGCATTGCCTTTCATTCAGATTGGAAATGAAAACTGACCTTTTCCAGTCCTGTAGCCACTG
>SJYW01005826.1:436483-449006 GCA_006410735.1 Raphicerus campestris
AAAAAAAAAAAAAAAAAAAATTCTTGTAGAATAGTTTCTCAATAAATGTACATGGGCATCTGAACTTGAGTCACCTGGAATAGTGACTTAACCATTTCTCAGACTCCTCCAGTGTGGTCCAATGGTTAAGATTCCACTTCCCAATTCAGGGAATGTGGATCCAATCCCTGGTCAGGGAACTATAATCCCACATGCCACAGTATAATCAGAAAAAAAAGAAAAGAAAAGAAAAGAAAAGAAACATTTCTGAACTCCATACTAGTCAATTGATCAAGAATAGCTGAGGACATTTCTTTTGTACTTGAGTTAGAAATTACTTTTTCAAGGGCCACCAAATTGCTAACCTTAAAAAAACCAAAAAAACACTCCACTTCAATAGTTACTATTATAACAAAGAGGTGACCTTGAAATAGGGATTTTTGTAAAGAATAATAACATGTTTGTCTGATTATTCTGATTAAATTCAGAGACCAATTATTCATCTTTTTATTTAGACTTTTCTCTACAAAATTTAAGTGGAAATTTTCAGTCTGATAGAATGACCTGTCCTTTATTTTAATATTTTGTTGCTCTCTTTGTATCCTTTTCTCCCCATATTAGCTATCTAGTCATACTTCCATGCACTAATAATAGCAATTGAAGGCATTTAGGTTTTGAAGCAGTAGCTGTAATTATATTATTTTTCCTATAAATAACATAAGGATTGATGCCTTTATGATGAAAATGAACCCAAGTGATTGAATATTTATGAATTGGAATCTTTTTGGAAGAGACTATGACAGCACTGAAAACATGCAATTACCAGAAATACCTACAGTGATTAAAATGTTAATTAATGACAGTTTCCTTTATTAGCATAAACAGAATCATACCACATATAGAAAAAACAAAATTCTCTTCTAATTTCTAAAACTCAGATTTATTCAGTAATTGAAAAAACTTTATTTTCAAATCAAATATGCCAAGGGAGTGAAATTATCTTTTTAATTAACTTCCAGACATCAAATATATAAAGCTCATCATCAAATACTCATATATCAGATCTACCTAAGTACACACAAATTAATATAAAACATTTTAAAGTTCCTGAAAAGTTGATTCTTGTTATTCCTCACTATCAAAGCCAAAATACTTTGAAATAATTCAACAGCAACATTCAACACCAATACTAAATTTATTCTAAAATTTTGCATGAGAATCAGTCTTCTAGACTAGAAAATATTTTTGTTCCAATTAATTCAATATACTAACTCAATATAATTTTCTATTTATTTTTATTGTTACTTGTGTTTTTGTTTCTTGTTTTGTTCATTCAAGCACAGTTGAAGGCTTTAATCTGACTGGTGAGTGATTTTTTAAAATGTATGTCAAAAATTAGAGGTTTTTATAGTTGAGAGAATAGGTACAATTATTCTAATATTTTACTATATGGTTGTTTCTCTTTAGGTTAAAATAATTCTAATATAGTGAGATATTATTTTAACATTATAAACTCAAACTGCTATGGGCACATATGATATAAAACATTACTTGTTTGTACCCCAGTGTTCATAGCAACACTGTATAGAATTGCCAAGATATGGAAGCAACTTAGGTATCCAGCAACAGATGAAAATATAAAGAAGATGTGGTGCATATATATATATCCCAATGGAATACTTAGTCATACAAAATAATAAAATTTTGCCATTTGCAGCAATATAAATGGACTTACAAGTTATTATGCTGTTAAATATGTCAGAAAGACAAATACTCTATGATATCATTTATACATGGAATATAAAAAATGGAACAAAGTAGTGAATATAACAAAAAAGAAGCAGACTTCAAGATACAGAGAACAAATCAGTGATTACTAGTGGGGATGGGGGTGGGTAAAATAGGGTTCGGGAAGTGAGAGGTACAAGCTATTGGGTGAAGACAGATTCAAGGATGTACAATACAGGGAATATATTTTGTAATAACTATAATTTGGAAGCAACCTTTCAAATTTGTATAAAATATTTTTTTTAAATTCATGGCTCAATAATGACTATATATTTAATGCAACACATTTATTTAGTAAAATGGGACTTTTTAAAATATTTTCCTTCTGGAATCTTCTTATTATGGTTTGGTCATTGAGAATCATTATACATATATGCCTATATAAGGGACTGGAATCCAAAAGTAGAAAATCAAGAAACACCTGGAGTAACAGGAAATTTGGTCTTGGAATAAGGAATGAAGCAGGGAAAAGACTAATAAGAGTTTTGCCAAGAAAATGCACTGCTCATAGCAAACACCCTCTTCCAAGAACACAAGAGAAGACTCTGCACACGGACATCACCAGATGGTCAACACCGAAATCAGATTGATTATATTCTTTGCAGCCAAAGATGGAGAAGCTCTATATAGTCAACAAAAACAAGACCAGGAGCTGACTGTGGCTCAGATCATGAACTCGTTATTACCAAATTCAGACTGAAATTGAAAAAAGAAGGGAAAACCACTAGACCATTCAGGTATGACCTAAATCAAATCCCTTATGATTATACAGTGGAAATGAGAAATAGATTTAAAGGACTAGATCTGATAGATAGAGTGCCTGATGAACTATGGACTAAGGATTGTGACATTGTACAGGAGACAGGGATCAAGACCATCCCCATGGAAAAGAAATGCAAAAAAGCAAAATGGCTGTCTGGGGAGGCCATACAAATAGCTGTGAAAATAAGAGAGGTGAAAAGCCAAAGAGAAAAGGAAAGATATAAGCATTTGAATGCAGAGCTCCAAAGAATAGCAAGAGATAAGAAAGCCTTCCTCAGTGATCAATGCAAAGAAACAGGGGAAAACAACAGAATGGGCAAGACTAGAGATCTCTTCAAGAAAATTAGAGATACCAAGGGAATATTTCATGCGAAGATGGGCTCGATAAAGGACAGAAATGGTATGGACCTAACAGAAGCAGAAGATATTAAGAAGAGGTGGCAAGAATACACAGAAGAACTATACAAAAAAGAGCTTCACGACCTAGATAATCACGATGGTGTGATCACTCATCTAGAGCCAAAAATCCTGGAATGTGAAGTCAAGTGGACGTTAGAAGGCATCACTACGAACAAAGCTAGTGGAGATGTTAGAATTCCAGTTGAGCTATTTCAAATCCTGAAAGATGAAGCTGTGAAAGTACTGCACTCAATATGCCAGCAAATTTGGAAATCTCAGCAGTGGCCACAGGACTGGAAAAGGTCAGTTTTCATTCCAATCCCATAGAAAGGCAATACCAAAGAATGCTCAAACTACCACACAATTGCACTCATCTCACACACTAGTAAAGTAATGCTTAAAATTCTCCAAACCAGGCTTCAGCAATACGTGAACCATGAACTTCCAGATATTCAAGCTGGTTTTAGAAAAGGCAGAGGAACCAGAGATCAAATTGCCAACATCTGCTGGATCATCGAAAAAGCAAGAGAGTTCCAGAAAAACATCTATTTCTGCTTTATTGACTATGCCAAAGCCTTTGACTGTGTGGATCACAATCAACCGTGGAAAATCCTGAAAGAGATGGGAATACCAGACCACCTAATCTGCCTCTTGAGAAATCTGTAGNTTCTGCTTTTTGACTATGCCAAAGCCTTTGACTGTGTGGATCACAATACACTGTGGAAAATTCTGAGAGAGATGGGAATACCAGACCACCTGACCTGCCTCTTGAGAAATTTGTATGCAGGTAGGAAATAACAGTTAGAACTGGATATGGAACAACAGACTGGTTCCAAATAGGAAAAGGAGTATGTCAAGGCTGTATATTGTCACACCTGCTTATTTAACTTATATGCAGAGTACATCAGGAGTAACACTGGGCTGGGAGAAGCACAATCTGGAATCAAGATTTCCAGGAGAAATATCAATAACCTCATATATGCAGATGACAGCACCCTTATGGCAGAAAGTGAAGAGGAATTAAGAAGTTTCTTGATGAAAGTGAAAGTGGCGAGTCGAGTGAAAAAGTTGGCTTAAAGCTCAACATTCAGAAAACAAAGATCATGGCATCCAGTCCCATCACTTCATGGTAAATAGATGGGGAAAGAGTGGAAACAGTGTCAGATTTTATTTTGGGGGGCTCCAAGATCATTGCAGATGGTGACTGCAGGCATGAAATTAAAAGACGCTTACTCCTTGGAAGGAAAGTTATGACCAACCTAGCTAGATAGCATATTCAAAAGCAGAGACCTTTGCCAACAAAGGTCCGTCTAGTCAAGGCTATGGTTTTTCCTGTGGTCATGTATGGATGTGAGAGTTGAACTGTGAAGAAAGCTGAGCACCAACGAATTGATGCTTTTGAACTGTGGTGTTGAAAAAGACTCTTGAGAGTCCCTTGGACTGCAAGGAGATCCAGCCAGTCCATTCTGAAAAAGATCAGTCCTGGGATTTCTTTGGAAGGAATGGTGCTAAAGCTGAAACTCCAGTACTTTGGCCACTTCATGTGAAGAGTTGACTCACTGGAACAGACCCTGATTCTGGCAGAGACTGGGGGCAGGAGGAGAAGGGGACAACAGAGGATGAGATGACTGGATGGCATCACTGACTCGATGAACATGAGTCTGAGTGAACTCCAGGAGTTGATGATAGACAGGGCAGCCTCACGTGCTGTGATTCATAGGGTCGCAAAGAGTCGGACACGAGTGAGCAACTGAACTGAACTGATATATCACTATAGTTCATATTGAAAGTGTCATATTCTGATTTATAATTAGTCTATCTCAAAATCTAGCATGTCCTTAACTCTTCTTTTTCTCCAGTCTATATTCCAGGGTCCATCAGGTATATTAATTCCTGACATACATCTTCAAGCTCTTCACTTTTACCTAAAGCCTTAACCGAATTTTTCTTGTAGCTCTTATCCTCTCTTTTCTTGTTTCACTTCACTGCAGATATTAATAACTATTATTATGAGACTGTTACTTTATTGCTCTCCTAGTGGCTCAGATGGTATAGAATTTGCCTGCAATGTGGGAGACATGGGTTTAATACCTTGATCAAGAAGGTCCCCTGGAGAAGGAAATGGCAATCCATTCCAGCATTCCGTGGAAAGAGGAACTCTACGGGCTACAGTCCATGGGGTCTCAAAGAGTCAGACACAACTGAGTGACTAACACACACACACAAATAAGCAAAGACCTTTGCATACAATGTACTTCTCCTTGATCTTCCTACTGTCTGGAAACCTGTTTCCTGGTTTGTTCACCCATCTCCTTCAGATCTCTGATCATGTGTCACCTTTAAAATTAAGGTGTTCTGTGATAATAATATTTAAAAAGTAATAATAGCCTTATTCAGGCATTCTCTGTCTCCCCTTGTCAACCTTATTTTTCTCTAAGGCCCTTATTACATGGCTTATTATCTATTCTTAACATTATGTGTTTATTAGTCTCCTTCTATGTGAATGCAATGAGTTAGAAACAAGGTAGATTGTAGATTTATTTATGTTTGATACTTGAAATATAACATACTGTTTGCATTCTTAAAAAAAAAAAAGTCAAATGGATTAATCAAGATTTCTATTCCATTCATTAGCAGTTTCCCCTTGCAAGAAACCAGGGAATAAAATATTACTAACGAATTGTTTTAAGCCAAAAGATATTTTATTCAGTTGCTCTGGTTTTCAATGGTTGAACTATGCTTGTATTTCAGTAATAAACTGGTCAGTAATAACTACTGAAATGTGTGAAACCACAGATACATTATTTAGCCTCTTTGAGTCTGAGTCTTCTTATACAGTAAAAGATAGAACTAGATGATTTTTCAATTTGCATTCATTTTAAATATTGCTGAACAATATGAACAATATTTTAAAATATTAATTTTAAAATTAAAATGGTACATTCCTTTGTAGAGCATATTTTATGAGTGACATGGGTGGAAATCTTAATATTCACTAATATTAGCTTACATACCCCTTCTTCCAGGAACTCTACCTTAATCTTCAAAGCTTTGTCTTCTTTAATATTGTATATCCTCTAAATCATTTTCTGTTTACTTCTCCTTGTTGGATTCTAGAATATCAGTGCTTTTGAGGAGTAGTTGCAATCAATTATGTTAGTTGTTTTATCACTAGTACCTTTCACAGAACACAAAACATAATCTAAAATCGATAAGTATGTATTAGTAAAAGCTAGCATTTATTAAGCCTTTTCTGTAAGTCAGGTACTGTTCTGTTTCACATGCATGAATTCATTTAACACTCATAAAACCCTGCAGGTTTATTGCTGAATTAATAAAAAGAAGATTTGACACAGGGTTTGATAAACTTTTCAACTTATGAAATAGGTTGAGAGCACAATTATTGTACAAGAAGTAATGTAATCTTGGAAGTTGAAGGAGATGAACAGAGTAGACAAGAAAGGCCTTGAAATTCACTGCTAAAACAAGGAATTTAACCTTAAAGAGAAAAGTAGGATGATAGGATAAGATTTCTGTCTGTTTTAGTTTGTATGAGGACATAGAATTGGCTGAGGGAAAAAGTTTCCTTGTGGAAAACTAAGAGAAGTTTAGGACAGTTATAATATTTCCAGAGGGGCTTCCCTGGTGGCTCAGCACTAAAGCATCTGCCTTCCAAGTGGGAGACGCAGGTTCCATCCCTGAATTAGGAAGATCCCTGGGAGAAGGGAATAGCAACCCACTCCAGTTTTCTTGACTGAAGAATCCCATAGAAGAGGACTTTGGTGGGCTACTGTCCATGGGGTCACAAAGAGATAGACATGACTTAGCGACTAAACAACAACAGCAATGTTTTCAGACAAATAAATACACACATGCTGTGCTGTGTTTAGTCATTCAGTCATGTCCAATCTTTGGGGATTCTCCAGGCAAGAATACTAGTGTGGGCTGCCATTCCCTTCTCCAGGGAATCTTCCTGACCCAGGGACTGAACCCATGTCTTCTGCATTGGTAGGTAAATTCTTCACCACTGAGCCATCAGTTTAGTTCAGTTCAGTCGCTCAGTCATGTCCAACTCTTTGTGACCCCATGAACCGCAGCACACCAGGCCTGTCTGTTCATCACCAACTCCCGGAGTTCACTCAACCTCACGTCCATTGAGCTGGTTATGCCATCCAGCCATCTCATCCTCTCCCCTTCTCCTCCTGCTCCCAATCCCTCCCAGCATCAGAGTCTTTTCCAATGAGTCAACTCTTCACATGAGGTGGCCAAAGTACCGGAATTTCAGCTTTAGCATCATTCCTTCCAAAGAACACCCCACGGGCTGTAGCATACTAGGCTCCTCCATCCATGGGATTTTCCAGGCAAGAGAACTGGAGTGGATTGCCATTTCCTTCTCCAGGGGATCTTCCCAACCCGGGATCAAACCCAGGTCTCCTGCACTGCAGACAGGCGCTTTACTGTCTGAGCCACCAGGGAAGCCACTGAGCCATCAGGGAAGGCCAATTATTCGTATACAGCTAAACAAATCAAATTAGAGCTATTTATCAATTGTTACACATTATCATAACAGTAAAACTGATAGGTTAGCAATCATTTGGAAGTCATCATGAGCAGTAACAACTTGTAACTAAAATTTGTTGGAAAAGTGGTGGATATCTTGCTAACAATTTGAATAATCTTCACACTTGCTGTACATAGAGGTCACATTTAGTTACTGAGGTCACATCACTTGAGTAATGACTTCAGTACTGATGTCACATGACACACATGACTTAAGTAATGAGTGTGTGTGTGTGTGCTTAGTTGCATAGTTGTCTGACTCATGTGATCCCATACACTGTATGTAACCTGCCAGGCTCCTCTGTCCATGGGATTCTCCAGGCAAGAATACTGGAGTGGGTTGCCATTTCCTTCTCTGGTCATATGACAAAACCCAGCTGGGATTTGAAATCTTACCCATGTGATTTCAAATTCTCTGCTCTATTGAATATGTTGGCCTTTTTCCTTTTTAAGCAACAGATTACTTATTTGTTTATTTTGAACAAAATCTTGAAACACACAAGTGAAAGAGATAAAAGCTCATTTTCTCCTTCTGGAGCATCTCTATGGCACCTCTGTTCCATGGAGACCAGCTTAATAACTATTGTATTAGCTATGGTTCATTTTTTATAAAAGCACACCTTCCAAAAAGACTCAATCCAAAAACATTCTCATTGAAACTTAAAAATCATATGTGAACATAAATAAAAATGCTGTAATTAGGGTATCAACAAAGACTTGATATCCATTAAGCTAAATACATTTTGTGTACAGTATAGCCAGAATCAGCTGCACATTTGCTTCACTACTCCTAACCCTGAATTTAGATACTTTCCAGAAAGGCATTCTCTGAAAATCACTGTATTAAATATGCCTTGAGCTGGCTCCTGTCCACTGCTTACAAGAGATATGTGCACATTTCTTCTTAGCTCTTCATTCAGTGGCCGTGTTGGTAGAAAGAAATCAGTTGCTATGGGTGAAAATACATCATGAAAATGGCAAACCCTACAAACCAGTGCTGTTTTCCAAGAGAACCAATTAACATTTTCCAGCACACAAATGCACTCTGGTATGTTCTAAAAAAGAAAAAAATGAAAGCCTGCAGTATGTTTCTTTATCTTGCTTTAGAATATCTCACTTTAGGAACACCTTCTCTTTGACTTGTGAAAGAAACCCTCATGTTAGAAATTGCCATTGCATAGATTTTTGACAATGGACTAACTGTATTGGGATTTTTATATAAATTGAAAAGTTTTTGGCTGCAAGATAATACTGTACTCTGTAAACTGATGTGAAATCAGTATTCTATTTCATTTTCACTAACTTTTCAACATGATTGATGTAGACTCTTAATGTTGTTAATTTAACAGAACAAATTCATATTTAAATAGATGCGCTTGTTAAGAAAGTGAAATGGCATCAAGGCAACTTAAATGAATGCCTGAAACAGCACTAGACAACCTGAGTTATTGGTCTGCATAATGTTTGATTATTTTATAGATTTGCTTGGAAGCTCAAATATTCAAAAGCAAAAATAAGCAGTTACAACTTAAGGAGCAATTGATAAAAATATGTGTATGTTTAAATGAGTCATAGAATATGAACCTGCATATTTAACCTTCACTTTGGTTTGTTTCAGTAAGCACCATTCAAATCTGAAGCTATTAACTTTCAGCAACACAATAATACCTTATACTTAAATCTTGATTCAGTCAATCTTGTAGATATGTCAGCCTTCTATTCATACTTCTAGGCCAAAATTTAGGTGGCAGGGTTAGAATTTAATGTAATTATTATTTCATTGTCTTCATGCAACATAGTAAAGTATCAATCATAAAAACTAAAAAACAGTGCATTTTTAGTGTATACCAAGTAGTCTTTTAAGTGTTTTTCATATATCATGTAGTTTAATATGAAAACCAAATAAGGCAGAATAGTTTCTCAATTTTAGTGGTGAAAGATTGTGACAGAGAGTTAATATAACATGCCTGTTTACATTTCTAGTAGCCAAGAAGATTAAGGTTTGAATTAAATAATAGGTTTATAATTCACTTTGTTTTAACACTACACTATACTGCTGTTAACAGAAGTAATCAATAAACAATCTATAATTGGAATAGAAAAGAGTTTTATTTGAGCCAAACTGAGGACTATGGCTGGGGAGAGATTCAGAAAGTACTTGAATTGTGTTCAGCCAAACTACATAATGGAGGAGGTTTATCAATGAAAAACTGCAAGGTTAAGAGTCGGTTATGAGTTGTTTTCCAAGAATTATAATTGGAGCTGGCAAGAATTAACTGTGATTGTTAAGTAAGGATTGGTTGAGGTCCAAAATGATTGCATAGTTATACAGGGAGATTTTGAGACTGTAAGATTGCAGCTGGCAGCTGTTAGCCAATATTGTTTTGAGAAAAGCTGATGGTGTCCTTGAGTTTAACATGCAGTTCAGAAAATGTAGGTTCTTGGTGATGCAGGCATTTAATCTGAAACTGCATCTACATTGGTCACCCAGTTAAATTTTGGGTGCCTGAACCACAGTTACTCCATTTTTATTTTTAAATGCATTTTTTTCATAAGTGGTTAAAGCCAATGTAAGCATATGTTTTGTTGCTGTTTAGTCAATAAGTCATGTCTGACCTTTTTGCAACCCCATGGACTGTAGCCTGCCAGGCTCCTCTGTCCATGAATTTCCCAGCAAGACTACAGGAACAGGT
The DNA here is from genome assembly GCA_006410735.1 of Raphicerus campestris. Classification (NCBI taxonomy): domain Eukaryota; kingdom Metazoa; phylum Chordata; class Mammalia; order Artiodactyla; family Bovidae; genus Raphicerus; species Raphicerus campestris. Next base: position 446,665 of record SJYW01005826.1, read on the forward strand.
TGCCATTTCCTTCTCAAGGGTTTCTTCATGACCCAAGGTGCAAACCCAGGTCTCCCACATTGGCAGACGAAATATTTACCACTGAGCCACCACGGAAGCCCATGATGCATGTTTAGCAGGCTGTAAGAAAGGCTGTTCTAGTTAGCATACTCTTCAAGCTGAGTCATGTATAAGCCAGAAGGACACCCCCATAAACCAAGATGTGAAAATTTCTTCCATAAATTCTTATGAAATCATGTGGTGATTCTCATATTTAAAAGAATGTATGATAGTTTAATAGATGGGGAGATAAAGTAAATCTATTCATTTACTATTAAATTAGTTAAGAATAAATAAATAAACAGTGTTGTGGCCAACTCTTTGTGACCCCATGGACTACACAGTTTATGGAAATCTCCAGGCCAGAATACTGGAGTGGGTAGCCTTTCCCTTCTCCAGGGGAATGTTCCTAATCCAGGAATTGAACACAGGTCTTCCACATTGCAGGTGGATTATTTATCAGCCAAGCCACAAGGGAAGCCCAGGAATACTGGAGTGGATAGCCTATCTCTATCTTCCCAACCCAGGAATCCAGCCAGGGTCTCACACATTGCAGGTGAATTCTTTACCAACTGAATTACCAGGAAAGTCCATAAATAAAGCCTGCCAATCAACATTAAAGAATTTACTAGAAATAAATTTAAAGTTTAGTAATTAACATTAAATATTTATTTGATTTTGAATTTTCTTTCTTACTTGCAATTTTTAAAAATTTGGCTTTTTGTAACAGAGCATATATACTGAGATTCCAAAATGTATGAAGAATTTCTTACTTTGAAGAACCTGAGACTTGGTAAAGAGAATGGCATGTTACTCAGAGATGTTATCCCTGGAACTGCTTATAGTACCACCTGGATAAGATTTTAGATTTTTCACTTGTTGTGAAGCACATAAGTGAGCCTCATACAGATGTAGGTATGTTAAATTGTTTTATTTGAAAGAGAGAATGTAAATCATTGGCTTATTCACCAAAGGGTCTAAGGTAGGATCATTGTTGCAACCATTGTATCCCTCCTTCTTTGGATATATGTGTGTGACTGGTAGGTTGTTATCACTCTTCAGAATGTTTCTGTTTTTTTCCCACATTCAGCCAGGCCTTGTAGCTTGGATTTTCCCTCTCTGAATGATCCTGAGGAAATATGCCTTTGGCCATGCATAGTGTTCAGGACACCCAGGGAAGCATGTAATTTTATTTTTAAACCTAGTTTCTTTGAAGTTGGCTCTGAATCAGTATAGCTTATTGTTCAACAAGTGTTTGGTCAGATGTTTTGCTTAACACCCTAGTGCCAGGAAGGGTTCTGCTGTTTTTTTGCTAGATTTGTGTGAAGCTTGGGGAATGCTTTCAGTTGGCCCCTGTCTTTCTCTGCCTATTCTTGAGCTCAGTTCAGTTCAGTTCAGTTGCTCAGTCATATCTGACTCTTCGCGACCCCATGAATTGCAGCACGTCAGGCCTCCCTGTCCATCACCATCTCCCAGAGTTCACTCAGACTCACGTTCATTGAGTCAGTGATGCCATCCAGCCATCTCATCCTCTGTCGTCCCCTTCTCCTCCTGCCCCCAATCCTTCCCAGCATCAGAGTCTTTTCCAATGAGTCAACTCTTCGCATGAGGTGGCCAAATACTGGAGTTTCAGCTTTAGCCCCATTCCTTCCAAAGAAATCCCAGGGCTGATCTCCTTTAGAATGGACTGGTTGGATCTCTTTGCAGTCCAAGGGACTCTCAAGAGTCTTCTCCAACACCACAGTTCAAAAGCTTCAATTCTTCGGCACTCAGCCTTCTTCACAGTCCAACTCTCACATCCATACATGACCACAGGAAAAAACACAGCCTTGACTAGACGGACCTTCGTCGGCAAAGTAATGTCTCTGCTTTTGAATATGGTATCTAGGTTGGTCATAACTTTTCTTCCAAGGATTAAGTGTCTTTTAATTTCATGGCTGCAGTCACCATCTGCAGTGATTTTGGAGCCCCCCAAAATAAAGTCTGACACTGTTTCCTCTGTTTCTCCATCCATTTCCCATGAAGTGATGGGACCGGATGCCATCATCTTTGTTTTCTGAATGTTGAGCTTTAAACCAACTTTTCCGCTTTCCTCTTTCACTTTCATCAAGAGGCTCTTTAGTTCTTCTTTGCTTTCTGCCATAAGAGTGGTATCATCTGCATGTCTGAGGTTATTGATATTTCTCCCAGCAATCTTGATTCCAGCTTGTTCTTGAGTAGGTTCAGTCTAGTAGGTACATGAGTTCCCCAACTTGAGGTTGAACATAATCTCGGGAGGGTGCTCCATGGCTGAGTCTTTGCTG
>SJYW01005826.1:451936-469841 GCA_006410735.1 Raphicerus campestris
CAGGCCTCCCTGTCCATCACCATCTCCCAGAGTTCACTCAGACTCACGTTCATTGAGTCAGTGATGCCATCCAGCCATCTCATCCTCTGTCGTCCCCTTCTCCTCCTGCCCCCAATCCTTCCCAGCATCAGAGTCTTTTCCAGTGAGTCAACTCTTCGCATGAGGTGGCCAAATATTGGAGTTTCAGCTTTAGCCCCATTCCTTCCAAAGAAATCCCAGGGCTGATCTCCTTTAGAATGGACTGGTTGGATCTCTTTGCAGTCCAAGGGACTCTCAAGAGTCTTCTCCAACACCACAGTTCAAAAGCATCAATTCTTCGGCACTCAGCCTTCTTCACAGTCCAACTCTCACATCCATATATGACCACAGGAAAAAACATAGCCTTGACTAGACGGACCTTCGTCGGCAAAGTAATGTCTCTGCTTTTGAATATGGTATCTAGGTTGGTCATAACTTTTCTTCCAAGGATTAAGTGTCTTTTAATTTCATGGCTGCAGTCAACATCTGCAGTGATTTTGGAGCCCCCAAAAATAAAGTCTGACACTGTTTCCTCTGTTTCTCCATCTATTTCCCATGAAGTGATGGGACCGGATGCCATGATCTTTGTTTTCTGAATGTTGAGCTTTAAACCAACTTTTTCACTTTCCTCTTTCGCTTTCATCAAGAGGCTCTTTAGTTCTTCTTTGCTTTCTGCCATAAGAGTGGTATCATCTGCATGTCTGAGGTTATTGATATTTCTCCCAGCAATCTTGATTCCAGCTTGTTCTTGAGTAGGTTCAGTCTAGTAGGTACATGAGTTCCCCAACTTGAGGTTGAACATAATCTCGGGAGGGTGCTCCATGGCTGAGTCTTTGCTGTTTGTCTCTGTTAAATATCTGGATGTTCTGCTATCCTGCTTGTTGCTCTCACTTCCCTGGAGCCTCTAGAACCCTCTTAATTGTTCTCTACCAACATGGAGAATGCTCTCCATTCGTTCAACACTGCTCACAGGTATGACATTGTTTAAGCTGTGTTCCATATCAGGTCAATCTCGTCAAGTATATCAGGCGAGCCCCTTGCCTTTAGGGCCTGTCTTCCCTGTCAGGTAGAATCTGTGCACTAGGGACAGCCCAGGGCTTCTCCCAGAGTAACACCCATGGCTGACCTGCTAGTGCTGGGCCAGGAGGTAGCTCTTGGTATTCTCAGCATTCCCCTCATTGTATGGACACTCTGCTCTGTGAATGGGTGGGGACTGGGACAGGGGCAGGAGCAGTTGCTGCCTCGTACTTTAGTTTGCTGCTCCTGAGACAGAGCTGCTTCTCTGGGGGTGCAGTTCTGGGTAGGGGAAGGGTGATGGGTTCTTTCAGCTGTACTGGCATTGAATACAGCATCTTCAACACAGGGCCTTGTTTCTGATGAGAAAACCTCTACCTGCTCTCACTGAAGTGAAACTGTAGCCTTAGACTGTGGTTCAAGGTGGAAGGAAAGGAAATCCTTGTCTTCTTGATCACAGCCACCTAGAGTAGAACACAGGAGTGATTTCCAAAACACGGAACAAGCTGTGTGGAGGAACACAGCATTTAGTCTTTCCCTCATGGCTCAGATGGTAAAGAATCTGTCTACAGTGCAGGAGCCCCAGGTTTGAACCATGGGTATGGAAGACTCCCCTGGAGAAGGGAAGAGCAACCCACTCCAGTATTCTTGCCTGGAGAATTCCATGGACAGAGGAGGCTGGTGAGCTACAATCCATGGTGTTGCAAAGAGTCTGACACAACTTAGCAATTATCACTTTCACTTTTTGCACTTACACAGGGATTGAGAAACACTAGATTTAAATTTTGATGACCTGAATCTCTGATCTAACTGTAATCAGGACACCTCATTTAATCTCCCTAGGCTTCAATTTTTGATTGGGAAAAAGAAAATTAGATATGATTAATTTTTAATGTCACAGACATAACTACAACTTCTATTATTTTTAGTTACTAATTAAATATCATTCATAATGTTAAAAAATAGCTCTGTTCTATTTCAGATTTATCCATTAATTTATTCATTCATTTAGAAACATTTTGATTGAGTATCTGCTCTGGTCATAGTACAGGCTACAAACACATCTCAATAACCATTATAGGAAATTACCTTTGGTTTCTGGATAATAATTTTAGATGTGTACACTTAAGCCATAATTATATTTCTTAATTTGGTCAAATATTTCTTTGAAATAATGAACAACAACAGGATCATTTGAAATTGTTGGGGAGGAAGAATCAGGCAGTTTGAATACTAGGAGTTACAGACATTTCACTCTAACCCTGAAAACTAAACATGTTAATTTATCAATTATTTATTCATTTCATTGAACTGTTGAATTATATTAGACTATACATATTTAAAGTTTTTCACAGTAGGAAATACTTGGGGATTAAGAATCCATTATTATTCATAAATGCACATTGAGATTTCAATCACACTTAAACTGTTTGACCCCAAATTCAAAGTGTTCTAATGATTTACAAATTGAATACTAAAGTCACTTTAAAAGTTGTGTCTGACTCTTTGAGACCCCACAGACTGTAGTCTGCCAGGCTCCTTTGTCTATGGGATTCTCTAGGCAAGAATACTAGAGTGGATTGCAATTTCCTTCTCCAGGGGATCTTTACAATCCAGGCACCAAACCCATGTCTCTTACCATTGTGATAACTGTGCCATGAAAGTGCAGAAGGGCAGGTGGGTTCCTTACCACTGGTGCCATCTGGGAAATGGGTCCCCATTTAAATTCAGTAGTTTTTGCTATCTGAGTTTGCATATACAGCCTCAGACATTTTGTATGTTTATTCTACTTCCCGCTGTATCTTGTTCCTGAATACTAAAGCTACTGCAATAAATACTAAACCCCTTTTAGTTACGGGCAGACCTTAAATATCTGTTGTTGTTTTGACAGGTTCAAAAGAATATCTTTTAAGATTAATTCATATTTAGCATTTTATTTTCATAAAGCATTTCAAACTTTAAATATCTTATTTGCCTATGGTTAGATGCGGAGAAGGTGATGGCACCCCACTCCAGTACTCTTGCCTGGAAAATCCCATGGATGGAGGAGCCTGGTAGGCTGCAGTCCATGGGGTCGTGAAGAGTCAGACACAACTGAGTGACTTCACGTTCCCTTTTCACTTTCATGCATTGGAGAAAGGAAATGGCAACCCACTCCAGTGTTCTTGCCTGGAGAATCCCAGGGATGGGGGAGACTGGTGGGCTGCCATCTATGGGGTTGCACAGAGTCGGACACGCCTGAAGCGACTTAGAAGCAGCAGCAGCAGCAGCAGCAGATGAGGAAATGGTCCATGATTAAAGAATAAATAAACTAAACATTATAAACTTCTACAATAGATTCAATTAAAATGTATGCTAGACACTGTAGACATTAAGATACTGTCTACTTCCATAGATGCTTTAAATATACAAGACTGCAATATAAATAAAAATACATAAGTGTCCAGTTGGAAATTTAGGTTTTAAAATGTTTAAAAAAAATAATTCTGGCTGGTCATTATTTATTTATTCATTTGATTCAATAGATAGATATTGAAAGCCCAGATATTTATGTCAGTCACTTGACCCAGGAGTTGAAGATAATCTTAAAATCGCCATTTCTCCCTGAAAAAGGAAGACATATTAAACTATATTAAGGAGCAATGTTTGATGGTGCAGTTGTATAGAATGTGCTCATGCAACTTAGAAGATATAACATGTGAACTCTATTTTAAAGGCTAACTTGGAAGATTCATCAACAATAGACAACTGAAATGTGTATTCAAAGCAAAAGGAACAGTGCTAACATTAGCAAAGGGTTGTATAAGCTATCTGGATGCTATTAAAAGAAAATTTGGCTTTATTTTGTAAAAATTATGGATCATTGTCAGTAATTATCAGATGAATCATTTAAATTGGATAATGAAAAGTTCAGATGAGTTGTTTTCTTTTAATTTAAATAGCACCAAAAAAAGGCCTTTAAATTTATTTTAATCATCAACATAGCAATCAGTTGTATGCAATTTGCTTTGCTTTACTTGGCAAAATCAACATTCAGTGTCACTTTAATAGCTCTTCAGAATAATGAGAATGATGTTTTATTACCAATTTATTAATAGAATAAAGAAAAAAACATGTTATAATCTCAAGTAATGTGCAAAAAATGACAAAATTCAACTCCCTTTCATGATAAAAATATACTCAATAAACTAGAAATAGAAGGAAATAACTTCAATATAATAAAGACCAAATATTTAAAAACCACACTTATTCGGTGGTGGAAGACTAAATGTTTTTTTCTAAGATCAGGAATAAGACAAGTATTTTTACTTTCGCCACTTCTCTTTAACATAGTACTGGAAGTCCTAACCAGAGCAATTAGGTAAACAAACAAACAAACAAAAGAACCCACCAAAACTGGAAAGGAGGGTGTCTCTCTTCACAGGATAACATATATGTAGAATGCCTAAAAGAATCCAAACAAGTGCATGTGTGCACACACACACACACCTGTTAGAACTAATAAAGAAATAAAAACTAATAAAGAACTAGTAAAGAAATTTCAGTTCAATTCAGTTCAGTCACTCAGTTGTGTCTGACTCTTTGCAACCCCATGAACCACAGCTCCACAGGCCTCCCTGTCCATCACCAACTCCCAGAGCTCACCCAAACTCATGTTCATTGAGTTGGTTATGCCATCCAACCATCTCATCCTCTGTCGTCCCTTTCTCAACCTGCCCTCAGTCTTTCCCAGAATCAGGGTCTTTTCAAATGAGTCAGCTCTTTGCATCAGGTGGTCAAAGTATTGGAGTTTCAACTTCAACATCAGTCTTTCCAGTGAACACCCAGGACTGGTCTCCTTTAGGATAGACTGGTTGGGTCTCCTTGCAGTCCAAGGGACTCTCAAGGGTNGTAGAACACAGGAGTGATTTCCAAAACACGGAACAAGCTGTGTGGAGGAACACAGCATTTAGTCTTTCCCTCATGGCTCAGATGGTAAAGAATCTGTCTACAGTGCAGGAGCCCCAGGTTTGAACCATGGGTATGGAAGACTCCCCTGGAGAAGGGAAGAGCAACCCACTCCAGTATTCTTGCCTGGAGAATTCCATGGACAGAGGAGGCTGGTGAGCTACAATCCATGGTGTTGCAAAGAGTCTGACACAACTTAGCAATTATCACTTTCACTTTTTGCACTTACACAGGGATTGAGAAACACTAGATTTAAATTTTGATGACCTGAATCTCTGATCTAACTGTAATCAGGACACCTCATTTAATCTCCCTAGGCTTCAATTTTTGATTGGGAAAAAGAAAATTAGATATGATTAATTTTTAATGTCACAGACATAACTACAACTTCTATTATTTTTAGTTACTAATTAAATATCATTCATAATGTTAAAAAATAGCTCTGTTCTATTTCAGATTTATCCATTAATTTATTCATTCATTTAGAAACATTTTGATTGAGTATCTGCTCTGGTCATAGTACAGGCTACAAACACATCTCAATAACCATTATAGGAAATTACCTTTGGTTTCTGGATAATAATTTTAGATGTGTACACTTAAGCCATAATTATATTTCTTAATTTGGTCAAATATTTCTTTGAAATAATGAACAACAGCAGGATCATTTGAAATTGTTGGGGGAGGAAGAATCAGGCAGTTTGAATACTAGGAGTTACAGACATTTCACTCTAACCCTGAAAACTAAACATGTTAATTTATCAATTATTTATTCATTTCATTGAACTGTTGAATTATATTAGACTATACATATTTAAAGTTTTTTCACAGTAGGAAATACTTGGGGATTAAGAATCCATTATTATTCATAAATGCACATTGAGATTTCAGTCACACTGAAACTGTTTGACCCCAAATTCAAAGTGTTCTAATGATTTACAAATTGAATACTAAAGTCACTTTAAAAGTTGTGTCTGACTCTTTGAGACCCCACAGACTGTAGTCTGCCAGGCTCCTTTGTCTATGGAATTCTGTAGGCAAAAATACTAGAGTGGATTGCAATTTCCTTCTCCAGGGGATCTTTACAATCCAGGCACCAAACCCATGTCTCTTACCATTGTGATAACTGTGCCATGAAAGTGCAGAAGGGCAGGTGGGTTCCTTACCACTGGTGCCATCTGGGAAATGGGTCCCCATTTAAATTCAATAGGTTTTTTTTTCTGAGTTTGCATATACAGCCTCAGACATTTTGTATGTTTATTCTACTTTCCGCTGTATCTTGTTCCTGAATACTAAAGCTACTGCAATAAATACTAAATCCCTTTTAGTTACGGGCAGACCTTAAATGTCTGTCGTTGTTTTGACAGGTTCAAAAGAATATCTTTTAAGATTAATTCATATTTAGCATTTTATTTTCATAAAGCATTTCAAACTTTAAATATCTTATTTGCCTATGGTTAGATGCGGAGAAGGCGATGGCACCCCACTCCAGTACTCTTGCCTGGAAAATCCCATGGATGGAGGAGCCTGGTAGGCTGCAGTCCATGGGGTCGTGAAGAGTCAGACACAACTGAGTGACTTCACGTTCACTTTTCACTTTCATGCATTGGAGAAAGGAAATGGCAACCCATTCCAGTGTTCTTGCCTGGAGAATCCCAGGGACGAGGGAGCCTGGTGGGCTGCCATCTATGGGGTCGCACAGAGTCGGACACGACTGAAGCGACTTAGCAGCAGCAGCAGCAGCAGCAGATGAGGAAATGGTCCATGATTAAAGGATAAATAAATTAAACATTATAAACTTCTACAATAGATTCAATTAAAATGTATGCTAGACACTGTAGACATTAAGATACTGTCTGCTTCCATAGATGCTTTAAATATACAAGACTGCAATATAAATAAAAATACATAAGTGCCCAGTTGGAAATTTAGGTTTTAAAATGTTTAAAAAAAAATAATTCTGGCTGGTCATTAGTTATCTATTCATTTGATTCAATAGATAGATATTGAAAGCCCAGATATTCATGTCAGTCACTTGACCCAGGAGTTGAAGATAATCTTAAAATCGCCATTTCTCCCTGAAAAAGGAAGACATATTAAACTATATTAAGGAGCAATGTTTGATGGTGCAGTTGTATAGAATGTGCTCATGCAACTTAGAAGATATAACATGTGAACTCTATTTTAAAGGCTAACTTGGAAGATTCATCAACAATAGACAACTGAAATGTGTATTCAAAGCAAAAGGAACAGTGCTAACATTACCAAAGGGTTGTATAAGCTATCTGGATGCTATTAAAAGAAAATTTGGCTTTATTTTGTAAAAATTATGGATCATTGTCAGTAATTATCAGATGAATCATTTAAATTGGATAATGAAAAGTTCAGATGAGTTGTTTTCTTTTAATTTAAATAGCAGCAAAAAAAGGCCTTTAAATTTATTTTAATCATCAACATAGCAATCAGTTGTATGCAATTTGCTTTGCTTTACTTGGCAAAATCAACATTCAGTGTCACTTTAATAGCTCTTCAGAATAATGAGAATGATGTTTTATTACCAATTTATTAATAGAATAAAGCAAAAAACACATGTTATAATCTCAAGTAATGTGCAAAAAATGACAAAATTCAACTCCCTTTCATGATAAAAATATACTCAATAAACTAGAAATAGAAGGAAATAACTTCAATATAATAAAGACCAAATATTTAAAAACCACACTTATTCGGTGGTGGAAGACTAAATGTTTTTTTCTAAGATCAGGAATAAGACAAGTATTTTTACTTTCGCCACTTCTCTTTAACATAGTACTGGAAGTCCTAACCAGAGCAATTAGGTAAACAAACAAACAAACAAAAGAACCCACCAAAACTGGAAAGGAGGGTGTCTCTCTTCACAGGATAACATATATGTAGAATGCCTAAAAGAATCCAAACAAGTGCATGTGTGCACACACACACACACCTGTTAGAACTAATAAAGAAATAAAAACTAATAAAGAACTAGTAAAGAAATTTCAGTTCAATTCAGTTCAGTCACTCAGTTGTGTCTGACTCTTTGCAACCCCATGAACCACAGCTCCACAGGCCTCCCTGTCCATCACCAACTCCCAGAGTTCACCCAAACTCATGTTCATTGAGTTGGTTATGCCATCCAACCATCTCATCCTCTGTCGTCCCTTTCNTTCAGTCACTCAGTTGTGTCTGACTCTTTGCAACCCCATGAACCACAGCTCCACAGGCCTCCCTGTCCATCACCAACTCCCAGAGCTCACCCAAACTCATGTCCATTGAGTTGGTTATGCCATCCAACCATCTCATCCTCTGTCGTCCCTTTCTCAACCTGCCCTCAGTCTTTCCCAGAATCAGGGTCTTTTCAAATGAGTCAGCTCTTTGCATCAGGTGGTCAAAGTATTGGAGTTTCAACTTCAACATCAGTCTTTCCAGTGAACACCCAGGACTGGTCTCCTTTAGGATAGACTGGTTGGGTCTCCTTGCAGTCCAAGGGACTCTCAAGGGTNTTTGTGGAAGCAAATAGATATAAGAAGACATCTTTTACAGCATCATACCAGAAAGGTTAACTACTTTTTATGCTTCAAAGTCACTCTCATTGTCTAGAGAACATCATGCCTAAATTGGAAAGGGCACATCTTTTTTACTTTAGCTGTTGTTTTCTGATTAATAGAGGATGTCAAGCTTGTTGTTTTTACTTTTAACCATTGATGGTTTATCTTCATACATTGTATATCTTCAGAGAAGCAACTCCATCCACTTGGTTCATACAGGTCCTATAAATGAAAGTCAGGATATAAACTACTAGACTTTATAACAGAGTAGACATTCATTTGAAGTATTACATGTAAAAAGAATCTACATGCTTTATTATCCCACCTTTATGGAAAGAGAGGAGAGATACATTGACAGCCTTTTAATTTGCATTATGTAACAGTCAAGGGAAAAAAATGAGATACTCATTGGTATTAATAGATAGGGTTCCTTATGTGGGTGGTTGGAAGGTGAGATCCTTTTGTTCCTATAGTACTCTTTGCATTCAAACCTTTCCCATCTTCCACCCCAGGACATCCAACCCTCTTCTTTGGACTGAATGGAATTGAAAGCTAGTAGGTAGGTCTATTGAAGGTACTGTTTGTAGCCTCTTCAGTGAGGCTGCTGCTGGCATTATCAGATGAGCTTATAAAAGGAGATGTTCTGCTTCATTCAAGGCATAGCCCTGAAATCCTGGATATTTGTACTCATTTTGTATTAATTTTCTAGTGCCAGTATTCAGCCAAGATGCTGATGGCTTTGTAACATAGTCACTTTTTGTGATGATCAAAGAAAGAAACAAATATTTCCGATGGCTACCTCACATTAGAAATTATCCAATTCTTAGATGTCCATGGAGAAATATTCCATGATCTTCAATAGGTCCTGGGTGCATTTATAGAAGTGTATTAATTTGCTATTGCAGCATAAAATTGACTGCAGATTGCATCTTAAAACACTATCCATTTATTAGCTTACAGTTCTGTAAGTCTGAAGTCTGAGTGATTTTAACTGGGATCGCCTCTTATGATCACACATGACCTAAGTCAAACCATCAGCCAGTATGGGCTGTTACCTAGAAGCTCTGAGAAAGAAGCTCCTCCAAGCTCATTCAGGTTGTCGGTCAAATTCAGTCCCTTAAGCTTGTGAACTGAGATCCCAAGTCTCTCTTAGTTGTCAGCCCACAGTTCACTTTAGCTTCTAAAGACTGCCCCCTTTTTTTTGACACATGGCTTGCTCTAACTTCAGAACCAGCGATGGCATCTCAAATACTTCCAAACTTGTGCTTTGAATCTGACCTCTTCTTAACCTCTCTAATACCAAAATATGTTATAGTCACCTCAATTCTTTTCTTTTATATAAAGAATTTCTAGAAATGGAGTATGTTTTATACTAAACTGAAGAGCAAATGCAGCTCAATTAACCTCCCCATGACATTTAAAACATGACAACTTTCACTGCCCATTTGTTATATGGAAAATATCATAACAATGATCTTCCTAAATGTACCTTCCAGAACCTAATGAGCCTCAGAAGATTCTGAGAGACCCTTGAGGTTCTAAGTGTTCTGCAATATTCTGGGTGAATCTTGTCTCTGATTTCCACAGAGGAAATCTTCCTGGGCTGTTATAGCTTTACAGTAATTAAAGACCTAGAGGTTAAAAAAGAAGGTAAGCAGATTTTTCATGTACCCTCTTAGGAACAAACACCTCTGGGATAGGAGTGCGGATATTTGCGCTTTTCCCAAATATTCAGTAGTAGTGACATTTTGAGGGCCATTGTCCCAAATACTATAAATCTGTACTATGACCTTTATTAAGGAGAAAGTCTCTATGATTCTAATTTAAAGATAATTATTGGGGTTGTTACTTCATAATCACAGGTTTGGCTAAAACATATATTACCCTTTTGTACTGAAAAAAAAGTGTCATATTTTAAAAATGATGCTGTTAAAAACTTATAGAATAAAAGGACAAAACACACATTTTGACAAGTTGTACAGCATAGTAAATCATCTTATAATCTTAGCATTAATTCTTAATGTACATACATTCTTTAAAATTCTGGTTTACTTTTGGCTGTTTATATTTATATGTGATTTTCTTGCCATGATGAAGTATTTGATCTCACTTATCCTTCTATTTTTGATAATAAAAATACAAAAGCACACTAAGTCAAGGTGACTTTTTTTCAACTATTCACAAAATTATTTGAAACCCACATGTATTAGTTTCACTTTCGTTTCTCATCCAGTTTTAGTCAATGTAAAACTGTTAATTTAACATTGTGTGGGTCAACATTTCCCTCAGTAATACTAGAGAAATGGATGTCTGACTCACCACATCCTAACAGGAGGATAGACAGCTTCATTTCAGGAGCTTCATGCGTATCATAACTCTCTTGGTGAACTATTTATTACCCTGTAGAATCATAAGTTATTTTTATATTATGTAAAATGCAGCATGCATCAAAGGTGACAGATGCCATTTGCAGGCTTTATTATAGTTCACCTAAAAAATTGTAACGACAGTCAAGTCAAAATGAGATTTCAGAATGCAAAATAGCATTCACACTAGTGGCTGCTTTCCTGTTATATTCTTATCCTGTCCTGTTGTGGGAATGCCTCTTTTAAGAGATGTATGAAACGTATCACTCAGTTTTTCTCTTTAAGTACCACCTGTACATGTGTGATTCTGTAATCTCATTTTAAGTATCGCTTACAAATTGAATCAGGTTCTATGAGGACAGATACTGTCAACAGCAAAAAAAAAAAAAAAANGTACCCTCTTAGGAACAAACACCTCTGGGATAGGAGTGCGGATATTTGCGCTTTTCCCAAATATTCAGTAGTAGTGACATTTTGAGGGCCATTGTCCCAAATACTATAAATCTGTACTATGACCTTTATTGAGGAGAAAGTCTCTATGATTCTAATTTAAAGATAATTATTGGGGTTGTTACTTCATAATCACAGGTTTGGCTAAGACATATGTTACCCTTTTGTACTGAAAAAAAAGTGTCATATTTTTAAAATGATGCCGTTAAAAACTTATAGAAAAAAAGGACAAAACACACATTTTGACAAGTTGTATAGCATAGCAAATCATCTTATAATCTTAGCATTAATTCTTAATGTACATACATTATGTACATACATTCTTTAAAATTCTAGTTTACTTTTGGCTGTTTATATTTATATGTGATTTTCTTGCCATGATGAAGTATTTGATCTCACTTATCCTTCTATTTTTGATAATAAAAATACAAAAGCACACTAAGTCAAGGTGACTTTTTTTCAACTATTCACAAAATTATTTGAAACCCACATGTATTAGTTTCACTTTCGTTTCTCATCCAGTTTTAGTCAATGTAAAACTGTTAATTTAACATTGTGTGGGTCAACATTTCCCTCAGTAATACTAGAGAAATGGATGTCTGACTCACCACATCCTAACAGGAGGATAGACAGCTTCATTTCAGGAGCTTCATGCGTATCATAACTCTCTTGGTGAACTATTTATTACCCTGTAGAATCATAAGTTATTTTTATATTATGTAAAATGCAGCATGCATCAAAGGTGACAGATGCCATTTGCAGGCTTTATTATAGTTCACCTAAAAAATTGTAACGACAGTCAAGTCAAAATGAGATTTCAGAATGCAAAATAGCATTCACACTAGTGGCTGCTTTCCTGTTATATTCTTATCCTGTCCTGTTGTGGGAATGCCTCTTTTAAGAGATGTATGAAACGTATCACTCAGTTTTTCTCTTTAAGTACCACCTGTACATGTGTGATTCTGTAATCTCATTTTAAGTATCGCTTACAAATTGAATCAGGTTCTATGAGGACAGATACTGTCAACAGCAAAAAAAAAAAAAAAAAAAAAATAGTTAACCACAAGCTATATTCCTCACACAAGGGTAAGTATATTTTCTAATACATTCAGGTGAAAATAGATGTTTCTTCTCTATGAGACTTCATTTTTAATGTATTTTAGGCATATAGTCAAGAGTAAAACTATTTCTTTCTTACCTTAGCAAGGGGACAGGTTACATTTAAAATGGTGGTTTCATGCAAACACTTAAATATGCCCATATATTTAAAGTGACAGCCTTAAAGAAAAATTTTCTTGCTATTTGAAAATAAATGTGTGGTTACCAAAGGGGAAACATGTGGGAGAGAAATAAATTAAGAGCTCAAGATTAACATACACACACTACTATATATAAAATACATATTCAACAAGGAACAGCTGTATATCATAGGAAACTCCACTCAATATTCTGTAAAATCCTATATCTGTAAAGAATCTGAAATAAAAAAGAATATATGTATATGTATAACTGAATCATGTTGCTGTACACCTGAAATTAACACAACATTGTAAATCAACTACCGTGCTGTGCTTAGTTGCTCAGTCGTGTCCAATTCTTTGCTACTCCATAGACCGTAGCTCAGCAGGCTCCTCTCTCCATGTGAATTCTCCAGGCAAGAATAGTGGAATGGCTTGCCATATCCTCCTTCAGGGGATCTTCCCAACCTAGGGATCAAATCCAGGTCTCCTACTTTGTAGGCAAATTCTTTACCATCTGAGCCACCAGGAAAGCCTTCCAATAGTTTTTTTTTTTTTTTTNTAAAGAATCTGAAAAAAAAAAGAAGAATATATGTATATGTATAACTGAATCATGTTGCTGTACACCTGAAGTTAACACAACATTGTAAATCAACTACCGTGCTGTGCTTAGTTGCTCAGTCGTGTCCAATTCTTTGCTACTCCATGGACCGTAGCTCAGCAGGCTCCTCTCTCCATGTGAATTCTCCAGGCAAGAATAGTGGAATGGCTTGCCATATCCTCCTCCAGGGGATCTTCCCAACCTAGGGATCAAACCCAGGTCTCCTACTTTGTAGGCAAATTCTTTACCATCTGAGCCACCAGGAAAGCCTTCCAATAGTTTTTTTTTTTTTTTCTTAAAGCATGCTATTATGCATGCTAGAACAATTCAGTTTGTTTAATTAAAATAACATATATCATATTATTCATATATAACATTTAAGTTATATATGAACATGAATATGATGGACATGAATCTAAGCAAATCTGGGGAGATAGTGGATGATAGAGGAGCCTGGCATGCTGCAGTCTGTGGGGTTGCAAAGGGTTGGATACGATTTAGTAACTGAACAATAACAAAGTTATGTATATTGTATATTATATATATATATATATATATAGTCAGCAAGTAACAGGATGATAACCTCTACTGGTTAAATTACAAAGTAAATAAAGAGTGAGAGAAAGTAGTTCTTATTCTTATGAAACTCATATCTGAAGGACAAAAGCAAATACATATTGCATTTAAATCAAGAAAACTGAAATGACTGCACCACCCCAAAAATGGAAATTTTAATCTGCTATTTACTTAAAGAGTAAATTCAGGAGCTGAAGAATGTAAACATAACTATAGAAGGATTTTACCCAGTGAATTCTGAACTGCTTAGAACTGAAATGTATCCAAATCAGTTAATGTCAAAAAACAAGGGGTAAAATTAGTTTTTCTGAGAAATGGAATACAGTCATATACAACCACTGTCTGAGTTACCATGTTCCTTAGGATCAATGTGATTTATTCCCCAATATCCCAGCTCCATCTACTGAAGTCTGCAATTTGTGATTGTACATTAACCAGTAAGAACCTATACTCACTAGGTTCTGGTTCTCTAATATCAAGGCATTAAGTCCCCAGTGCATTTTACTGGACTCAATGTTTTCCATATTCATAACAAAACTTAAAAGAGAAATGATGTCTTTGGTACCTGGCTCATTTTTTGGTGTCATGACTCACTTCTGAAGCAATGATTTATGGTTAGAAAGAATGCGATAACCCACAGAAATCATATTCTACTTTGTTAACTCCTTCAACGGTTAGTGTAGGTAATTGCTCACAAAAGTGGCTTTGAGTTAGAAAGCAATGTGTGACTGTGCTACTACAGATAGTTGAAAGAAAAATTGGAATGAGCTTATTTTTGGGGAGTCTTGGGGTGAACGTAGTGGCGAGATTACTTTCTTGGTTGGGAAAATGTCCATTGTTTGATGATTTGTAAGTTGGTATACTTTAAAATCGTCTAATGGTTTTCCTTACTTTCTTCAATTTAAGTGGTCACTCACCTCGAGCCAGACATGGAGTGCAAAGTCAACTGAGCCTTAGGAAGCATTACTATGAAAAAAAATCTAGTGAAGGTGACAGAATTTCATCTATTTCAAATGCTAAAAGATGATGCTGCTAAAGTGTTGCACTCAATATCCCAGCAAATTTGGAAAACTCAGCAGTAGGCAAAGGACTGGAAAAGGTCAGTTTTCATTCCAATCCCAAAGAAAGGCAATGCCAAAGAATGTTCAAACTACTGCACAATTGCACTCATATCACACACTAACAAAGTAGTGCTCAAAATTCTCAAAGCTAGGCTTCCACAGTACATGAACCAAGAAATTCTAGATGTTCAAGCTGGATTTAGAAAAGGCAGGGGAACCAGAGAACAAATTGCCAACACTTGTTGGATCTAGAAAAAGCAAGAGAATTTAAAAAAATCTACTTCTTCTTTGACTGTGCTAAAGACTTTGATTGTGTAGACCCCAGCAAACTGTGGAAAATTCTTGTAGAGATAGGAATACCAGGGACCACCTTACCTGCCTCCTGAGAAATCTGTATGCAGGTCAAGAAGCAACATTTAGAATAGGACATGGAGTAATGGACTGGTTCCAAATTGGGAAAGGAGTACATCAAGTCTGTATATTGTCACCTTGCTTATTTAATTTCTATGCAGAGTTCATCATAAGAAATGGTGGGCTGAATGAAGAACAAGCTGGAATCAATATCAATTCAATTCAATATTAGTTCAATACTGAATTCAATACAATTCAAATCAATACTGCTGGGAGAAATATCAATAACCTCAGATATGCAAATTACATCACCTTCATGGAAGAAAGAAAAGAGGAACTAAAGATCTTCTTTATGAAGGTGAAAGAGGAGAGTAAAAAAGCTGGCTTAAAATTCAACATTCAGAAAACAAAGATCATGGCATCTGTTCCCATCACTTCATGGTAAACAGATGGGGAAACAATGGAAACAGTGACAGACTTTATTTCCCTGGGCTTCCAAATCACTACAGATAGTGACTGTAGTCATGAAATTAAAAGATGCTTGCTCCTTGAAAGTAAAGCTATGACCAACCTAGACAGCATATAAAAAGCAGAGATGTTACTTTGCCAACAAAGGTCACTCTAGTCAAAGCTATGGTTTTTCCAGTAGTCATGTATGAATATGAGATTTGGACAGTAAAGAAAGCTGAGCACTGAAGAACCAATGCTGTTGAACTGTGGTACTGGAGAAGATTTGAGAGTCCCTTGGAGGGCAAGGCAATCCAATTAGTCAGTCCTTAAGGAAACCAGTCCTGAATATTTATTGGAAGAACTGNCTGAGCACTGAAGAACCGATGCTGTTGAACTGTGGTACTGGAGAAGATTTGAGAGTCCCTTGGAGGGCAAGGCAATCCAATTAGTCAGTCCTTAAGGAAACCAGTCCTGAATATTTATTGGAAGAACTGAAGCTGAAGCTTCAATACTTTGGCCACCTGATATGAAGAACTGACTCACTGGAAAAGACCCTGATACTGGGAAAGATTGAAGGTAGAAGGAGAAGGGGATGACAGAGGATGAGATGGTTGGATGGCGTCACCAACTCAACGGACATGAGTTTGAGCGAGCTCTGGGAGGTGGTGATGGACGGCGAAGCCTGGCATGCTTAAGTCCATGGGGTCACAAAGAGTCAGACATGACTGAGTGGCTGAACTGAACTGAGCTGATACTTTAAAATAGGCTTCCCAGGTGGCTTAGTGGCTAAGGAATCCACCTGCCATACAGGAGACACAGAAGATGCAGTTTGATCCCTTGGGAGGGAATACCCTCTGGAGAAGGAGATGGCAACCCTCTCCAGTATTCTTGCCTGCACAATCCCATGGAGAGAGGAGCTTTGTGGGGTATAGTCCATAGAGTCCAAACTCAGACACCACTGAGCACTCACGAACACATTCTTTAAAAGGCATGTGTGTGATATTGAATTGGTTAAACAAACTGAATTCATAAGAAGAAAATATGGGACTTCCCAGGTGGTGCAGTGGTAAAGAATTTGCCTGCCAGGTGGCTCAGTGGTAAAGAATCCACCTGGCAATGCAGGAGACATGGACTCGATCCCTGCTCTGGTAAAATTCCACAGTTCACAGCGCAGCTGAGCCTGTGTGCCATCCTTGTTAAGCCTGTGCTGTAGAGTCCAGGAACTTCAACTACTGAAGCCTGCATGCCGTATAGCCTGTGCTCCACAATAAGAGAAGCCACTGCAATGAGAAGTCTGTGCACTGCACCTAGACAGTAGCCCCTGCTCACCACAACTAGAGAAAAGCCAGCACAGAAATGGACTCAGAACACCCAGAAAAAAGAAAATAAAGTTATAAGTTTAAAAAAAAAAAAAGGAATCTGCCTGCCAGTGCAGCAGACATGGATTCAGTCCTTCATCTGGGAAGATTCCATATGCCGTGGCACATCTAGGCCCCTGCTGCTCAACTACTGAAGCCTGCATTCTATTGCCCGTGCTCTGCAACAAGAGAAGCTCCCATGCGCCACAACTAGAGGAAGCCCACAGAGCAGCAAAGACCCAGGGCACCCAAAAATGATTAAATATATAATTTTTTTTTTAAAAAGGAATTAAATATCATGCTGTGGAAAAAAAAAAAGTGTCTTGTGAGTAAAATTTCTGTATCTCAGGAACTTGAGTTAAATTGGGGCTTGGAAGCCAATTATTAAAAAAACAACAACATATAAATAATGCATTGTAAGTTTTCATTTTTGTTTAATTTTCCTGCCAAGGATATTGGAGTTAGGTGTCATTTCCTACTCCAGGGGATCTTCCTGACCCAGTGATTGAACCCCTGTCTCTTGTGTCTCCTTCACTGGCAGGCAGATTCTTTACAACTAGTGCCACCTGGGAAACCCACTGCTGCAGAGTGGGTTGATTTTTGTTTTGTTTTAGATTTTTTGTGGGGTGACTTCAGAAGAAGATAAAAGAGAAGGGAGTAAAAATAAAAGATAATTTCCAAAAAGTAATTTGGGGCAAGGTAAGCTGGAATCAAGATTGCCAGGAGAAATATCAATATGCAGATGACACCATCCTGATGGCAGAAAGTGAAGAGGAACTGAAAAGCCTCTTGATGAAAGTGAAAGAGGAGAGTGAAAAAGTTGGCTTAAAGCTCAACATTCAGAAAACGAAGATCATGGCATCCCGTCCCGTCACTTCATGGGAAATAGATGGGGAAACAGTGGAAAC
>SJYW01005826.1:482464-501559 GCA_006410735.1 Raphicerus campestris
GGGGAAAAAAGTGTTTTCTTTTACAAAGCCACAGTTAGCTCCTTCTAGATTTCCAGTCATTACCCTCTTTCAGAAGGTAGTTAATCCTCTTCCATCGTATAGCCATTGTCATATTTGAAAATAACTTATATATACCTCTGAGTCTCTTCTTAAAATGAAAATTTGTGGTGTCTCTCATTAATTGCTGCATATAAAATACTTAATTTTCTTGCAGTCTGGTCACTCTGTTCTGAGCATATTTTTGTCCTTTTCCCATACATTTATGTTAAATTATGTTGTCAAATTTTGAAACCAAATTTGAAGCCAACTTCCAAGTTTTGAAACCTATGCACTTAAGTGTATGTTTAAGATGACTAGAAAAAAAAAAAAAAAAGACTGATCAGTTCTATATTACAGGCTATCAGCAATACGATGTATTAGAACCTTTTGTTCATGTTTTTAAGTACTCTATTTACTTAGTAACAGTGAATAAAATTTGTGTTTTGTGTGTATGAAATATTGTTTCTAAGCTGCATCTACCTAATACGTAAAGTTTGTTCTTTAAATCCTGATAAACGACATTGTTTTCCATGTTAAAATTAGGAATTGTGCCCAGCTATTGNGTGAATAAAATTTGTGTTTTGTGTGTATGAAATATTGTTTCTAAGCTGCATCTACCTAATACGTAAAGTTTGTTCTTTAAATCCTGATAAACGACATTGTTTTCCATGTTAAAATTAGGAATTGTGCCCAGCTATTGGACAAATACATGGGATGAATTTCCTTAAATAAATTAAGAGCATATTTTCTCTTTCAGATAGGTAAATTCAGAGTTTGGATGGAGATCTGGTGGCAACAGGTGCACAGTGGTATCCAGGTCTGGGGTTGCATTTTGCTGCTGCAGCTTCTTTAACATGTTTCAGAGGCTCCATTCTCAAGTGTGCCTTTTGGTAAAAAGAAAACTGCCTTGTAAGTGCCTGGTAAAGGACAAGGAAGCCTGGCATGCTGCAGTTCACGGGGTTGCAAAGATTAGGACACAACTTAGCAACTGAACAAAAAGTGATAACTGCGGAAGGTACTGTGAAAATGTGCGTGCGTGTGGTGNAGAACTACTGAATATATATAGTGATTTAAACTTGGAGTATAGAATCAAGGCTTGAGGAAAGATAAGCCTAGATTAGAGGATAGATTTTAATTCCTTATTTCCCCACTTCAGTACTTTTCACCTATCATAGTGTGCTACAATAACCTCAGGCTGTCATTTTGGATGTGATGCTACCTGTCAGCAAGGTCTCAGAGTGTGCTGATGTGATCCAAACAGATGAAGGATGATCTGCCATTCTCTGGCATTCTCATCTCCAAGTGTTCTCTCTCCAAAACCAGAAGGATTTGCAAGTAAGATGACTGCCTCCTCCCAGGGCATTGCTTCTTAGGAATTTAAAGGAAAAACCCAAATCAGGATTGATTTTTGGTTCAGGGACAGCAAAATGGAGAAGATGGGGCTGTCTAACTTCAACATTTTCTGTTGCGTTTGAAACCCTGTACAAGCCCTTGTGTTCATTGTCTTTTAAAGTAGAATGCTGACTCAGAAGTTAATAATTGGAAAATGTGAAAGGGCAGGAACAAAGAATAACTGTTGGCCTGGGGAACTAGTAACAGTTGAGACTGTAATTCTGCCACATAGCAGAATCACCGAACTCCCAGTTGCCTGAAAAATTTGAATAAAGGCCTACCACGCATTCCTAAGTTGTTTTTACAGGAAGCAGACACCTCCAGATAAAAACCACTAACCACAAGCGCATTGATCCTAGGCTGATTGAAACCAGAAGGTTGATGATGTTTGAAACTTCACCTGGAGGCCAGCCAATCCAAGAACTGTCCACATGCAGATCACACCCTGCTCCTTGAACATTATAGAGCTCCTCACTATCCCCTCTAGAGCAGTCACACAGTCTAGAGGGCATTGGCCCCCTTCGCCTGGCAAAGCAATAACAGCTACTCTTCTATTTCACCCAAAACTGTCTCCATGTTCTATTTGGAACAGAGGCTAAATTTTGTCAACACTTTCTCAAAATGTATCTGGGTATATAAAACTAAGGAAAGGTTCATATTAATTAGGCTCCATGGAATATTTCAAGCCATCTAAATGAACCAAACCTTTCCAGAAAACTGAACAATACAAAATAACTAAAATGAATGAGTTTAAAATAAGCATGATGCATATGAGGGGTCCAACTGCTTAAAAAACAAAAAACAAAAAAATACCTAGATGTGACTTTTTGTGCCCAGTCACAGAAATTACATAGACTTTAAATAACTGGTCGGCCTCAATAGGGCAAATCTGTCCCCTCCCCATTCCAGCCTTGGGGNGGTCCAACTGCTTAAAAAACAAAAAACAAATACCTAGATGTGACTTTTTGTGCCCAGTCACAGAAATTACATAGACTTTAAATAACTGGTCGGCCTCAATAGGGCAAATCTGTCCCCTCCCCATTCCAGCCTTGGGGTGCAATCAGTGCTTTGCAGGCTCAGAAGGGAGCTGCAGTCAAGGACTTAGGCCCCTCTTTGTAGTCCTGCTATTATACTCCTTTGCATTCCCAGGCAGTCTCCAGCCATGGCCTTCTTTTGTGCCTCTATGAGACCCCTTTTTTGTAAATATGTTTGAGAAGGCAGGGACAAAGAGGAAACTGGAGGATACTTTCTCTGGNGGTGCAATCAGTGCTTTGCAGGCTCAGAAGGGAGCTGCAGTCAAGGACTTAGGCCCCTCTTTGTAGTCCTGCTATTATACACCTTTACATTCCCAGGCAGTCTCCAGCAATGGCCTTCTTCTGTGCCTCTATGAGACCCTTTTTTTGTAAATATGTTTGAGAAGGCAGGGACAAAGGGGAAACTGGAGGATACTTTCTCTGGACTTTGGCAGCCTATCCCTTTCCTTCACCACAGTGTGAATATCTATGTGGAATGAAACTACAAAACACACAGTGAGAATACAAAGACAAACAAACAAAAAAAAAGTTTTATAAAATATTCAACAGAACAAGAAGCACAAAATAGCAAGATGTTGAGTCTATCAGACAGGGATGTCAATGTAGCTACAATTAATATGGCACAATGTCTAGTAGCAAAGGTGAACATATACGGTGGGCATTTCAAGTAGAGACATGGAAGATATATAGAAAGGCAAGCAGAATGTTTAAAATATATAAATATATGATGCCAGAAAGGAAGAATTTTCTNAGACAGGGATGTCAATGTAGCTACAATTAATATGGCACAATGTCTAGTAGCAAAGGTGAACATATACGGTGGGCATTTCCAGTAGAGAAATGGAAGATATATAGAAAGGCAAGCAGAATGTTTAAAATATATAAATATATGATGCCAGAGAGGAAGAATTTTCTCAAACTACTCAACAGATAAAACCACAGAAAATGAATCAGTGATCTTGAATATAATTCAATACAAATGTTCTATGTTGAAATAAGGAATTTTTAAAAGGAAATGTAAAAGATAATAGTATTGAAGAGTTATTTAAAAAATCAAGTAGCCTAATGTATGTATTTGAAGTCACAGAAAAAGAAGAGAATAAGTCTAAACTTACATTTGAATATATATTGGATGAAATTTTCAAAAAATAATGAGAAACAACACACAACTGATCCCAAAAGGCATAAAACTTTAAACACCCTCAACAGATGCAAAAAAAAAAAAAATTGATAAACTTTATTTACTCATGATAAAATATAAAACTTTCAGCAAATTCAGAATAGATGGAATCTCCCTGAAATGAGAAAAAGCATCTATAAAAACCTATATCCAATATTATACTTAATAATGGTCTGCTCTTGTCAGTTCTATTCAATACAATATGGACAGCCTAGTCATTGCAACAGTCAAAAACAAGAAATAAGGGATATACAGTTTTGAAAGGGAGAATTAAATGCCTTTCTGTGATGTGACTATGTATCCTAGAGAATCTACCAAAAAAATAAACTTAGAAAATCTGCAAAATAAGCTACTAAAACTAAGGAATGACTTAGGTAAGTCTGCAACATACAAATTAAAATACTAAAATTAAATTTATTTCTTACTTGTTAATTTTATTAATGAATTATGTGGTATGTTATGACCACATAATTAGAAATTGAAAGTGAATGAAAAATAGCACTTACAATGTCATTTAAACTACAAAATATTTAAGGGTAAATTTAGCCAAAAAATGTGCAAGATTTGTTTGTGGAATACTGTAAAACATTGCTGAAATAAATCAAAGAAACATATACAAATGGAGAGACACATTGTGTGTATGGATCGGAAGGTGATACCTTTAAGATGTCAATGCTGTCTGGATTAATTTATTGCAATTTTTATCAAAAGCATATCAGCTTCACTTTTGTCAGTGAAGTTTATAGTTACCTCTTTTTTTCTCATCTTCTTTGATCTAATTCAATTCACTCTCTAAACTTCACCTTAAGCAATATCTTTTGTAAGCATCAAATCCATTAGAGTAACTCCATATAAAACACTTCAGCAGTTTCTCGTTTTCCTTAGGTTGGAGACAAAATTTCAAAGATGTATTGGACATGTGCCCAAAGCATGCAATACTACCTCATTCACTTCCTTCACTTCTTAAATGCATAATTTTCTCTTATGCCACAGAGGTATCTGTCTATTTAGTCCTCACAATATATTTACTTTTCCAATTAATATAAATAAACAATTTTTAAAAAATACATTTACTTTATATTTGCTCACATAAATAACAAATGTTGAAATTATTTAAAGTATATGTATAGTTTACATATACATGTAATGTGTAATTTATATACATAGAAATATATTAACATTTAAAGTGCTATTTGCCAAATAAAAGTTTCTTTAAATTTGTGGACTTAATATGGTGCTTTATATGATTATAATGGCAGAACATAAAGAAAGAGAGAGGTAAGTCTTGTGTATATACTGCCTACCATATGCTTTTATAGACAGAATCTGTGTATCCCTGGAAAACTCACATGTTGAAACCCTAGTCCTTGATGGTACATGGAAGTGAAGCCATTGGAAGGGAATTAGGTCATGAGAGTGGAGTTCTCCTGAATAGTAACGGTGACCTTCAGAGAGTTCAGAGTTAGCTAGTTCTTCTCCACACAGTAAGAATATGGTCATCTGTAAACTCAGAAAAGAGCCCTCACCAAGAGCTGAACCATATAATCATCCCCATCTAGACTTCCAGAACTGTGAGAAATAAGTGTTTATATTTAAGTCATGCATCCTACAATAATTTGTTACAAAAGCCTGATGTAAGACATGTGCAAGTAGCTTGATGTTCAGTTCAGTTCAATTGCTCAGTCACGTCCAACTCTTTGCCACCCCATGGACTGCAGCACGCCAGGCTACCCTGTCCATCACCAACTCCCAGAGCTTACTCAAACTCATGTCCATCGATTCGGTGATGCCATCCAAACATCTCATTCTCTGTCGCCCTTTTCTCCTTCTGCCTTCAGTCTTTTCATCATACACATAAAAGTATTGAACTTTAAATATAAATTGAATATAAGTAGGATCTTAAATGGTCTTCATTATATAGAGAGTGGGTTTATATATATGTCTGTGTGCCTTTGTGTGTATATAGATTATATATACATATATATATATGGTGGTAATTCATTAATTTATAGTAACTCTTCCTTTCTGAGATCAAATCTTACCAACTTCTTCATCATGCAACTTTTTACTATAGCACTTAATTACTAGTAATTATTGAGTTGTGATTTTACATTGATAATGTGATCATTTGAAGATTTGTCTCACTACACTGTAAATTCTATAATGTCAATCAATATTTGTACTCGCCAATGCAGCCTCAATGCCAGACAAGTTATAAATAGTCAATATTTGGATAGGTAAATGATTGAATACTCAATGAATGATGTATTTTTCAGTAAATTAAAGAATATACATTTGTTAAATGACAGGCAACAACTGATTTCTGCAGTTAGAGTATAGAGAAAAATTATCATCAGAGATTTATTATCAATGTACTCTAATCAATGAAGCTTTTATACACCATTTTTTCTACTATTAAATGTGTAATATTATATTAAATATATCTCCTAATTAATTGCACAATAGACAGTTTTTGCTTTAGTGCTTATTTTACATTCATCTTTCTTTTTAGATATTTCCTATATATTGTTACTATAGAAAGAGTATATTATGTTAGTAATACAAACACCACCACACAAATAAGAGAATATTGTCAAGACTATTCACGTTAAATTTATTTCAAGATCTCATAAGGACATTTAAATGCAAAGAACTGCATACAAATCTGATCAAATTAACTTTATTTCATATTTAAAATGTTGTTCACAACTCCTTTTACTAAAAAGAAAAGTTATTTGTATAATTAATCATTAGGATGTTCCCCAAAGATTTATTTTTTAGAAAGAAAACTTTTGTGGTTTGCAAGTAATGAAATCGTTTCATCAAGGCTCTGTAGTGATTGATTATCTCAGTTGAGGAGATTTTCTTTATTCCTTGTCTAAGCAATTCATTGATTTCTTTCACTTACTTTTGTAATATCTCAAGAATAGCTTTTCATTATTTATTGTGACATGTTTCTTCTACAGCATACTATAGTTTTCATATTATTAAAATATATATTTATGCACACAAATATCAGCCTTTAACAATTTACTTTCAAACTTTAAAGAGTAAACATATAAGGCAATTTATGTGCTAAAAAATTTTTGCTAAGTAGTTCTTCCACAGTGATTTCAGAATGTTGAAAGTTACCCTTTATGTTTATAAGGGCAGAATATACAGAGAGGTATATATTTAATATGTTTAATAAATATTTTGCATTGTGCCCAGATTATATTGCTTTCATCATTTCCTAACATGATATTCAAGGGTCAATAAGAGGGAAAATGAATATTCTTTAATATCAAGAAAATCCAGCTGATATACATATCTAGCTTTTCCCAAGAAAGAAATAAATTTAAAAATTATAATGTAAGAAAGTATTACTAGGAAGAAATTTGCAGTTCTTACTTGATACATACATATATACATAAGCATTGCAATAATTAGTATATATAATAATAGATAGCCAAGTACATCGGAAACTCTGAAAAGATATTCTTGATAAAAAAATTTTAAAAATTATCATTCTAATAATATTACATATTTATTTAGGAAATGTTCGTAATATTACAGAAGGAAACAAAATCGTATCCTCTACCTAAGTTATCTAAAATTTCAAATTAGTTAAAAACTAAGAAAATACTGATCAGGTAACTATTTTTTCATAGATCATTTATGTGGCAACATTAGTCATGTGTGGAGAAGGCAATGGCAACCCACTCCAGTACTCTTGGCTGGAAAATCCCATGGGTGGAGGAGCCTGGTAGGCTGCAGTCCATGGTGTCATGAAGAGTCAGACATGACTGAGCGACTTCACTGCACTTTTCACTTTCATGCATTGGAGAAGGAAATGGCAACCCATTCCAGTGTTCTGGCCTGGAGAATTCCAGGGACAGCGTAACCTGATGGGCTGCTGTCTATGGGGTCGCACAGTGTCCAACATGACTGAAGCAACCTAGCAGCAGCAGCAGCAGCAGCAGCAATAGTCATATGACATGTGCCACTAAAATTGAATGCAACAATACTGTTGACTGTCTTGTTTACTGCTGCATCAGGGTAAAACTGTACCATGACTCATAAATACTCAGTAAGTATTCCTTAAATGGAAAATTAATTGAGGCATAAACATGTGATGGTCATTCTTTACTCTGATGGTCAGCAACCCAAGTGGGAAATTGCATAGATGTTAGTTATCATGGTGAGAGTCCCTGCGAATCTAGCAACACAAAATAATTCTTAGATTCTGTGATTTTTAGGTCCTAGATTTGATGATAAGTGGTTCCTACCATGGACTTTCCTGATGGCACAGCTGTAAAGAATCTGTCTGCAATGCAAGAGACATGGGTTCAATCCCTAGGTAGGGCAGATTCCCCTAAAGAAGGAAATGGCAACCCACTCTAGTATTCTTGCCTGAAACATCCCATGGACAGAAGAGCCTGCCAGGCTATTGGGGTTGCAAAGAGTTTGAC
The DNA here is from genome assembly GCA_006410735.1 of Raphicerus campestris. Classification (NCBI taxonomy): domain Eukaryota; kingdom Metazoa; phylum Chordata; class Mammalia; order Artiodactyla; family Bovidae; genus Raphicerus; species Raphicerus campestris. The sequence continues at coordinate 490,561 of SJYW01005826.1, forward strand.
ATGACTGTGTGACTAAATATTTATTACTTATTTAATATCCATCTTAAAGCTCAGACAGATTTAAAGATATTTTTATGCCTATGACAATGATAACATTTCACTTAGATTTACTAAAAATAATAACCTGGTGTCCAAAATATAATACTAGCCGTGAGTTCACTGCTAGTCTAAAATCCTATCGAACTTGTTCCATCCCACTTTAGTTAGAAGTGTGTATTTCTTTTCATATTCCTTAAAGGCTGAAATTCAACCAGGCTTCTTGCTCCCAGTAGGAATGGTGTTATATCAAGAGACCATATATCAAGAGACCAGTTGAATGGCAGCTTTTTCACAGGTGATCATTTAGAAGGAGGTGAGGGTGTTCACACATTCAAAGGCATTTCACCCCTGGAAGCTCTTCCATTCTGCTATTGGGCCCTTATCACACTGAGGACTCCATTAGTACCCTTCTCCATTCAAGTCCCTATTCCCAGTCCTCTCTTCCTTTTCCTTTACTTTTCTTCCTTCTCCCAGCACAATCCTTATCTATTTAAAAATATGATAATGTTTCCTTTCTAAAAGTTTAAGAATTTCTATTCCTTAGCAGCTTCTTTTCTTCAATATATGTATATATATGTCATGGATTCAAAATTAATATACTGAGGTAGAGAGAGTATTCAAATAAAAATGAGTCTTTGATGACATCATTAAGCCACTGAACCAACCCTGAGGTCACTAACTCCAGGCTTCTATTAAGTAATTATTCAAAGTTCTTTTCATGTGTAACAGAAAGTGAAATTAACTGAACTATGTACTAAATATCTCTTTTTCTGACTTGCAAGATAGAAAGCTGATTGCTTGTGATACCTTTTGATACTACCCAGAAAAAACATCTCTACCTGAAGTTTTTCTGTCATTTTTGCAGGAACTGAAACTTTAGTAATTGCAATATTAGTCTATGGATGATATAAGAAAGAATATAAAAAATACCTATTTCAGGACTAATTTTGAGGTTTTGTATTTGTGTTGCAATGCAGGGAGACATAGGTTTAAGTAATTCCTAGTCCTTGACAGAATGGATGAATAATGGTTGGTGGACCCTAGAAGTGAGAAATGCTTCCTTCTGGAAAAAGCAATGATTGGGAAACAACTGTTCACTCAACAGCTGACATTTCTTGAAAGAGAAATACAGTGCATTTTTATACAAGGTGAGGAATTAGCAGTTGCAGTGGCTCAGTCAGTAAAGCATCTGTCTACAATGCGGGAGACCTGGGTTCAATTCCTGGGTCGGGAAGATCCCCTGGGGAAATAAATGGCAATCCACTCCAGTACTATTGCCTGGAAAACCCCATGGACAGAGGAGCCTGGTAGACTACAGTCCATGGGGTCACAAAGAGTTGGACACGACTGAGTGACTTCACTTTCATTATGGCCTCAACTCTTAGTTTGTAGAAAATCTAAGGCAGTCATTCACATGTAGCATAAATGTCACCATAAGCTACAGAAGTGGATAGTACCAAAATGAATGCTAGAGTTTCAGGGACAAATTCAGATATGTTCTCTGTTGGTGATGAACTACCACTGGCGTGAAGGAGATTCATGGATGTTTGAGGGGAAAAGTCTAATAAGGCAATTAGAACAAGGGGAGACAGGGTGAGATCAAGGTTTCTGTGCCAACCATAGGGGAACAGATGAGAAAAGTGATGCATACTATCATGACTAATGGATTGCAGCAGTATTGAGACCCATTCTTTGAATTTTTTTTTATTATTATTACAGGTGGAAATGACCTCATAAACCATAGACCTAGCAAGAATGTCTGAACCAGTGCCTTCCAATACAGACTTACCTACAAACCAGAATGGATAGAAAACAGTGATGAGCAGTTTCTTTCTGAGTTGGCTTAGCAACCTTCTGTGTATAACTGTGTGCTGTCTACAACTGGATACTTCTATAGACAACCAGCAAAATAGATGCAGAATATATCAACGACTTTCCTAACTCAAATTCACAAGTACTCTTATACTGTTTTTTCCCAGAGCATCCTTTTCTAAGAAAATACATTCTTTCATAACATGATCACTATCTCTGTTAGGTGATTTGGTGTTCTGTTATTAAAGTGTGCATTTAAAACAGGTCAAAATAAACAGTTAAATATTTCAATCACAGACCCACTAGGGCTAGTTAGAAAAACTGGACATAAAAAGAAAAGATGCAAATTATAATCTAAGTGAATCCCAAAATAGACCAGAGTGTATTTAGACTGTATACCTATTGTTGAGAAAAAAATATACTTGTGTGATTTTCCTTCCAGTTCAAATAGACTTCCATTTGAAATTTCAAAATTCTTTTGTATTTCTGTATTGAATGGTAAATGCTTTGTATAAGAGAGTTCTTTTATTCAGAAAGTATGGCATTATTTGATATTTCTGAGATTTCCCTCATGCTTTTAGGCAGATACCAGACATACTAAAACATTTGAGTTTTAAAATAACTGGTATTTCAAGGCATAGGCACAAATAGTATCTAAAATGTTTCATCATTATTTTTGCTGTGAATAGAATCAGCTTTATAAACTCAGAGCCAGTTTCTTTTGGGCAATTATCATGAATACACATGAATTGTATTCATTTTCCATTTATGCTGCAAATGGTCGATACTAGAACTACAGTATAACAGCTTAATCAACACATCTTAATGCTCTTCATTCTCCTTGTCTAGATTTTCTAAGGCCAAAATGATTTACATGCTTTATATCAAAATTAAATGTGCAATAATGCGAAACTCTTTCTGATGTTTTCTTTTATTGTAAGTACAAAACTAAATATTGGAATCCTCTAACTTACAAACAGGTCATGTTCCACAGTCATTCTGAAGTCAGGTGGGAGGGAATAAGAATGCATTTTCTTACAAAAATAGCAGTTAAGCATCATAGTTGATTTGGGGAGAATAAAGAAAGTGCAATTTCTAGCACACCAGGATTTATGATCAGAAATGTATACTGTCTCAGTAAAAAAAGGTTTCCTCTGTCCACCATTCTCATATTTTTTACTATTCAGCAATACACTTCTGCTTCTTCTAATCATCAAGATGGTTGAACACAGTTGGGAGGTGGGGTGATATGTAGGGTCTCTCCTTCAAGTAGATTCAGGACATAGATTCTTTCAGCTAATTAGATTGAACTGGACAATGGGTACATTCGTTAATAGGTACAATTTGTTCTCATGGAGATCAAACTCTACTTAACTGAGATAGACAATAAATAAACATATAATAAATTAGCTGATCATGATAGAAATACAGCAGATTATTAGGGCATAGAGCTCTTAGGCGAGTTCTTCAAATTGTGTAGTGAGGAAAGACCTTCCCAGGGAATGACATTTAATCTTGATCCAGGAGGACATGGACTTGACTGAGTAGAGATGAAATATATGTATCTTAAAGACTGGTGGCTTAAACTTAGTGACATGTGGTGAAGTGGTGATATCAGGAAGAAGCACATTCTGAATAAATTTGCAAGCCAGGCTGTAGGGTTTGGATTTTAATCTAAGTGCCCTAGGAAGCAAGTGAAGGTTTTAAGGTAAATAATGTTACATTAACATTTGAAAAGATCACTGGCTGTAGCTCAGTAAAGCCTATTCCCTTTCTATTTTTTTCCTTTGTGCTTTCTTTCATTTATCCTTCTTTTCTGTGTTTTTCTTTTCTTTATATTTCTAAACACAGCAGATTTTAGAATTAAATTTGTTAATGTGACATATGAACAAGCTGTATAATTGCATTTCTCAAGCTTAAAATATTCCCTAACACATGTAACCATTCATTTATTTAACAATATATGTTGTATGTGTTCCTTATGTGAAGGTACCAGGTACAGAGCAGCTCTCAGAAGGAAATAGATGATAAATATATATATGAAAAACCTAATTAACTAAAATACATAGTGAATAAAGGAGCTATAAATATGAGGAAGGAAAATAAAGCACAGAAGAGAGATTTGAAATGTTGGGGGTGGGAGGAAGTTTTCAATTTTTTACAACATTCTCAAAAATGCTTTACTAAGAAGATGATGTTTAAGTAAGAACTAAAGGATAAGCAAGTGTACCTTGTTTAAACTTGGAATGAGAAACATTCAAATAGGCAAAAGTACACAGGCTTTAAGCTATAAACATGATTTCTGGGTTTAAGAAGACCAAGAAGGCTATACACATACAAGATACAAGATCCCATAAAGTCTTGAAAAGCCTTGCAAGAATTTTGCTTTCACTTTGAGAAAATGAAAAACTTCTACAGTTTACTCAGTCATTTGGATCTGCCTTAAATTCAACAAGATCACCCCAGCTGCTTTGTGAAAATAAATTTAAGAGAAGGGCAAAAGTTACATCAAAGAGATCAGCTTCACCAAAAAATAAAATAAAACAAGATTATAATAAACATCAGTTAAGAGATATTAAATAATAAAAGAGAGAGATAAAGGTTGGTTAGACATAGCAATAGCTTAAAACAAAGAAGTAGCAGGTCCTAGATGTATTTTGGAGGAAAATAATTTGCACAAGGAAGTGGATGTGAGAGAAAGAAAGCAATAATTCCAATTTTCAGTCTAAGCAATAGAAGGAAAGAGTTGGCTTTGGTGAAGAGAAGGAACCTGACAGAGGCCACTTTATTTATTCAGAGTAAGGTTTGGAGGTAGACTAGAAACTGATTTGAAACGTGTTAAGTTTGAATATTAGATATCTAAGTAGAGATGAAATTTGGGCAATTAGTTAGATGAGTGAGTGAAAGAGAAATAGTTATGTAGATGGTATTTGGAGTCATGATGGAAGTTGAAGTCAGTAAGAAAGTAAAGAGATTTCTCTACAGTGAAAAAGATTCAGGAATAGATCCTTCAGACACTCCAGTTTCAAGATCTAGAGATGAGCAGTAAGTTTNAATCGTATCCTCTACCTAAGTTATCTAAAATTTCAAATTAGTTAAAAACTAAGAAAATACTGATCAGGTAACTATTTTTTCATAGATCATTTATGTGGCAACATTAATCATGTGTGGAGAAGGCAATGGCAACCCACTCCAGTACTCTTGCCTGGAAAATCCCATGGGTGGAGGAGCCTGGTAGGCTGCAGTCCATGGGGTCATGAAGAGTCAGACATGACTGAGCGACTTCACTGCACTTTTCACTTTCATGCATTGGAGAAGGAAATGGCAACCCATTCCAGTGTTCTGGCCTGGAGAATTCCAGGGACAGCGTAACCTGATGGGCTGCTGTCTATGGGGTCGCACAGTGTCCAACATGACTGAAGCAACCTAGCAGCAGCAGCAGCAGCAGCAGCAATAGTCATATGACATGTGCCACTAAAATTGAATGCAACAATACTGTTGACTGTCTTGTTTACTGCTGCATCAGGGTAAAACTGTACCATGACTCATAAATACTCAGTAAGTATTCCTTAAATGGAAAATTAATTGAGGCATAAACATGTGATGGTCATTCTTTACTCTGATGGTCAACAACCCAAGCGGGAAATTGCATAGATGTTAGTTATCATGGTGAGAGTCCCTGCGAATCTAGCAACACAAAATAATTCTTAGATTCTGTGATTTTTAGGTCCTAGATTTGATGATAAGTGGTTCCTACCATGGACTTTCCTGATGGCACAGCTGTAAAGAATCTGTCTGCAATGCAAGAGACATGGGTTCAATCCCTAGGTAGGGCAGATTCCCCTAAAGAAGGAAATGGCAACCCACTCTAGTATTCTTGCCTGAAACATCCCATGGACAGAAGAGCCTGCCAGGCTATTGGGGTTGCAAAGAGTTTGACATGACTGTGTGACTAAATATTTATTACTTATTTAATATCCATCTTAAAGCTCAGACAGATTTAAAGATATTTTTATGCCTATGACAATGATAACATTTCACTTAGATTTACTAAAAATAATAACCTGGTGTCCAAAATATAATACTAGCCGTGAGTTCACTGCTAGTCTAAAATCCTATCGAACTTGTTCCATCCCACTTTAGTTAGAAGTGTGTATTTCTTTTCATATTCCTTAAAGGCTGAAATTCAACCAGGCTTCTTGCTCCCAGTAGGAATGGTGTTATATCAAGAGACCATATATCAAGAGACCAGTTGAATGGCAGCTTTTTCACAGGTGATCATTTAGAAGGAGGTGAGGGTGTTCACACATTCAAAGGCATTTCACCCCTGGAAGCTCTTCCATTCTGCTGTTGGGCCCTTATCACACTGAGGACTCCATTAGTACCCTTCTCCATTCAAGTCCCTATTCCCAGTCCTCTCTTCCTTTTCCTTTACTTTTCTTCCTTCTCCCAGCACAATCCTTATCTATTTAAAAATATGATAATGTTTCCTTTCTAAAAGTTTAAGAATTTCTATTTCTTAGCAGCTTCTTTTCTTCAATATATGTATATATATGTCATGGATTCAAAATTAATATACTGAGGTAGAGAGAGTATTCAAATAAAAATGAGTCTTTGATGACATCATTAAGCCACTGAACCAACCCTGAGGTCACTAACTCCAGGCTTCTATTAAGTAATTATTCAAAGTTCTTTTCATGTGTAACAGAAAGTGAAATTAACTGAACTATGTACTAAATGTCTCTTTTTCTGACTTGCAAGATAGAAAGCTGATTGCTTGTGATACCTTTTGATACTACCCAGAAAAAAACATCTCTACCTGAAGTTTTTCTGTCATTTTTGCAGGAACGGAAACTTTAGTAATTGCAATATTAGTCTATGGATGATATAAGAGAGAATATAAAAAATACCTATTTCAGGACTAATTTTGAGGTTTTGTATTTGTGTTGCAATGCAGGGAGACATAGGTTTAAGTAATTCCTAGTCCTTGACAGAATGGATGAATAACGGTAGGTGGACCCTAGAAGTGAGAAATGCTTCCTTCTGGAAAAAGCAATGATTGGGAAATAACTGTCCACTCAACAGCTGACATTTCTTGAAAGAGAAATACAGTGCATTTTTATACAAGGTGAGGAATTAGCAGCTGCAGTGGCTCAGGCAGTAAAGCATCTGTCTACAATGCGGGAGACCTGGGTTCAATTCCTGGGTCGGGAAGATCCCCTGGGGAAAGAAATGGCAATCCACTCCAGTACTATTGCCTGGAAAACCCCATGGACAGAGGAGCCTGGTAGACTACAGTCCATTGGGTCACAAAGAGTTGGACACTACTGAGTGACTTCACTTTCATTATGGCCTCAACTCTTTGTAGAAAAATCTAAGGCTGTCATTCACATGCAGCATAAATGTCACCATAAGCTACAGAAGTGAATAGTACCAAAATGAATGCTAGAGTTTCAGGGACAAATTCAGATATGTTCTCTGTTGGTGATGAACTACCACTGGCGTGAAGTAGATTCATGGATGTTTGAGGGGAAAAGTCTAATAAGGCAATTAGAACAAGGGGAGACAGGGTGAGATCAAGGTTTCTGTGCCAGCCATAGGGGAACNCCAGATGGCTAACAAAACAACAAACATTTATTTTCTCACGGTTCTGGAGGTCATAAGTGCCAAAGGCTATCCATGGAACTACGTCTCATCTGGAACTGTAGGGGAAAGGTTTCCTTTATTCCACCTAACTGCTGGTGCCTACGTGTGTGCTTAGTTGCTCAGTCATGTCCGACTCTTCACGACCCCATAGATGTAGCCCGTCAGGCTCCTCTGTCCATGGAATTTTCCAAGCAACAATACTGGAGTGAGTTGCCCTTTCGTACTCCAGGGGATCTTCCTGACCCTCTTCCTGGCAAGACGAATCTTTTCCACTGCGCCACCTGGTGGTAATCGTCAATCCTTGACATTTGTTGGTTTGCAGTTCAGCACTTCAATCTTTGGGTATCCCTGGTAGCTCCACTGGTAAAGAATCCACCGGCAATGCAGCAAACTCCGGTTGGATCCCTAGGTCGGAAAGATCCACTGGAGAAGATATAGGTTACCCACTCAGTATTCATGCGCTTTCCTGGTAAAGAATCTGCCTGCAATGTGGGAGACCTGGTTCGATCCTTGGGTTGGGAAGATACCCTGGAAAAAGGAACAGTTNAGAAGATGTAGGTTACCCACTCAGTATTCATGCGCTTTCCTGGTAAAGAATCTGCCTGCAATGTGGGAGACCTGGTTCGATCCTTGGGTTGGGAAGATACCCTGGAAAAAGGAACAGTTACCCACACCAGTATTCTGGCTTGAGGAATTCCATGGACTACATAGTCCATGGGATCACAAAGAGTTGGACACGACTCAGCAACCCTTGTCATCACATGGTGTTTCTGGGTTTTCAGGTCACTTTACTCCTGTAAAGACACCAGACATAATGGCCATGTTATCTCAGTATGACCTCCTTATAACTAATTATATTTTAATGATCCTGTTTCCAAATAAGGTCACATTTCAGAGGTTAGGGGCTTCCCTGGTGGCTTAGATGGTAAAGAATCAGCTGCAGTGTGGGAGACGTGGGTTCATTCCTTCGGTTGGGAAGACACCCTGCAGGAGGCTATGACAACCCACTCCATTATTCTTGCCTGGAGAATCCCAATGGACAGAGAAGTCTGGTACATCTATTCAGGGAACACAACTGAACCTGTAATAAGCCTCATGAGCTTCCTTTGTGCTTATTGCACTTTTTGCATTGTGCAATTGCATTTATAAAGAACTCCTTGTTTTGGATGGGCTCCCCAGGTGATGCAGGGGTAAAAAATCCACCTGCCAATGCAGGAGAGGCAAGAGACCGACCGTGGGTTGGGAAGATACCCTGAAGTAGGAAATGGCTGCCCACTCCAGTATTCTTGCCTGTCCCATGGACAGAGGAGCCTGGATAACTTCAGTCCATGGGGTCACAAAGATTTGGACATGACAGCATGTCCAATCTTGTTTAGGGATAAACAAGATTTATAAACTTTGAGCTTTTTTATTTGTGTTTTTTAGCTTTCAACTTTAATCTTAAGCACATTTTAGACAANTAGGTTACCCACTCAGTATTCATGCGCTTTCCTGGTAAAGAATCTGCCTGCAATGTGGGAGACCTGGTTCGATCCTTGGGTTGGGAAGATACCCTGGAAAAAGGAACAGTTACCCACACCAGTATTCTGGCTTGAGGAATTCCATGGACTACATAGTCCATGGGATCACAAAGAGTTGGACACGACTCAGCAACCCTTGTCATCACATGGTGTTTCTGGGTTTTCAGGTCACTTTACTCCTGTAAAGACACCAGACATAACGGCCATGTTATCTCAGTATGACCTCCTTATAACTAATTATATTTTAATGATCCTGTTTCCAAATAAGGTCACATTTCAGAGGTTAGGGGCTTCCCTGGTGGCTTAGATGGTAAAGAATCAGATGCAGTGTGGGAGACGTGGGTTCATTCCTTCGGTTGGGAAGACACCCTGCAGGAGGCTATGACAACCCACTCCAGTATTCTTGCCTGGAGAATCCCAATGGACAGAGAAGTCTGGTACATCTATTCAGGGAACACAACTGAACCTGTAATAAGCCTCATGAGCTTCCTTTGTGCTTATTGCACTTTTTGCATTGTGCAATTGCATTTATAAAGAACTCCTTGTTTTGGATGGGCTCCCCAGGTGATGCAGGGGTAAAAAATCCACCTGCCAATGCAGGAGAGGCAAGAGACCGACCGTGGGTTGGGAAGATACCCTGAAGTAGGAAATGGCTGCCCACTCCAGTATTCTTGCCTGTCCCATGGACAGAGGAGCCTGGATAACTTCAGTCCATGGGGTCACAAAGATTTGGACATGACAGCATGTCCAATCTTGTTTAGGGATAAACAAGATTTATAAACTTTGAGCTTTTTTATTTGTGTTTTTTAGCTTTCAACTTTAATCTTAAGCACATTTTAGACAAAAGTACAAGTTTTATGTGGCTTGAAAGGATTTGTCTTCCCTTTATTTTCAACAGCATTCAAAATGAAGTGGTGGCTGAAAGCAAGCCCATTCAAGGTTAGTGCCTTATGATTACACTGCTTCCTGCCTCTCCCCGCTTCTCATCTAATAGTTTGCCTTAGCTAAGAGCTTGGGTGATTGATAATAAAATATCAACTAAACCCCCTGCCTCTTCAGCCTGTTGAATAAACCCCCTGCCTCTTCAGCCTGTTGAATATGATCTCTACAATAAATTCTTAGTTTATTCCTTCTGGATATCACCACTCTAATCAAAAGATTATTTGGAAGGCTTATCAGTGGTATAAAAATCTATGTTTAGAAAAATCTCTGCTCTCAGATTTTGAAGAACCAGATGCCAATTTTTTACTTCATCCACATTTCACAGTATCTGACAATCATGCCTCAGAGTTTGCCAGTATTGGTGATGCCACTGAAGATTTTCTCCGTTTATTTTTTTGGAGATTGACTTTTGAGTGAGAGGATGAAATATGTTCTTTACTTGAATGTTTGTATTGAGTTCTTTATAGAGTTGATTAATTAAAGAGGTTATATCTGAAATGGATCTGCTTTGAAAATAATATTGAAAAACAACACCATTCATGATTTATGTAATCACTGTAAAATAGAACAGTTAGTGAGATATTTTTGGGTGTTGTTAGTGACAAGTAGACATTACTTAGAAGTCACATTTGATTAATGCAAATGCTATTGATGGTAATATGGAATTAATAGTAAAAAATGTGAGACATATGCTATTTCTCAAAAAATAAAAATAGACTAGTTGTATATTATTGAAGTATGACTGTATTATAATTGATCATGAAAACAACTTACATAATGAGCATATTTGCCTAAGAGAACAGTGTACCTAAGTATTTAAACTGCTTCTTAAATTTTATGATAATCACTCTTACTATAAATATAATGACATGTATTTATAGAGGATATAGATAACTTCATTTTGGCATTTTGTAAAACAGCAAGAAATGTTAATAAAGTTTAATATGCATCAGGAAATTTTAAGATGTGTATAAGAGACAGTATATACTCAGTATATACATATATATACTCAATTGTGATTATACATATATATATATATA
>SJYW01005826.1:510912-527769 GCA_006410735.1 Raphicerus campestris
CCCCTCTCTTTCTCTCCAAAAGGGAAAATATGATATACTTGGTTTTAAATACTTTTGCATTTCTGTTGTTTTGTAGTTTATTCAAATTCATGGAAGTATCTCTTGTATTTATTTGAGAAAATAAAGATGTATAATTAATTTTAGTTAGACGTTACTAATTTTTTTTTATTTTTTATATTTTCTCATTTTACAAAAATTGTATGTATATGTCCTGTATTAGCTTCCTGCTGCTGCTGCTAAGTCGCGTCAGTCGTGTCCAACTCTGTGCGACCCGAGAGATGGAAGCCCAACAGGCTCCTCTGCCCCTGGGATTCTCTAGGCAAGAACACTGGAGTGGGTTGCCATTTCCTTCTCCAATGCATGAAAGGGAAAGTGCAAGTGAAGTCACTCAGTCGTGTCTGACTCTTAGCAACCCCATGGACTGCAGCCTACCAGGCTCCTGCATCCACGGGATTTCCCAGGCAAGAGTGCTGGAGTGAGGTGCCATTGCCTTCAAAGTACCACACATCCAGATGGCTAACAAAACAACAAACATTTATTTTCTCACGGTTCTGGAGGTCATAAGTGCCAAAGGCTATCCATGGAACTACGTCTCATCTGGAACTGTAGGGGAAAGGTTTCCTTTATTCCACCTAACTGCTGGTGCCTACGTGTGTGCTTAGTTGCTCAGTCATGTCCGACTCTTCACGACCCCATAGATGTAGCCCGTCAGGCTCCTCTGTCCATGGAATTTTCCAAGCAACAATACTGGAGTGAGTTGCCCTTTCGTACTCCAGGGGATCTTCCTGACCCTCTTCCTGGCAAGACGAATCTTTTCCACTGCGCCACCTGGTGGTAATCGTCAATCCTTGACATTTGTTGGTTTGCAGTTCAGCACTTCAATCTTTGGGTATCCCTGGTAGCTCCACTGGTAAAGAATCCACCGGCAATGCAGCAAACTCCGGTTGGATCCCTAGGTCGGAAAGATCCACTGGAGAAGATATAGGTTACCCACTCAGTATTCATGCGCTTTCCTGGTAAAGAATCTGCCTGCAATGTGGGAGACCTGGTTCGATCCTTGGGTTGGGAAGATACCCTGGAAAAAGGAACAGTTACCCACACCAGTATTCTGGCTTGAGGAATTCCATGGACTACATAGTCCATGGGATCACAAAGAGTTGGACACGACTCAGCAACCCTTGTCATCACATGGTGTTTCTGGGTTTTCAGGTCACTTTACTCCTGTAAAGACACCAGACATAATGGCCATGTTATCTCAGTATGACCTCCTTATAACTAATTATATTTTAATGATCCTGTTTCCAAATAAGGTCACATTTCAGAGGTTAGGGGCTTCCCTGGTGGCTTAGATGGTAAAGAATCAGCTGCAGTGTGGGAGACGTGGGTTCATTCCTTCGGTTGGGAAGACACCCTGCAGGAGGCTATGACAACCCACTCCATTATTCTTGCCTGGAGAATCCCAATGGACAGAGAAGTCTGGTACATCTATTCAGGGAACACAACTGAACCTGTAATAAGCCTCATGAGCTTCCTTTGTGCTTATTGCACTTTTTGCATTGTGCAATTGCATTTATAAAGAACTCCTTGTTTTGGATGGGCTCCCCAGGTGATGCAGGGGTAAAAAATCCACCTGCCAATGCAGGAGAGGCAAGAGACCGACCGTGGGTTGGGAAGATACCCTGAAGTAGGAAATGGCTGCCCACTCCAGTATTCTTGCCTGTCCCATGGACAGAGGAGCCTGGATAACTTCAGTCCATGGGGTCACAAAGATTTGGACATGACAGCATGTCCAATCTTGTTTAGGGATAAACAAGATTTATAAACTTTGAGCTTTTTTATTTGTGTTTTTTAGCTTTCAACTTTAATCTTAAGCACATTTTAGACAAAAGTACAAGTTTTATGTGGCTTGAAAGGATTTGTCTTCCCTTTATTTTCAACAGCATTCAAAATGAAGTGGTGGCTGAAAGCAAGCCCATTCAAGGTTAGTGCCTTATGATTACACTGTTTCCTGCCTCTCCCGGCTTCTCATCTAATAGTTTGCCTTAGCTAAGAGCTTGGGTGATTGATAATAAAATATCAACTAAACCCCCTGCCTCTTCAGCCTGTTGAATAAACCCCCTGCCTCTTCAGCCTGTTGAATATGATCTCTACAATAAATTCTTAGTTTATTCCTTCTGGATATCACCACTCTAATCAAAAGATTATTTGGAAGGCTTATCAGTGGTATAAAAATCTATGTTTAGAAAAATCTCTGCTCTCAGATTTTGAAGAACCAGATGCCAATTTTTTACTTCATCCACATTTCACAGTATCTGACAATCATGCCTCAGAGTTTGCCAGTATTGGTGATGCCACTGAAGATTTTCTCCGTTTATTTTTTTGGAGATTGACTTTTGAGTGAGAGGATGAAATATGTTCTTTACTTGAATGTTTGTATTGAGTTCTTTATAGAGTTGATTAATTAAAGAGGTTATATCTGAAATGGATCTGCTTTGAAAATAATATTGAAAAACAACACCATTCATGATTTATGTAATCACTGTAAAATAGAACAGTTAGTGAGATATTTTTGGGTGTTGTTAGTGACAAGTAGACATTACTTAGAAGTCACATTTGATTAATGCAAATGCTATTGATGGTAATATGGAATTAATAGTAAAAAATGTGAGACATATGCTATTTCTCAAAAAATAAAAATAGACTAGTTGTATATTATTGAAGTATGACTGTATTATAATTGATCATGAAAACAACTTACATAATGAGCATATTTGCCTAAGAGAACAGTGTACCTAAGTATTTAAACTGCTTCTTAAATTTTATGATAATCACTCTTACTATAAATATAATGACATGTATTTATAGAGGATATAGATAACTTCATTTTGGCATTTTGTAAAACAGCAAGAAATGTTAATAAAGTTTAATATCCATCAGGAAATTTTAATACATCCATATAATTTTTAAAACTATGTAAGGATAAATTTCATTAAAATATTTAATAACATAGAAATTTTAAAATTACTTAAGTATAAAAATCAATTGAAATCAAAATACTAATAGTGATTCTTTCCTGGGGATTGGGGGCTAATGAGTAACTTACTTTTTACTTTATGCTTTTATGTATTTCTAGTTGTCAGCAATAAACATGTATAGCTTGTAAAATTAGTAATAAATCAATAATTGTCATTAACAATTAAAAAGTAATTTAAAATATTATAAATGATATTCCCTAAATTTAAAATTTATGAACCTTAATAAATCTTTTCTATAAGCTTTATTTATAAGATTATTAAAATTTTTATTTAAAGATTATCTGAATAAATTAAAATGTTTTATTTAAAGGTTATTAAAATAATCTTTCTACTGTTTTATTTTTTAGATCAGCTGTAGGTTCAGAGAAGAATTGAATGAAAGACAGAAATTTCCCATTTACTCATGTCTCCAATATTGAATTATCTTTTCCATTATCAACATCTCCCACCAGTGTGACATTTTGTTACAATTGAGAAACTGACATTAACACACTCAGATTCGGTGATTGTTTTCTTTTTTACAGTATAACAGAAATGCTATTAGTTGGCTTTTTTTACTTACTTTGAGGAATATGTTTGGGCTACATGCTGTATAAGTTAGGTAGCCTAGTTTGTGCTCTAATGGCCAATTAAATCTTAAAGCTCATTGACCCAATGCAGGAAAAATCTACTTATCACTCATTCCATATATTCCATTCTGCTGGATGAGTGGATGCAGGAGGTGCCAGTCTACTTCACGTGATTCTCTCAGAGATTCGGGGTGCTGTATAAATCCTCTGACAATTTAAAAGATGATCTGTGGTCACTGGGGCAGAGATGAGAGATCTGTAGGAAGCACATCTGTTGTTCAAATGTGATTTTATTCGATTTGCTAGNTCTACTTCACGTGATTCTCTCAGAGATTCGGGGTGCTGTATAAATCCTCTGACAATTTAAAAGATGATCTGTGGTCACTGGGGCAGAGATGAGAGATCTGTAGGAAGCACATCTGTTGTTCAAATGTGATTTTATTCGATTTGCTAGATTAGTCACATGGAATGCTAGAAAATGTCACCCTGCTCTATACCCAAGAAGACGAAAACATGGTGCATACACATATTATCTCTGTGACACATAGACTATTTGAAATTTACATCAGTGATGGATTCAGAGAGACAGAAGATATGTTTAATGAAATAACAATCCAAAGCATGATATCCTTTTGTGACTGCTGACCTCATGAGGCAGGTTATATATTTTAAGATAACATTAAAAGAACTAAATAAATTAATAATATGATCACTATATTTCAAAAAGTATATTAACCATTGCTTTTAATTGTAGCCTTTTAGTTTTTTATCTATTTGCTTCTTACATGAACATTATTTAGTCATTAATTACTAAACTAATGGTTCAGTAGTGATAGAAATTCATTTAGCCTTTGCTAGANAAAAGATGATCTGTGGTCACTGGGGCAGAGATGAGAGATCTGTAGGAAGCACATCTGTTGTTCAAATGTGATTTTATTCGATTTGCTAGATTAGTCACATGGAATGCTAGAAAATGTCACCCTGCTCTATACCCAAGAAGACGAAAACATGGTGCATACACATATTATCTCTGTGACACATAGACTATTTGAAATTTACATCAGTGATGGATTCAGAGAGACAGAAGATATGTTTAATGAAATAACAATCCAAAGCATGATATCCTTTTGTGACTGCTGACCTCATGAGGCAGGTTATATATTTTAAGATAACATTAAAAGAACTAAATAAATTAATAATATGATCACTATATTTCAAAAAGTATATTAACCATTGCTTTTAATTGTAGCCTTTTAGTTTTTTATCTATTTGCTTCTTACATGAACATTATTTAGTCATTAATTACTAAACTAACGGTTCAGTAGTGATAGAAATTCATTTAGCCTTTGCTAGATGGATTTTTAAATTTCTTATGTGTGTTTTTTTCTTTCTTTCTGTCCCTATTGCTCTAATGTTGCCATGTATCTATACATTTAAGACTAAAAACGGAGACACCAAAGTAGTCAAAAAATAATCTTGATGCTTTTTGTAACTTTACAAATAAAATGCAAATTCATTGTATTATTTGTAATTCAGAGAAAAATCACTAAAAGTAAATTTTAGACGTGACTATTTTATATCGTATCAGTTATAATTAAACACATATCCCCTCCCTCTTTGACCACCCTCTCTCCCAATTCTACCCATCTAGGTTATCACAGAGACCAGGCTGAGCTCCACATGCTATACAGCAGGTTCCCACTGGCTAGCTGTTTTACAGATGGTAATGTATATATGTCAATCCAAATCTCTCAATTCATTTTAACACCTGTCTGTTTTAGTACATCACCAATGTGAACTTCATATACACTAAGTGTGGAGGAGACAAAAAACATACCTTCAGACATTTCTTCTTCCTTCCCCTGACTTCCATGTGACCGATCTGGCAAATGGGAAAATTTGTAAAGTGAAGTGTGTTATTTTTAACCTAAAGAAATGTTGGAGTATTTTAGGAATCTAGACAATATCCTCAAAATTTGGCTTTAAGGCTTGGATAAAAACATAAATGAATTGCATTATATAAATCTCTAGCCTACAAATATGAATATATTTGGGCTCATAAAAGAGGCATAACAAAGTAAACAAAATATCTTTCTTAAAACAGGCATTATATGGATGTAAACTGGATGTCATTGTGACAGAATTGTCAATGATATCAGTTCTTTCTACTTAAAACTGTTATGAATATTATCTGATTCTATTTTGTTTAACTTACATACAGAGTACATCATGAGAAACGCTGGGCTGGAAGAAGCACAAGCTGGAGTCAAGATTGCCGGGAGAAATATCAATAACCTCAGAGATGCAGATGACACCACCCTTATGGCAGAAAGTGAAGAGGAGCTAAAAAGCTTCTTGATGAAAGTGAAAGAGGAGAGTGAAAAAGCTGGCTTAAAGCTCAACATTCAGAAAACAAAGATCATGGTATCTGGTCCCATCACTTGATGGGAAATAGATGGGGAAACAGTGGAAATAGTGTCAGGCTTTATTTTGGGGGCTCCAAAATCACTGCAGATGGTGAGTGCAGCCATGAAATTAAAAAGCACTTACTTCTTGGAAGGAAAGTTATGACCTAGATAGCATATTCAAAAGCAGAGACATTACTTTGCCAACAAAGTCTTTGTAGTCAAAGCTATGGTTTTTCCTGTGGTCATGTATGGATGTGAGAGTTGGACTGTGAAGAAAGTTGAGTGCCAAAGAATTGATGCTTTTGAACTGTGGTACTGGAGAAACTCTTGAGAGTCTCTTTGACTGCAAAGAGATCCAACCAGTCCATCCTAAAAGAGATCAGTCCTGGGTGTTCATTGGAAGGACTGATGCTGAAGCTGAAACTCCAATACTTTGGCCACCTCATGCAAAGAGTTGACTCATTTGAAAAGACCCTGATGCTGGGAAGGATTGGGGGCAGGAGGAGAAGGGGACGACAGAGGATGAGATGGTTGAATGGCATCACCGACTGGATGGACATGAGTTTGGGTAAACTCCGAGAGCTGGTGATAGACAGGGAGCCCTGGCGTGCTGTGATTCATGTGGCCACAAAGAGTCAGACACAACTGAGCGACTGAACTGAACTGAACTGATTTTGTTTTTATTAATTGAATTTAATCCACTTATGATGTATTGATTATTAAACAGAGCTATGAAAGATTTTTTTGACCTTTATTTGAGAAGCACAGAAGCAAGGGAAAAAATATAAAAACATTTAAAGTATAAAAATTAATAAGAGCAAAAGTCACCTTCTATTTGTTAATTTATTTTGTTGCCAAAGAAGCAAAAAAAAAAAAAGTTTTTGAACATAAGTATAGTGCATTTTATTCTCATATATTCTTTTAAGATATCTAGAGAGTATTAAAATACCTTTGAGTCCATTAAAGCTAGTTATTTTCTAGCAAAATGT
The DNA here is from genome assembly GCA_006410735.1 of Raphicerus campestris. NCBI lineage: Eukaryota > Metazoa > Chordata > Mammalia > Artiodactyla > Bovidae > Raphicerus > Raphicerus campestris. Next base: position 517,914 of record SJYW01005826.1, read on the forward strand.
TTCTGGCTTGCTTTATGAAGAAAACTAAGTTTACATTTTAAATACAAGTAGGAAAATATTTTTTTATTTGATCAAAAATTTTAAATCCTGACAAACTTTGCCATCATTTGAAGTAATTCACACACTCACAGTTTTGATTCTTTTATGTAATTCAGTAAGACCTACTCTTATTTGTGCCATATACAATGATTGTGGTAAAGTTCATATAAGAAAATTGGCATTAATACATTGAGAAATTTATTCTATCTTTGCCTAGTCTCCTTTTCAAATTTAGCATCTAATACCTGGGAAATTTTAGCCTTCTAATAAATGAAATATAACATATATCAATCACATAGTATAAAATAATTAACCTTTCAGATTCTAGGACCAAAAGTTTTATAAGTGACTCTTCTCCTCAAAAGGAAGATTGAATTGAGAGTGGTGAGTTTTGCATAGAACAGGGAGTTGAGCAAAAAAGGGCTGTCAGGTAACCAAGATAAAAATATAATGCTTAATGCCTTAGAATCTACACAGACTGAAATTTTGACACCTGAGGGGGAAAATCATCTAATTTTATGACCTATCAGTCTTTTGCTATTTTGCCTTTTAACTTTAAAGTATCTGCTAAATATTCTCAAAACTAAAATAATTCAATCTTAGCTATACTCTGGCTGTTAACTNTGTTTCAGAATGGCGACGTGAACTGCAGCTTGGATTAAGGAATCTGATGAAGCATAACCTACCATGAAAGAAATAAAAACATTTTATAGGACTCACAGGCATTATTGACAGGTTTCTACTGCTTTTTCAATAGGGTTCTCTTTCACAGGAGATCTCACTTATCCAGAACCTTTTTGTTTAAACATAATAAAATGTCCCATTACATTACGNAAGAATCACTTGTGCAAGCTGACTTGATAAATACTTTAGTTGCTCTCTTCTGAAAATGTTCTAAACACCTGTATCTTTCAGTCACCATTCTGATACATTTCACAGCTGCTATATGAAGGAGCAGCTCACAAGACCCAAAGTCTAGAGTAGCAAGATGTGTATAAGAGACAGGTTTTGTGTAGGGAACTGTCATTATAAAATCTTTTGAAATACTATTTGAAACACTTTTTGGCTTGTTACATTAAATGTTAAATAAAGAAACAAGATAGATATTAAGTAGAGTTTATTTACATTTGAAAGTCAAGTAAGCATTTGCACCAACCTAGTTTTAGGATGACACATTTCTTCAATTAAGAAAAAAGTAATACTTCTTTTGTTAAATCAATATCACTGTAGCAAAGCTGCTATTTCAATAAATGAATACTGTCTAAAGAATCCAGTTCTTAAATTCTCCATTTATTTAAAATAAAGGTTTACTATATGATCTTCTAATGGCAACATGGCCCAGCCACACCTGTTTTCCAAAATGATTTATGTCTCTTTATAAATGATGAAAGTTACATAAGGAAAATTCACTTGATTTCAAGAGTGAATTTGAAAGAAAATACTTTCTTTTAAGAATTAATATATGTCACTTTTCTTTGTCTCTAGTTTTCTATCTCCCCCACACATCAAAATCATCCAAAGAGATAGTAGATACCAGCAGAAAAGTTCTTAGATTCCATATGAACAGATTCTGTTTCTGGTTATTAGGGGTGGAGCTGGGATATTGGTTCATTTAAAGAGCATCCCAAGGGATTCCAATGCAACTGAGTGTTGATGCAACTGCTCTAAACAAAGAGAAAACAAACAAACAAACAAAAACAAATGAATGTGAACAAGTATCCTGTGTATGATTATAATTCTATAATTATACTCTTTAAAACCAGAATTTTCTTTCAGATGAAGTTAAAATTTTGCTAAAGGTCTAGGGATAAACTGTCTTGATATTAGCAATTTTCTTTTAATTTAACAACCACAATTGATGTTGAAGCTGAAACTCCAATACTTCAGCCACCTGATGCAAAGAGCTGACTCATTGGAAAAGACCCTGATGCTGGGAAAGATTAAGGGCAGGGGAAGAAGGGGACAACAGAGGATGATATGGTTGGATGACATCACTGACTCAATGGACATGGGTTTGGGTGGACTCAGAGTTGGTGATGGACAGGGAGGCCTGGTGTGCTGCAGTTCATGGGGTAGCAAAGAGTCGGGCATGATTGAGGGACTGAACTGAATGTAAAAATTGTCAGATGAAATCATAATTTTAACATCAATGATAAGTCTGGGAGATATTAACTCTTTACTAATATGTGAAGGTCAACTTTTAAAAGGCATTTTCAGTTAATACAAGAGATGATATTTCTACTACAAAGCAACAGAAGAATCACTTGTGCAAGCTGACTTGATAATTACTTTAGTTGCTCTCTTCTGAAAATGTTCTAAACACCTGTATCTTTCAGTCACCATTCTGATACATTTCACAGCTGCTATATGAAGGAGCAGCTCACAAGACCCAAAGTCTAGAGTAGGAAATGAATACATGAGAGTTTGCATCCAGTATATTTTATACAAAATGTTGCTATAGAATTCTAAATATAACAAATTTCTTTCTAAAATGCGATATCCAATTTTAAAACTAGCAAGTTAATGCAAGATGGTAAGTAGTTAAGGTTTATGTCTAGGCCTTTGCACTGCATACTCTTGTTTTACACTATATTCAGCCAGAGTCACTGCAGCTTATATAATAATATAACAATGCTCTTCTGCTGTGTCATCATCCTCTTCCACACCTGTTTCCTCCAATTTGTCATCATTGTCATCTTATGCCATGCCATTTTTTTCTGTGGTAGAATATGACTCATGAAACTAGATTTTCATTTAAAAATACTCCAATAGCTAATTAACAACTATTTGAACCCTTGAAAGAAATATATATTAGCATTTTATCCTCCGGAGTTACTGGAACACAAAAGGAGTTTGCAAGAGCATTCTACTTGCTCTTTTTATAGCTTAATGATTTTCATAGTGCCACTCTTTCTTTTCTATCAATATACCTGCCTTCCCACCATGACATCTATTATTTCTAGCCCTTGGGAAAAGTAGGTATTTGATCTAACTTGGCCTCATTTTCAAAGTTTTTATTAACATCTCATTTGGGAAATAACAACAAATTTAAAAAGAAATTATATTGTAAAACACATAAGTTTGACAACAATTGAAAAGTTGGACATCTTTCAAGAGTTTGGGAATAGGCATTCATATTTGAATAGGAATATTCAAATATTCCANCATCTATTATTTCTAGCCCTTGGGAAAAGTAGGTATTTGATCTAACTTGGCCCCATTTTCAAAGTTTTTATTAACATCTCATTTGGGAAATAACAAATTTAAAAAGAAATTATATTGTAAAACACATAAGCTTGACAACAATTGAGAAGTTGGACATCTTTCAAGAGTTTGGGAAAAGGCATTCATATTTGAATAGGAATATTCAAATATTCCAAGTCACATATTTGAGCATATTAACATTCTTAAAATAGTCAATAAACAATAAGGAACACATTTTGGGTAGCCTTTTTCTTCACAAGTTTTATTTTCCTCAACCTTGCATTTCCTCAGAAATTACCTTCCAACCTTTTTTTTTAAAACTTTCATATTTTCTAGACTCGTAAATTGAATTGATCACATAATATCTTTTTCCAAAAAGAACTGGACAAAGTCCAGTGTTCTCTGTTAAGTTTAAATTTTTTAGATTGTTTGACTTTTGCCTGTACAATTTCTACTTGAAGGTTATTAGGGCAATAATTTATCACTTATTGACTTCCAGTAAGTGCCCAATGTAGATTAAAGATGCTCCAGCATATTGGCACATCTTTGTAAAGGAGTTTCAAAAAAAACTGAAGAATTCTCTCCCTTTCAACAGTTGCTTTTTTCTCAACTTCCCTCAGAACAAATCAGCCTCCTCATTTCCTGCAGAATTTTCCATCTGTGTTGCTGGCATAGTCCACATGCTTCTTGGTCTAGAGGTTTGTTTGTATTTGTAGCACCATGATTATCTTCCCCTTTCTCTTTGAAGCCAAACTAAAATGGCATCCTGTAATTATGGGTCTGTGAGTAGTTTGGGAACAAGATGTATCTGTCTGTCTGCATTGTTTTGTAATTGTTTGTAAGTAGATTTATGTTTGTACCAGGATTTGGATGTGCCTGGGGGTTGGGCAGGGAATTTTAAGATTAAAGCTGCCTGTGTAGCTAAAATGCACCTATGCACAGCCCATTATGAATCCTCTATCTCCTGCTGACTCTGAGCTTCCTCATGGTGAGGTGCTTTGTCCTAATGCTGGTGGTGTCTAAAGACTTAGAGACAAAGGCAGCATAGTAACACAAAGATCATTCCTGAACTCTCAGATTCCCTTGCAATGCATATCCTTACTCCATTGTGCTTTGATTGTAATAACTCTATTCTAGGTGTAAAATCTGGTGAAGTTCCAGAGTCTATTTAGCATTTGATTACTTAATTTGATCCAAGTTTAATTAACAATGAATGCACGTTCTTATAGAAGACTATCTGTACACTAATCCCAATAATTTTCCTTCAAAACTGTCACTGTAACACCATAATTTCTGTTTATTAGGACTTTGCACAGGTAAAATTTGCAAATTTTAATTTTTACTGTTGATTTTTCCTACTGCATAGATTCCATGAAGATAAGAGCCATCTCTTTGAAACGTGACAGAGAGCTCAAAAGCTATGTGTTTACTGGCTCAAGAATCACCGATTGAAACAGAATCTTAAAGATGTAAGGAAAACTGAATTAGGTCATTGTGAAGCAACCAGTAAAGAAGAGTAAGTGAAAGTCATTCAGTGGTGTCCGACTCTTTGCGACCCCAGGGACTGTGTCCATGTAATTCTCCAGGCCAGAATACTGGAGTGGATAGCCTTTCCCTTCTCCAGGGGATCTTCACAACCCAGGGACTGAACCCAGGACTACCACATTGCAGGCAGATTCTTTACCAGCTGAGCCACAATGGAAGCCCAAAGAAGAGTAAAGTTATAACTGAATACAGTTAAACTACAGACTATCGTTGTATATTCTAGAATACATGGAAGAAATGTTATAATATTGGAATAATGGAAGAAATGTTGTCAATAGAACAAAAAAGCAAAATTTTACTCATTGAAGACAACTCTAAAAAGAGAGAAAAGGAAAGGAAAATAGTTTAGAAGATATAGCTATATCAGGACTCATATATAACAAATTTATTTTCTTTCTGAAGTCCGACATGAGATTTTCTTACTGAGTGAGGAAAGAGGTATTAAAGTTTGAACTGGAAGTTGCTAGAGAAAATCTGAAGCAAAAGCCATAAAGAATAGGAACTGAGCCAAGTAAATGGCACCATTTACTAATGTTGCCTAGGCCTTAACAGGAGGAATTGTTATAGGAAGAGTGGTACTTATGACACAGAATAGAACTCTGTGGGGCTTCTAGGCAGAAAAGCCTTTCTGTGTCTTCCATTTCTTGATTAGAGGAAATAGCCTTCATTAAGCCTCCATAACCTTCCCAGAGCTCCAAGGGGCCGGTTCAAATAGATGTTAATTAGGGAAGGGAAGGGATATGGAGATAAGGGAGGAATAGTAAGAAACTGGAGAAGGAAATGGCAACCTACTCCACTATTCTTGCCTAGAGAATCCCGTGGACAGAGGATCCTGGTGGGCTGCTTTCCATGGGGTCGCACAGAATCCGACATGACTGAAGCAACTTAGCATGCATTGCAGGCACTGGAGAAGGAAATGACAACCTTCTCCAGTGTTCTTGCCTGAAGAATCCCAGGGATGGAGGAGCCTGGTGGGCTGCCGTCTATGGGGTCACACAGAGTCTGACACAACTGAAGTGACTTAGCAGCAGCAGCAGTCAAGAAACAATAGAGCAGCTTTGGGATGGAGTCATAATTTCCCTTCAAGGGATATACATAGAAATATCTTTGAGCTATTTTACATTTAATGAAACTCCCAGGTGGTGAAAGAAATTAATGGTATCCTTTTCATAAGCATGGAGACCCCGAACAGATTAGAACCAGAAGACTAGTGGTTCTGATGATGATATCATAAATTGATGCTACTGACTCCAACTTACCTCATGACCAATCAACCAGAGGAATATCCATGAGCTGATCAGGCCCTCTTTGAACCATGATTTTGCTTTACTCTACTTTACTCCTAACAACCCCCTCCAGGTCAGAACACATAGCACTGAGGATATTAGTCTGCTGTGGCCCCCTTTGCCTGGTGTGCATGCTAAGTCACTTCATTCATGTCCAACTCTTGCTACCCTGTGGACTGTAGTCCACCAAGCTCCTCTGTCCATGGGATTCTCCAGGCAAGAATATTGAAGTGGGTTGCCATTTCCTTTTTCAGGGGATTTTCCTGACCCAAGGATCGAACCTGCACATCTTATGTCTCCTGAATTGGCAGGTATGTTCTTTACCACTAACGTCACCTGGGAAGCCCTTGGCAAGACAATAAAGTTATTCTTTTCTACTTCATCCAAAACTGTCTCCAAAATTTGATTCAATATTGAGGTACAGAGGCCAAATTCAGCTTCACTTAGAGTAATAAAGTTGTTACATTGTGTTTAACAAAATTAGAAAGGACTTTGCAAACTGCAGTTTTCATCATATTAATACAAGGAAGTACACTGTGAATTTCCAATGGACAAATGTTACATCCAACATTTGCTGTGTTTACTTAAGACCATATTTACTAAAATTTATGTGCATGTAAACATTTTTAGTTGAAATTGTTGGGTAGCTAGAATAAGAAAGTGAAAGTGAAGTTGCTCAGTCATGTCCTACTCTTTGCAACACCACAGACTGTAGCCTAGCAGGCTCCTCTGTCCATGGGATTTTCCAAGCAATAGTACTGGAGTGGATTGCCATTTCCTTCTCCAGGGGATCTTCCCAACTCAGGGCTTGAACCGGGGTCTCCCTCATGGTAGACAGATGCTTTACTGTCTAAGCCACCAAGGAAGTCCTAGAATAGGAAAAAGGAGTCCAAAATGGCGGTGGCTGAAAGACAAACAAGGGGAAAGCCCATGAATAAAACAAAAAAAGGTCTGAGGACTGGAGTTAAGAACCTCAGGTAAAATAAGCAGCCCTCCAGGCTAGCCCAATTTATGTAAGACAGACTCAGGGGGAGGGGAAAAAAAAAAAAAAAACTTAAAAAGAGGAGCCAAAATTGAGCCAGGGGCTTCTCTTCGGACTTTTGGGTCAGCCTGCCCTCATGTCTTGAGGATGTATGTTCCTTTGCTTCCCCAATAAAACTGAGCTGTAACACTGGTACATCCATCGCTCCAAATTTTTGCTGCAGCAAGCCAGAGCCAAGGAAATTACACACTCCCCCAACAAAATGAAAAGAAAACAGAGAAATCCACTAAAACAATAAAGCTTTATTTTTAAAAATAGAAAGAAGATAAGTGAATGATGAATACTGCATTCAGAAAAATGTTAGCTTCATTTAGAGGAAGCCAGGTGGATGGAATGAAAGCAGCAATATATTTACGTAAGTTATTATCAAGGTCTCAGATTGATTTGTGTAGTAGGTTTGTGGGTGCTTTTTGCATTTAGATAAATGAGTTAAAAAACAAATTGACTAAAAAAACTAGTAGATTAAAACAAACAAACAACAACAACAACAACAAAAGAAAACCAGGCATGGGTCAATGACTACACTGTGTCATGAAAGAAAGATTAAGAATTACTCAAATATATGTACATAAAGTAAAATTAATAAAGTAAGAAAAAAATTTGTTTCAAGAATGATGTGCATGTGCACTATGATCAAATCATCTTAAGTGAATTTAAAGTGAAAGTGTTAGTCATTCAGTCATGTCTGACTCTGTCACCCTATAAGCCTGCCAGGCTCCTCTGTCCATGGAATTCTCTAGGCAAGAATACTGGAATGGGTACCCATTTCCTTCACCAGGGCATCTTCCTGACACAGAAATCAAACCAGGATTTCCTGCATTGCAGGCAGATTCTTCACCATCTGAGCCACCAGGGAAGCCCTTAAAGATTTTGTCAAATGTGCCATTTATTTCTTCCAGCAATTTTAAATTCTAGCTTACTCATTGATATATTTGCCATATGTCTTCTACCTATGGAGGAACCTCTTTATATGTGTCTTCATTATTATTTTTGTTTATATTTCATTGATGGTTAATATTGGCAGTTGGTCTGCATTATGTGCTACATGCCTGGCAATTAACAGAGGAAAAAATTTTGACTATGGTTGATCATTGATAAAGCAGCACTGAAGCTAAATATTCCCTTGCTAATGGACTACAATGAAAGCTTCCTGTTTCCAGGTTCCTTACACTCTCCTTTCCTCAGGCTTTTGTAAACTTGTATCAACCCTTTAGCTCTGTCTCAACATTAGAAGCAAAAGAAAGGCAAGAACTCTCCCAGAGGTCTGATACCAATTTTACAAATAGAAGTTTTTAGATTTCTGTATCTCAAACTCTTCCTGGAATCAGCATTTCAAGACTCTAATGCTTTCTGGTGCTGGTCTCCCAGCTCGTGCATATCACTCAGGGAAGACAAGTTCTAATAGCTCTCTCCACTAAAGCTCATCAAGAATTTTATTTCAACCCAACTGCTCTCTAAGCCCAAAGCCACAAAGGTAGATGGACGATTTGCTGAGTGATGAGTGTATCACTCATGAAATACTCTACTTATATGTCCTGCCTCAGAGAGTGTAGGAGATTGACAGCTCCAGATATTGCCCTTCCGAATCTACCACTACTTTACTACAGGCCACAGTTCCCTTTTCAACTCTAATCTCCAGTCTTCTCCTACCAATGAACTGGCATAGCTGAGGGAACTAGTGTGGGCTCACTGCTTCAGTAACAGTTCTTCTCTAATGAAAATTATGTATACATAGAGGTTTTTCCTATATGTTCTCAAGTATCAGACCTGCTTTGTGGTGTGAAGGGTCTCCTGCCCACTCTCGCACCTACCATCTTTACTCTTCACAAAACATTTCATTCAATAAGTCTTGTGAAAATTTAAGCCTGTCTTGGCAACTACTTCTCAAATGTCTCAAACTAAGACAATGCAGATGCAAGATGTATGTGCAATACTATTTTCTCAGAATCTTTGCCACTGCTATAATATTACAATGTATCAAAATATATGATAACAAATTAGGGGTTATTCTAAGAATGCAAGAAAGTAAATGAGCTATGATATGCTCACATGAATAGATACTGAAATGCATTTGATAAAATTTCTAAGCCATTTCTAATAAAAGCACAGAATGAAAAGAGGTTACATAAATATATAATCTATTTCCTGAAAGACAAGAGCAGATATTATTCTAAACAGCAAAGCATGGAAAAGAATCCAATTAAAAATATAAATTTGCATTGAATGCCTATTATGACTATTAACATTTATGGGTGACTCAGAAGTGACTGACAGAAATGTTTACAGGAATAGTTGAATGCATAATGTATACTAGGGACTTTAGGTATGCCATAGCAGTTCTGTAGATTATTATCTTTCTCCTCTTCTTCTAGAAATTATGTAAATCTAATTTAAAAATAACATTCTCCATGTTTTACAGAAACTTGGGGTCAGATGTGATTTACGGATTCAAGAGTCCAAAGGTTGAGTCTGTGCAGATGTCATGCAAAAACAAGTGTGAAGTTTATTTTACTGGCCCAGAGGTGGCAGATTCCAGGATGCACCACAAAAATATACTTCCCACAGATAAAGGTATTATCCTGAGAGGCAAACAGTGTATCTTTTTCTAATAACCAGGTAAGTAACTTTAATACATTGGGACCAGGTTTAACATGTTCCCAGAAAGACAGAGAGAAAGCAAGAGAGTGGAAAATATCAAAGGACCTCAGCAGAAAATGATTTTTAGCATCAGAAAAGTGCA
>SJYW01005826.1:563130-591963 GCA_006410735.1 Raphicerus campestris
ATATATATATATATATATATATATATGTGTGTGTGTGTGTATTTCTTTTCCTTTCTGGATATTTCCATATCACTCCCAAAACAAGGGGGTAATGGAAAAAGGTGTTTGCTTGTTCGTTTATGTCATAAACACTTAAAAATTATTTTGGACAAGTTATAAAATCTCCTAAGTAGATAATGTGAATAATACAGCAAATTTTTTAAAGAAAGTACAGTCAATATAGTGCTAAGATATTTAATGTGGTGCTGTGCATTTTATGAGAAGAATACTCTATGACAGGAGAGAAAAATAAATATTCTGTTTATATTATTATTATTATTTTCAATAAAAATAGACTCTAATAGTCTTAATATAAGACAAATTGAATACATTTCAGCTATCACTTTGTTAGCTTAGTTGTCAAGTACAGAAAAAGAAGCATTTTCTACCAGATTATTGTACATATAATATCCTATATGTTACGATATCTGTCTTCGGTTCAGTTCAGTTGCTCAGTTGTGTATGACTCTTTGTGACCCCATGGACTGCAGCATGCCAAGCCAACCTGTCCATCACCAACTCCTGGAGTTTACCCAAACTCATATCCATTGAGTCGGTGATGCCATCCAACCATCTCATCCTATGTCATCCCCTTCTCCTCTGCCCTCAATCTTTCCCAGGGTCTTTTCCAATGAGTCAACTCTTTGCATCAGGTAGCCAAAGTATTGGAGTTTGGGATATCTGTCTTAGCCTTCATATTTTAAGAACGTTTTATTTGCACTGTTAAAAGAACATCCAGGCAGCTGATTTAGCTGTGCTATTTCTCAACTTTTCATAATATTGCATATCAGTATTTCCACACTTTTGGTCATTTATATTCTGTTCTTCTTATTTAGTTCAATAATGGGAAAAGTTATATAAAACAATTCTTAAACTAAAATATATATTTATTCATTGCATAGTGCTATACAGATAGAAAAAAGCATCAACAATTACATTCAACCTTCTTACCTATATGGAGGAAACAGCTGAAGTAACAGTGGTTTAGTGCCTATCACAATAATTCAATTTCTCTTGTAAGATTAACTATATAAACTCATATGTAAAATAAAGAGGAATGTTCTATATATTTTAAAACCCAAATAAAATGTTACAGCTCTTAAATTACACTGTTCTTTGATTTTCATGTTAGTGTGTATGTCTTGGGCTTCCCAGGTGGCCTAGTGGTAAAGAACCTGCTTTCCAATGCACAAGATGCAGAAGATGTGGATTTGATCCCTGGACCGAGAAAATCCCCTAGAGAAGGAAATGGCAACCCACTCCAGTGTTCTTGCCTGGAAAATTCCATGGACAGAGGAGACTAGTGGGCTATGATCCATAGGGTAGCAAAGACTGAAGCTACTTAGCATGCATATGGGTGTCTTGGATCTAGAAAAACTCACTAATCTGAAGTAATGCTACATTTACTTAAAGATCCATAGTATTCCTAAATCAAGAGAACTGAGATATATAACTTAAGAGTAGAGAAAAAGAGGAGATAACATTTTATAACAAAAGCATATATGAAAAGGGGGTATGGATCTATATTCAAGAATACCTAGAAAGTCTAATCTCTGTTTCAACTACATCTTTTATTTGAATTGTGGAGCACTTAGCTGAAAAGAATTCTAAGATTGTAGACTAATCTATAAGGAAGAAAGAGTTTAAAGACATTAACAACCAACTTCTGGACAGAATAAAAATAATAATACATGATAATGAATAATGAAAAATGACAGATTAAGATAAAAAGTTAAGATAAATGACAGAGATGTTGTCCCATTAATAAATTTGGTTAGGAGAGATTGGGATTTATTTTTTAATTTAACAGTCAAAATAAGAGATAAGGGATTTAGGCTTTGAATCATCAGTTGATGGACTTATCAAACAGTAATGTTAAGATAGCTGCAACAACAACAACAACAAACTTATAAATAGATAAGAAATCAGAAATAAGACTGGAACATTTTCTTTGGATGTGAGTAGATGTCCTGCATCTATGTCCTGAAATTTCAGAGAAAAAGTCAACTGTAGTTTTTTGTTTGTTTGTTTTTTAAAGACAGCTAGAAGAGTTAGAGCACTTGCTATTAGAAGTAATATCAGTAATATCTTTAGAAGTAATATCAGTAATATCTTTAAGTAGAAAACGAATCTTTGAGCAAAAACCTCAGTATGAAACACTAGATGTTACTTTAAGTTTACCAACCAGTATTTATGTCATGGTGATGCCATTAACCTAGTCAAAGTTGTACAGAAAAAGAGAAAAATTACTGGCTATTCAAGTCTAGACAATCAGAATTGTATGCTGCTGCAGCTGTGTGCAATACTCCTTCTGGTTGTCCACCAACACATGCTCACAAAACCCGTTCCTGATGACATATTAATTTGTTGTTACAGATGTAGAAATTTCTCATTGATGCACACTTATTGAGCTTACTACCTGCAGTAAGTTTATTTGGTTAAATTAATCTCTTTTTATGAATTTCTGATTTGAACAAAGCCTAATATTTTCTACTCTTTATGACATCACTCTCGCTATAGTTCTTAATACACTATCGTTTTATATTTTAATAATTTAACTGAATACAAACCTGTACTAACTTCTAAATTCAATTTCCTTCAAAATTCAAATGAGCTTTAAGTATTTTAGATAGATTTGTGTGTATTTATTTGTGCAAATGTGTTTGCTTTTGGAAAGTAGAAAGATGAAAGTACTTTTCCATGTTAAAACTACATCACCTAACATGGAAATTGATGACTCTCCTGATTCATTGATCTCAAAGTTCTATGGTTTCCTAAATGCAGGAGAACTTCATTCAAATCATATTTTTTCATCTTTCTTGACAGCTGTGTCACAGATATCATCATCTCCTAAAACTGCTCCAATCAGGAAGATTTTAATACTAGAGCATGTGATCTTTCCACCTCTCCCACATCTTTATACTCAGTGATTTCTCTCCACCTCCTTATTGTAAAACTCAGATCCTCACCAATGTACCATTTTCAAAGACTACTAACAGTACATCAGAAATTCTTAACATGTCAAAAATGGATTCCTATTAATTCATTTGAACAATGCCTATGAAAATACAGTAAATCCCTTACATACAAATCTTCAAGTTGCAAACTTTCAAAGATTCAAATGCGTGCCTGTAAACCAGCTGTTATATTGTATTACTGTACTTTTCAAGGTATTGTACTGTAAGATTAAAAATGTTTTCTTTGCTTTTGGGGTTTGCTTTTTATGTATTACTTGTGTGCAAAGTGTTATAAACCTACTATTGTAATGTACTATTATATATAGCCAGCTGTGTTAGTTGGGTACCTAGGCTAACATTGTTGGACTTACAACAAATTGGATTTATCAACGTGCCTTCAGAGTGGAACTTGTTTGTATATAGGGGATTTACTGTATTAGAAGATTTTCATACCTTTTATTTACCTCTGTATCTATTAAGTCTATCTTCAGAGTGGCCCATGAAGACAGTTGTTTAGATTGTCACAACTCTTCATGTTTCAGACATGAACTGTGAGTTGCCAACTACCTAATAAGGCATTTAACTCTACAATGTTCTTTTGCTCAGGAGTCTCACAGATGAAATTAATGTACAGAAAAAGTTATCTTCATCAGGCTTACATTGCTTCCTAAGTGAATAAACATATTAACTCTGCTTCATCACTATTTCTTTTATATATTTCCTTTTCCCCAGATCCACCAGTCTTGCTCCATGTATTTCAACTCACCATTAGTCAGCAGTTTATTTATCCTATGCCCCATAATTTACAGGATTACTTTATTATTATTTTAAAATCAATGTTAATTATACTATGAACAATAATCAGACCAGAGTGTATTTGTATAATGTTTCTACTGAAGGAACACTTCAATTTTTAGTTAGGCCTGGGGTCTTTGGAACTTTTCTCTAATTTGGTGAAGAAATAAATATCTCTGGCTCTCTTAGCTCAGTAAATTTATTTGAAACCTCTATCCCCTGAAAGTATCATCACACCAACGCTGTGCTTAATTACAAACATGAATCAAACTCTGGAATCTTTTGTACCATCTACACTTTCTTAATCTATGTAATGCATTAAAACTTTAAAATGTGTATTGTAAATTATACCTTTGCTATTATGTGTTATTCAGCTTGGCTTTTTTATATAATTCTGATTTCCCTTTTCATTTTTTTCTTCCAGTTTTATTGAGATATAATTGGCATACAGAACTATATAAATTTAAGGTGTATGGCATAATGATTTGACTTACATACATCATGAAATGATTATCACAATAAATTTAGTGAACATCCATCATCTAATATAGATACAGAAAAAAAGATTAAAAATAATCTTTCCTTGAGCTGAGAATTCTTAAGATTTAGTCTCTTAAGAATTTTCATATATAATATATAGCAGTATTAATCAATATTTATCATGTTGTATACTATATCCCTAGTAGTTATGTATCTTGTAACTGGAAGCTTCTATCTTTTGACTACCTTCATTGAATGTCTCCTCACCTCACTCTCTGGCTGTGGTAACCGCAAATCTGATTTTTTTCCCCTATGATTTTAGTTTTGAAATATAAATGACCTACAACACTGTTAGTTCCTGTTACATAACATAATGATTCTATATTTCTATATATTTCAAAATGATCACCAGAATAAGTCCAACTACAATATGTTACCATGCAAATATTGACTCCATTCCCAATGTGGTACATTTCATACCTATGACTCATTTATTTTGAAACTGCAAATCTGTGCCTCTTAATCTCCCTAGCCTACTTCTCTACTCCTCACCCTTTTCCCCCTATGGAAACCACCTATTTGTCCTGGGTTGTTTTTGTTTCTTTTATCTTGGTTCTTAAGGGTCACAATGGTAAAGAATCTGCCTGCCAATGCAGGAGACACAGGAGATGTGTGTTCCATACTTGAGTCAGGAAGATCTCTGGAGTAGGAACGAGCAACTCACTCCAGTATTCTTGTTTGGAAAATGCCATGGACAGAGGAGCCTGGTGGGCTACAGTCCATGGGGTTGCAAAGAGTCTGGCTTGACTGAGCATGCATATACACAACAACGTGGATAATTATGAACTATTTATTGATTAAATGGTGTACTTAAATTTTCTTAACCAGTTAGATCTTTCCCCTTCACCACTGGAAATGTATATGGCTTGGAGGTTACTATTAAAGTGCAAGAAGCTGTGATTTTTTTTTTTTTTTCAGACAAGGACTAGTATTTTGTATTTTTCCTCTCTAGTCACTATTGAGATGACATGGCCTGAGACATTCCTTGAGTCTTCTAGATTGCCAAGGATGAGTATGATTTTATTTATAAGGCTTTATAGGAATTGACTTTATAGAAATTGCCACTGGGTTAGAGTAGCTTATTACTTAATCAGTAGTTGCTCTGAGATTGTATTTAAGCCCCCATATAGGTGATACTTCTGCCTTGTATCGACGTGTCTGTGTATAACTTGTTGAATGGTTTATTTTCAAATTGACAAGAACTATAACCTTTCTCGCCTGCTTTTGAAAAGTTAGACTTTCCAAAACAAATTAAAAAAACAAAAAAAGAGCATCAGACTATTATTCACTTAAATTGAGCAACTACAGCTAATGGTATATGGAAGAAGTCTTTACTGGGAAGACATATGGATTGAAACTTACTTCTTTTTTGTATGGTTTCTTGAATCTTTAATCAAAATGTGTTCTTTACTGTTTTCCTAAGTATCTTTCCTTTGCATAAACACATTAATATTNCTAATGGTATATGGAAGAAGTCTTTACTGGGAAGACATATGGATTGAAACTTACTTCTTTTTTGTATGGTTTCTTGAATCTTTAATCAAAATGTGTTCTTTACTGTTTTCCTAAGTATCTTTCCTTTGCATAAATACATTAATATTATAATTGTTCACAAATAATATTGTGTTTGCCTGTTTTCAGTTCCTAGGGCTGTTCTTACAAAGTATCACAAACTAGGTGGTTTAAAGCACAGAATTGTATTATTTCACATCCCTGAAAGCTTTAAGTCCAAAATTAAGGTATCAACAGGGCCATTCTTCCTCTGAGGTTCCTTCATCTTCCTAATTTCCAACCAGCACCTTGTTACTCCTTGGGTCATATCTGCATGGCTCTAATCACCGCCGCCTCTGTGATCACAGAGTTTTTCCCATGTGTCTCTGTATTCACATGCAATTTCCTTTTTCTTATAAGGACATCAGTCATATTGGACTAGATCCCACTGTACTCCAGTGTAACTTTATCCTAACTAATTACATTTGCAATGATTCCATTCCCAAATAAAATTATGTTCAGAGGTACTGGGAGTTAGAAACTCAGAGTATTTTCTTAGGTACACAATTGGTCCTATAATATTGTTTTTGCACAAAATTCTAGCAGTGTTACTAATGAACTCTTTCTTTCCCTTGGTAAAACTTTCCCAACCCCTTCTTTAATAGGACAGAAAAAGGGAAAACTTAAAAAAAAACTTGTGCCCAAACTTAGCCCTCATTTGAGTCTTTCTTACCAAAGCTGAAAAATTAGAAATCCTGACTTACTTTATAAATTCAATTAAAGATATTGAAATGTTGGGGGAGAGGAGGCCATGTGGCTTCTCTAGAGTCAGAATATTCATAAACTGAGTTAAGACTCTGATTTAGGAATTTTCAAGTTTAAATCATTATTCATAATGAACTGATGGACTCGTGGTTTCATCTGTATTTGCTTTGGCATCCAAGAATCAGGGACATGTATCCCGGATTCATGTCAATGTATGGCAAAACCAATACAGTATTGTAACGAAGAATAAAGTAAAAATAAAAATAAAAAAAAAAAGAATCAGGGACATGGATAAGAGACGTCAGGAATAATTTTAGCTATGGACCTCCATTAAAAGTATCACTTTTGATTTGAAAGGAGCCAGCATCATAAATCTATCATAAATTCAAGCATGGGCCTGGTCATGTGCTGAACGTAATTACAGTAAAGTTAAATTGCATTTTGAAGTTTACATCAGAATTATAGAAATAAAGAACCCTAGAATAAAAACCAGATTAACGCAGAATGAACTTCATTTAAATTAGGAAGCACAAGCAAGGTTATTGGCAAAATCTATACTCAAGACTTCTATAAACCTATTTCTTTGCAGCTGTCAATGTATCTGCAGGAGACACTGGGCTCCATCTATTCCATGTGAGAACAACTAGCAGAGATAAGCACTATTAGGTAAAATTGTCCATCTTTTCAGATTTCTAAAACTTCATCACTGATTTCTGATGGCTAAGATCCTCTCTCTAGGCAGAAGTTTCTGAATCCATAATCAAGGGGTGTTCCTTAACTCCTGTTTCCATCAATATTTAACATCTTTAAAAGTTCAAACTATATACCCTATGTTAGATAAGCATCCTTAGGAACAGATCTGGAGCCATTTAACTTTAAGAAACAGAGATTTTAGTCCCAAGCCCTGACCAAGAGGTTTAGAGATGCACAAAGCAACACAGGAACTGTCAGAAGAGATTTTCCACCTGACTACATTTCTGAAGCCTTGTTATTTCTTGTTTTATAGTATGATGCATGGCTTTTTCCTACTGTGTCATATTTTAACCTTCTTTTTTCCAGTTTAACATAATGCCCTTTGGTATTGACAAATGGCATGACTTGGCTTTGGGGAGTAACTTTCCTCTTGACCCTCACATAGTCCCGGTCACATAAACCACTGTTGTAATTGTTGACTACAACCTGCCACTGCAGTAATTCCTTTTTTTGCAGACTTTCTGAGGGGTCCCAGCTGCTCTGTTGCTCTCTGCTTCCCTCCTCCGGCGATAACTAGTCATTGCAGCTAACCTCTAATTCTGTTTGAGTGTTTACATATCAGTCCTAGCTCCTGACTCAGTTCATTAATCCATTTATTCAAGGTAAGAAATTTATAGATTAATAATCTATAAATTTGTAGATTAATAATCAATTGACAGATATAGACAGGTTGTGAGGAAAAGATGAAAATTAGTATAAAGTCATATTTTTTCTTAATTGATTTTACAGTATGGTGGGGAAGAAAATCGTTAATCAAATAATGACCTGTTTATCACTGACATTGTCTTTCTTGATCCCAGTTATTTGTGTTTCCTCAATTTCTAGGATTGTTTCTTTTGGATCTCATAATATTAGAATGATTACTTTTTAATATATTATCTTATTCACTTATTTATTCTTTTACTTGCTCATTCAACATGAACCTATTAAACTGCTATGCATCAGACTCAAAACACTGGTGATGCAACATGAACAGGAAACTTAATCCAACTTGCATGAAATATCACCATTTGAGCATGTACTCAGTACAAAGTGTGGATGAATCTAGCATTGATTCTAGCATAGAATCTAGCATAAAGATAGCTATTAAGATAAATAATTAAAACAAACATCTGGAAGAAATGCAGAGTACAGGAGAAGGATCACTTGAAGTATGTAAGAAGTATTTATTTTCAAGTACATATTTGCCACATAATGAGAAAATTATGCCAAATTTTCCTCTAGTGTGGACACAAGATCATCTTTGTGTGTTTGTGTGTGTATGTTTTTTTGGAGGGAGGCGAGGGAGTGCTGTACACTGCATACTTTGTATAATCTTAGTAAATGTACATATTTTTACANTGTTTACATATCAGTCCTAGCTCCTGACTCAGTTCATTAATCCATTTATTCAAGGTAAGAAATTTATAGATTAATAATCTATAAATTTGTAGATTAATAATCAATTGACAGATATAGACAGGTTGTGAGGAAAAGATGAAAATTAGTATAAAGTCATATTTTTTCTTAGCCTTTATTGATTTTACAGTATGGTGGGGAAGAAAATCGTTAATCAAATAATGACCTGTTTATCACTGACATTGTCTTTCTTGATCCCAGTTATTTGTGTTTCCTCAATTTCTAGGATTGTTTCTTTTGGATCTCATAATATTAGAATGATTACTTTTTAATATATTATCTTATTCACTTATTTATTCTTTTACTTGCTCATTCAACATGAACCTATTAAACTGCTATGCATCAGACTCAAAACACTGGTGATGCAACATGAACAGGAAACTTAATCCAACTTGCATGAAATATCACCATTTGAGCATGTACTCAGTACAAAGTGTGGATGAATCTAGCATTGATTCTAGCATAGAATCTAGCATAAAGATAGCTATTAAGATAAATAATTAAAACAAACATCTGGAAGAAATGCAGAGTACAGGAGAAGGATCACTTGAAGTATGTAAGAAGTATTTATTTTCAAGTACATATTTGCCACATAATGAGAAAATTATGCCAAATTTTCCTCTAGTGTGTACACAAGATCATATTATCATCTTTGTGTGTTTGTGTGTGTATGTTTTTTTGGAGGGAGGCGAGGAAGTGCTGTACACTGCATACTTTGTATAATCTTAGTAAATGTACATATTTTTACAGAAAAGGAAAATGAAACATATTTATGGGATTTTCTTAAGACTAAATGGCAGAGGTAACCTTTCAACTCAGAGTTTTTCTGCTGTGATAGCTCTCTTCCCAGTATACCGAGAAAAATGCTGATAATGGTTATATTCATTTAAAGTACCATCAGGCTTATGCCTATAAATAATTCTTTAAATCATGTTTAAAATTATGCAAACTTTAAATAATATATTGTCTGCCTTCTTTCTCATTATTACTTTAATTTTATAGAGACTAAACATTTAGACCATCTTTGATTTGTATTGGATTCTGTGATATGCCACTGAGCTCTGCCTTCCATGAAAGGTTTGCTCATCTTGCTACCTGGAGTTTTGATGGTAAAAGTTAGCGTGTTAATTGTCCAGTTGTGCCCAACTTTTTGCAACCCCATGGGCTGTAGTCTGCCAGGCTCCTCCATCTGTGGAATTCACCAGGCAAAAATACTGGAGTGGGTTGCCATTCCCTTCTCCAGGGGATCTTCTTGACCCAGAGATCAAACAGGTCTCCTGCATTGCAGGCAGATTCCTTACTGTATGAGCCACCAAGGAAGTGAACTCTCACTGGTGGCAAAAAGTCTTTAGCTTCTTTCCAGAGATTGTCTCAGCTGAAAAGTCATTTCTTTTAGGATCATGCTCTTTCCTGAGGCACTCTACACTCAAACATTGATCATTTCCAGACAATTTCAATTCAAATGAACAATTTGAAAGATGGTTGTAATTCCATAATTTTGTGGGTTTGATAATGCAACCATTGGTCCTGCCCTGTTGTGTGACATCTCCCTTTGATCAGCCTATTTAGTTTTTCTCTCTTCTATGAGCATTGATTCCAATAAAGGGAAATATCTAGTACACTAAATTTCATCTCAATTTAATAAGCATCTAGTACACTTAGTAAA
This sequence comes from Raphicerus campestris, assembly GCA_006410735.1. Classification (NCBI taxonomy): domain Eukaryota; kingdom Metazoa; phylum Chordata; class Mammalia; order Artiodactyla; family Bovidae; genus Raphicerus; species Raphicerus campestris. The sequence goes on from SJYW01005826.1 coordinate 573,535, forward strand.
TATCTAGTACATTAACCTTCATCTTCATTTAGTCTTTTCTGTAGGAAATAACCCAAGTGATAGTTCCGTCACATGTTGGTAAAGAAAATAGACCCAGTATATTTCAACTTATTGTTCTGAGAAAATATATGAGGTGACATGAAATGCTGCCAACTTTGAGTGCAACCCAGAACAGAAAAGGGCATGAAGCATATCCAGACTGTGGTCATAGATAATTCTGTCTCATAGACGTTATGAATTAGCAGACTCTTTAGTATTCGAGGAATCAGTGATTGAAAGAGATACCTTGTAGAAATTGTGGCAACATCTAATGGTAGAATCACAACATAAACCTTAGCATTCTGAGTATGTTCATGATATCTAATCAGCAGAAAATCATATCTCTAAATACAGTTCCTAGAGTTCTACTGGGACATAGTGGAGACAGAGAATCTAACCATAGGCACCAAGTAACCATGTGGCCACAGTTGTCTGTCATAAACTAACTTATATCCATCAGGTTATAAGTACGCATGACCAAAACAATACTGCATCATTATTAAGAAGTGATTCATCCTGGATCAGGTACACACAGGGTCAGCAAAAACACTGTGAAAGCTGGCTCCCTTGTGATCCATCATTATCGTACCAGATCCCCTTCCTCAACTCACACTTGTAGAAGAATGCAGGGACTTTAATGACTATGTAGTAGAGGAAGAATAAAAGCAAACTGTGTGTGTAGATATAAGCCAACAACAAATGGAATTCTCTACAGGATCACCCCATGGCTGTCAGGAGCCGCATTAGGCATTACTGACAAAATAGAGGCATGGCCCTAAACCCCCTCCCTTTGTTCCATAGTCACTGACCTGGAATGAAGGAGTTAGGCTTTGTGATTCTGACTTGTGTTTTCCTTTCCTCGGCTGAGTTGACTGAAGAGAATATTAAGGTGCTTATTGTTTTTGAGAGGAGAGGAGAAGGCATAAAGCCTTCTGCAGCTGTGCTCAAAGAATAATTCATAAAGTTAATCACTGACATTTGTTCAAGGACTTTTACAAAAAAGTGTTTCAGGGTGAGCAAACAGGTCGCAGCTTGAGGCCATGGGAGGGATTGCTATCTGAAGCCCATTTGTGAGAAAAGTGTTACGGCAAAGGAGGTTGCTGAATTTAGGGCTTAGGAATAATTAAAATAGTTAGAAGCTAAAGATGTAAGGATTGCTATAATGTTACAATATTCTACTATAGCTTATAGAAATTAGGGACTTTAGAGATATTATTAGCTAGAAGCCCTTTCTAAGAAATAGTGAGCTTAGGATACTAGCAGCAAACAGGACTTAGAAAGATAAGAAATAAACTGAGGAATATGGTATGCAGCCAAGACATTAGCATGAGTTACAGTGTATTCACAAGGACACATGGTAAAAAGTAGATAAGAGAATCACTGAGGAAGGAACTCCTTTTGAGGGGCAACCATGATTTTTGGAGAAAAATAAATCTGGGTCAATGGGAACTAAAAATATCAAGCCTCTGACCTAATGCTTTTGTAAAAGTATAAAAGAGAATCATAAGCTTGAAATAAACAGGCAGTCCAAAAAAAAAAAAAACCTGAGAGGCTGCCTCAGTTTCTCACTGACACCGCTCATCCCTTCAGGTTGAATCCCTGGCTGCCGGAGCTGGACTCCAGCACGTGACAACCTTTAAATAGAGCAGCAAGGGAAAGTTCTCTTAACAAGCAGAGTTCCTGATTATCCATTTTGTGTGGCGAGACATATGGCCCAAGGTTAGATTTTAGATTTACTCATGAACACTAGAAAAATGGTATGGGGAAAAAAAAGAAGATAATGGACAAGGTGTGGATTAGAGTAAAAAGTACATATGATAGTGGGCATAAAGTCTGAAGATTTTCACATCACATGTTAATGTCAATTAGAAACCTTCTACCATGAAACAGGCAATAAATAAGTAGACAAAGAGACTCAATCAATTAACACCAGCCAACATCTCTCACTGGCTGGCACAGTGCTGGCATACATGGAAGCCATGCCTGAACCCAGAAGAATGGGCTTCTACTTACCAAGGCCCACATAGCTCCTGCTGCTGTCAAAAATACCCAGCCTGGCAGCAAGAAAAACCAACAGTCAGTCCCCATTGTGGTACCACTCCTTGATCATACTAATTGGTTACTTAGGGAAAACTTTACTACATGAATCTTCTACCATGGGTCTGGGAACCAAAGAGGTGAAGCAAGAGTGGCCCCATTCACCTTCACTCCTATAACTCACCCAGGACAGTTTTGCTTCCTATGTCTTGAAGTTTAAGTTCTGTAGGTTTAAAGGTCTTGGTTCTCAAAAGAGGAAAATTTCCATCAGACCCAGGAAACCCATCTAATATGAGGTAAAGGCCACCACTTTTCATTACAGGATGCTTGTGCCAATGACCATCAGCAAGAAGAGACAGGATAAGTGAAGAGATAATTGGCCTTGATCATCAAGAGGAGTTAAGATTACTGTGATATCTGGGCTCAAGGAGGAATCAATTATTTCTAATAAGCTTTTGTAATGATAATTATACTTTCTCTAATATCTATATAACTTGTTAATCCTCTCCTGAGAGAGAGAACCTACCACAGAGACAAATTTTTCATATTTTATCCAAATATAGGTAAATCAAGGAAATTAATTTTTGTATTTAACTTGAATTTTTTATAAATACAAGAAAATAAACTATGTATTGATATATGCACCAAGTAGACTATGCTGTGCTTAGTTGCTCAGTTGTGTCTGACTCTTTAAGACCCCATAGACTTCAGCCCACCAGGGTCCTCTGTCCATGGGGATTCTCCAGGCAAGATTACCTGAGTGGGTTACTATCCCTCCTCTGGAGGATCTTCCCAACCCATGAATTGAATCCACATCTTCCACACTGCACATGGATTCTGTATGAGCTGAGCTACCAGGGAAGCCAATCAAGTAGACTGATCTATTATTAATATTTTACTAATGTTTTGCTGCTTTTCACATACACTCAGCCCCTACTTCGCATAGTAAGATGGACGCAGAAATTTCATCTCAATTACCACTAAAACTTTGAAATCATGGACTCCATTATGAGCTCCATGTCTCAATTAATGTGGTACTGTGCAAAACAGATTGCCTCTGTGTGTGTATATGTATGTATTTGTGTGTGTGTGTGTGTTTACATGTACTAACAGAAAGCAAATTCTGAACATCATGACTCTTCACTGTAAGATTCATCAGTTCACACCTTCTAAGAAATACAACAACCACATAACTACAACACAATCATAACCCTTACTATCTAACATAAAATATGAATTATAATTTATATTTTTATAAATAATCTTATGGAATAATGTCTGTATTTTAATTTCCCCACTAATTTATCTTCTCTCAGTCAAGATCCAATCCAACTTTATACATTGTATTTGGTAGTAATTTAACTTTTGTCATTTTAAGTATACACGATAGATATAAATATAGTTATATAGATATAGATTGAGAGGGAGAGAGAGAGAAATAACAGTCTTTCATGACCTTTCCTTGAAGCATCCAGGCCAGTAATCTTTGATAATCTGACATCTGAATTTTGCTTTTCAAATGATTTTTGCCCTTTAAAGCAATTTTAGTGTTAGATGCACACAATTATTTCCACTTCTATTGTCATTAATAAAAGATGCCATGCATTCAAGTCAGTTTTTCATTGGAGCCATTCAGAGTTCTCCCTCCCACTTGCTTTGACACACATGGCACTTTTTCTGACAGCAATCTATTTCTGTGTACTACATATAAAGCCCTTTTATTGAGTAGGAACCAAAATTAATTTTTTTTGCTGTTCCCCTAGCAAATGGGAACCCAGGTATTATTAAGATTTTTTGTTCCAAAGGGTAGAGGGCAGCATAGGTATTTTTTTCTCCCATTTAAACACTGCTGTCTTTCCTATCATTATGTTATCTCAAAGAAGAAAGAAAAAATATAGGACAGTATTAGCAATTCAGTCAGGCCCCAGAATATTATTTTGGGGCATACTATGTCCGAAGAATTTTTTCTTCTTTTGAATGACTCTAATGTGCTCTCATATTTCCTGATATTTCTGATGTAACATCACACACATGCAGTCAGCGCCCGGATATGTAGGACAGTTTGAGGGGATGGGTATAACCACTTTCATCTGCCTGCACTGCAGTGCACGTGTCCTTGGTCATGTGCACCATCTCAGTGACTTTTCTAGCATATATGTAGGGTCAGTATATGCCATATGAATGTACAGAGTATAGATAGGTAGAGGTTTTCCCACATTGGTAAATGTACAATATCCAGAGATATGCAAATAATATGTAGGTAAGTTTATAGAGTGGTTCAGTGGAGAATCCTCCTGCCAATGCAGGAGCTGTAGGCTCAGTCCTTGGGTGGAGAAGATCCCCTATGGCAACCCACTCCAGTATTCTTGCCTAGGAAATCCCATAAGCCTGGCAGGCTACAGGCCATGAAGTTGCATAAGAGTCGGACACAACTTAGTGACTGAACAACAACAACTTCATACACTTTTGACAGAAATTTGTGTCTTTTAATATGCAAACGTTGACATTTTTCCCCTATGCTGTTTCTGTATGGTAAATTTCACAGATCTGTATTCAACATTTCATGATTAATAGCATCCAACTTGCAAACTTTTTAGGGCACAAACCAAAGCACAGGGGAACACCCTGGGGGTTTGGAGCACTTATCCATGATAGTTTCTATAAATTAATTGATATCCAATAAATCTTTGTAGTTTCTGTATTTTGTGACAATCATATAAGCACATCTAAGCCTGGTTCCAGCTATTTTTGTCTTCTGCATGTGGAATATTTAGTCTAAATTTGTAGTAAATGTATCTTCTATGTTTCTATGGAAAGATTTTCTTTTTCTATATGCTTTCCTGTTCAATTCTCCTATCTAACCATGTAGAAACTGCTGTTTAAAGAAATCGTGTCACAAGGCAAGTTTAATGAAATTACAAATACAAAAGGAACATAAATACGACTAAATAAATCAGACATGACTGAGCCACTGAATTGAAATAAATCTATACCTCATTGCTTTTCCAGGAGCACATATTTATTTACCTCTTCATTGCATCATCTAACTGAAAAGAAATTTATAACATATAAGTCATATTTTTGCCTTTGTCTTGATATAACTGAATAAGACACTTTAAACCATCATGAGAGTCTGTCCTAAATTTGATAAGGAAAGGGATCCACTTAATAGAGATATTTTCATGTACAAAGGTAAGCAGAACCTAGAAAGTTGCTATAATTTTCAATTCACATACTCTCTACAGTGCACACAGTGTTATTAAAATCTGGCTTAAATATAAGCAAAGAAAGTGGAAAGTGCTGTGTATTTTTATAGTGACAACAGTGTTTTGGGGTTGGGAGTAATTAATTGTTTGTCTTTACAAAACAGCAGGAGTTCACTTAGACAAATAACCAGCATTTACAAGTACTTGTTTAAAAAAAAAAAAAAAAGTAAGATAAACTTACCAGCAACTACTCATCTGAGAACAAAGACCACAATAGTAGCTGTAAACAGTCTTTATGTTCAGACATGCTGTCACTAAAACGTTTATTTCTCTACACACAAAAGTAAAGCAGCTTTCGGTTAAAAGTTAACGTCTGTGAAAATTGGCACAAAAAGTACTTTACGATAGCAAAGGTGCTTTACTACTATATTCCTCAATATGCAATATTAAAAGTTTAAAAATACTATTTCTCTAATACATCACTACAATATGGATATAATATACTATAAATATCTAAATTTCAGTAAATCTTTTTGCATGCAGAAGCATTTCTATGTTTCTGTATTAAATTGGCAAATAGATCACTAATATGTTAGGATTTGGTTTTACAACCTCTCAACCAATACATTTCAGTATAATTTAAATATATTTATACAATATGCCAGGACTTAAATAGAACATCAGTTGAGAAGTAATTTAGAAAACTTATTCATATTCTGGCCTGTTCTAATTTAAAAATGTATATATACTTTCAGAAGCCACTCGAATCAGCTCACATTTATCCACTGGCAGTGCCATCAAAAGAAAATATTTGGATTTAACTTAGTTTCCATTTTTTTCAAGATAATGTTCATTTACAATTTCATGTTCTTGATAATAACCCAAATATATGTCATTCTTCAGTGATATCTTAAGCAATTAGGGATGTACTTTAACTTTTTGAACTAACAATATAAAATGATATTGATATTTCTCTNAAAAAACCTGAGAGGCTGCCTCAGTTTCTCACTGACACCGCTCATCCCTTCAGGTTGAATCCCTGGCTGCCGGAGCTGGACTCCAGCACGTGACAACCTTTAAATAGAGCAGCAAGGGAAAGTTCTCTTAACAAGCAGAGTTCCTGATTATCCATTTTGTGTGGCGAGACATATGGCCCAAGGTTAGATTTTAGATTTACTCATGAACACTAGAAAAATGGTATGGGGAAAAAAAAGAAGATAATGGACAAGGTGTGGATTAGAGTAAAAAGTACATATGATAGTGGGCATAAAGTCTGAAGATTTTCACATCACATGTTAATGTCAATTAGAAACCTTCTACCATGAAACAGGCAATAAATAAGTAGACAAAGAGACTCAATCAATTAACACCAGCCAACATCTCTCACTGGCTGGCACAGTGCTGGCATACATGGAAGCCATGCCTGAACCCAGAAGAATGGGCTTCTACTTACCAAGGCTCACATAGCTCCTGCTGCTGTCAAAAATACCCAGCCTGGCAGCAAGAAAAACCAACAGTCAGTCCCCATTGTGGTACCACTCCTTGATCATACTAATTGGTTACTTAGGGAAAACTTTACTACATGAATCTTCTACCATGGGTCTGGGAACCAAAGAGGTGAAGCAAGAGTGGCCCCATTCACCTTCACTCCTATAACTCACCCAGGACAGTTTTGCTTCCTATGTCTTGAAGTTTAAGTTCTGTAGGTTTAAAGGTCTTGGTTCTCAAAAGAGGAAAATTTCCATCAGACCCAGGAAACCCATCTAATATGAGGTAAAGGCCACCACTTTTCATTACAGGATGCTTGTGCCAATGACCATCAGCAAGAAGAGACAGGATAAGTGAAGAGATAATTGGCCTTGATCATCAAGAGGAGTTAAGATTACTGTGATATCTGGGCTCAAGGAGGAATCAATTATTTCTAATAAGCTTTTGTAATGATAATTATACTTTCTCTAATATCTATATAACTTGTTAATCCTCTCCTGAGAGAGAGAACCTACCACAGAGACAAATTTTTCATATTTTATCCAAATATAGGTAAATCAAGGAAATTAATTTTTGTATTTAACTTGAATTTTTTATAAATACAAGAAAATAAACTATGTATTGATATATGCACCAAGTAGACTATGCTGTGCTTAGTTGCTCAGTTGTGTCTGACTCTTTAAGACCCCATAGACTTCAGCCCACCAGGGTCCTCTGTCCATGGGGATTCTCCAGGCAAGATTACCTGAGTGGGTTACTATCCCTCCTCTGGAGGATCTTCCCAACCCATGAATTGAATCCACATCTTCCACACTGCACATGGATTCTGTATGAGCTGAGCTACCAGGGAAGCCAATCAAGTAGACTGATCTATTATTAATATTTTACTAATGTTTTGCTGCTTTTCACATACACTCAGCCCCTACTTCGCATAGTAAGATGGACGCAGAAATTTCATCTCAATTACCACTAAAACTTTGAAATCATGGACTCCATTATGAGCTCCATGTCTCAATTAATGTGGTACTGTGCAAAACAGATTGCCTCTGTGTGTGTATATGTATGTATTTGTGTGTGTGTGTGTGTTTACATGTACTAACAGAAAGCAAATTCTGAACATCATGACTCTTCACTGTAAGATTCATCAGTTCACACCTTCTAAGAAATACAACAACCACATAACTACAACACAATCATAACCCTTACTATCTAACATAAAATATGAATTATAATTTATATTTTTATAAATAATCTTATGGAATAATGTCTGTATTTTAATTTCCCCACTAATTTATCTTCTCTCAGTCAAGATCCAATCCAACTTTATACATTGTATTTGGTAGTAATTTAACTTTTGTCATTTTAAGTATACACGATAGATATAAATATAGTTATATAGATATAGATTGAGAGGGAGAGAGAGAGAAATAACAGTCTTTCATGACCTTTCCTTGAAGCATCCAGGCCAGTAATCTTTGATAATCTGACATCTGAATTTTGCTTTTCAAATGATTTTTGCCCTTTAAAGCAATTTTAGTGTTAGATGCACACAATTATTTCCACTTCTATTGTCATTAATAAAAGATGCCATGCATTCAAGTCAGTTTTTCATTGGAGCCATTCAGAGTTCTCCCTCCCACTTGCTTTGACACACATGGCACTTTTTCTGACAGCAATCTATTTCTGTGTACTACATATAAAGCCCTTTTATTGAGTAGGAACCAAAATTAATTTTTTTTGCTGTTCCCCTAGCAAATGGGAACCCAGGTATTATTAAGATTTTTTGTTCCAAAGGGTAGAGGGCAGCATAGGTATTTTTTTCTCCCATTTAAACACTGCTCTCTTTCCTATCATTATGTTATCTCAAAGAAGAAAGAAAAAATATAGGACAGTATTAGCAATTCAGTCAGGCCCCAGAATATTATTTTGGGGCATACTATGTCCGAAGAATTTTTTCTTCTTTTGAATGACTCTAATGTGCTCTCATATTTCCTGATATTTCTGATGTAACATCACACACATGCAGTCAGCGCCCGGATATGTAGGACAGTTTGAGGGGATGGGTATAACCACTTTCATCTGCCTGCACTGCAGTGCACGTGTCCTTGGTCATGTGCACCATCTCAGTGACTTTTCTAGCATATATGTAGGGTCAGTATATGCCATATGAATGTACAGAGTATAGATAGGTAGAGGTTTTCCCACATTGGTAAATGTACAATATCCAGAGATATGCAAATAATATGTAGGTAAGTTTATAGAGTGGTTCAGTGGAGAATCCTCCTGCCAATGCAGGAGCTGTAGGCTCAGTCCTTGGGTGGAGAAGATCCCCTATGGCAACCCACTCCAGTATTCTTGCCTAGGAAATCCCATAAGCCTGGCAGGCTACAGGCCATGAAGTTGCATAAGAGTCGGACACAACTTAGTGACTGAACAACAACAACTTCATACACTTTTGACAGAAATTTGTGTCTTTTAATATGCAAACGTTGACATTTTTCCCCTATGCTGTTTCTGTATGGTAAATTTCACAGATCTGTATTCAACATTTCATGATTAATAGCATCCAACTTGCAAACTTTTTAGGGCACAAACCAAAGCACAGGGGAACACCCTGGGGGTTTGGAGCACTTATCCATGATAGTTTCTATAAATTAATTGATATCCAATAAATCTTTGTAGTTTCTGTATTTTGTGACAATCATATAAGCACATCTAAGCCTGGTTCCAGCTATTTTTGTCTTCTGCATGTGGAATATTTAGTCTAAATTTGTAGTAAATGTATCTTCTATGTTTCTATGGAAAGATTTTCTTTTTCTATATGCTTTCCTGTTCAATTCTCCTATCTAACCATGTAGAAACTGCTGTTTAAAGAAATCGTGTCACAAGGCAAGTTTAATGAAATTACAAATACAAAAGGAACATAAATACGACTAAATAAATCAGACATGACTGAGCCACTGAATTGAAATAAATCTATACCTCATTGCTTTTCCAGGAGCACATATTTATTTACCTCTTCATTGCATCATCTAACTGAAAAGAAATTTATAACATATAAGTCATATTTTTGCCTTTGTCTTGATATAACTGAATAAGACACTTTAAACCATCATGAGAGTCTGTCCTAAATTTGATAAGGAAAGGGATCCACTTAATAGAGATATTTTCATGTACAAAGGTAAGCAGAACCTAGAAAGTTGCTATAATTTTCAATTCACATACTCTCTACAGTGCACACAGTGTTATTAAAATCTGGCTTAAATATAAGCAAAGAAAGTGGAAAGTGCTGTGTATTTTTATAGTGACAACAGTGTTTTGGGGTTGGGAGTAATTAATTGTTTGTCTTTACAAAACAGCAGGAGTTCACTTAGACAAATAACCAGCATTTACAAGTACTTGTTTAAAAAAAAAAAAAAAGTAAGATAAACTTACCAGCAACTACTCATCTGAGAACAAAGACCACAATAGTAGCTGTAAACAGTCTTTATGTTCAGACATGCTGTCACTAAAACGTTTATTTCTCTACACACAAAAGTAAAGCAGCTTTCGGTTAAAAGTTAACGTCTGTGAAATTTGGCACAAAAAGTACTTTACGATAGCAAAGGTGCTTTACTACTATATTCCTCAATATGCAATATTAAAAGTTTAAAAATACTATTTCTCTAATACATCACTACAATATGGATATAATATACTATAAATATCTAAATTTCAGTAAATCTTTTTGCATGCAGAAGCATTTCTATGTTTCTGTATTAAATTGGCAAATAGATCACTAATATGTTAGGATTTGGTTTTACAACCTCTCAACCAATACATTTCAGTATAATTTAAATATATTTATACAATATGCCAGGACTTAAATAGAACATCAGTTGAGAAGTAATTTAGAAAACTTATTCATATTCTGGCCTGTTCTAATTTAAAAATGTATATATACTTTCAGAAGCCACTCGAATCAGCTCACATTTATCCACTGGCAGTGCCATCAAAAGAAAATATTTGGATTTAACTTAGTTTCCATTTTTTTCAAGATAATGTTCATTTACAATTTCATGTTCTTGATAATAACCCAAATATATGTCATTCTTCAGTGATATCTTAAGCAATTAGGGATGTACTTTAACTTTTTGAACTAACAATATAAAATGATATTGATATTTCTCTAGTATTTCAGTTTCTAAGAAGGATTTTCTGTTCCTGAAAATTTGTACCTAAAACATTTATTCTAAGGTATACATATAGTGTCATGTGGACTAAATACTAGAAACTACCAGGGATAAGTGCTCCAAGTAGCAGTTATATGATAAAAAAAATTTTCACTGTAGATTGTTGGTAGAAAAGATTCTGGGAATCTTATCCATGCTTAGTTGATGAAAAATATTTTATCCAGGCAAATGGAGAATGGCTCTTATAAATTTTACAAAATGTGACAAGGTTGGCTCCTGTCATTGGAAGAATCTAAAAACAGGACAGGTCCTGGTGAAGGGGATTACTGTGATATCGTCCATTCTGGAACCCTGAAGAAACCACAGGAATTCATAGTTAGTCCTTCCACAGTGCCCTCCTTGGCCCTGATTATGCAATGGGATTTTAAACTACTGAAATAATAGCTTAAGGAACTTGTGACCCAGCCTTAAAGCTAGACCCCATGTTCTGTAGCACACAAGGAGTCAGCTGCCTTGTAGTTAAACTACAAGCATATTACTATGTTCCCAGGATCTAAAAGCTCCTACATATAGAAAGTTTATATTTCATGTACAAATGTGAGCAGGACCTAGAAAGTTGCTATAATTTTCAATTCACATACTCTCTACAGTGCACACAGAAATAATCAAAATATTTCTTAGCTATACATGCTGGGGAAATGTGAGGACCTTACTTCCAAATATGTATATCAGTTCACGAGTTCAGTCACTCAGTTGTGTCCAACTCGTTGTGACTCCATGGACTGTAGCACACCAGGCTTCTCTGTCCATCACCACCTCCCAGAGCTTACTCAAACTCATGTTCATAAAGTTGGTGATGCCATCCCCCTTCTCATTCTCTGTCATCTCTTTCTCCTCCCACCTTCAATCTTTCCCAGCATCAGGGTCTTTTCCAATGAATCAGTTCTTCGCATCAGGTGGCCAAAATATTGGAACTTCACCTTGAGCAAAAGTCCTTCCAATGAATATTAAATATAGTTAAACTGATGATTCAACAACCAGAACACCCTGNTGGCAGAAAGTGAAGAGGAACTAAAAAGCCTCTTGATGAAAGTGAAAGAGAAGAGTGAAAATGTTGGCTTAAAACTCAAGAGTCAGAAAACTAAGATCATGGCATCTGGTCCCATCATTTCATTGCAAACAGATGGGGAAACAGTGGAAACAGTGACAGACTTTATTTTGGGGGCCTCCAAAATCACTGCAGATGGTGATTACAGCCATGAAATTAAAAGATGCTTACTCTCAGAAGAAAAGAAGAAGAAGAAGAAGATAGGTGCCGTGCAGGAGGGGCGAGAATGAAGGGGGAGGGGTGGGGCGGGCTGCCTGGTTCCCCTGTTCTTTGGAAGGAAAGTTATGACCAACCTAGACAGCATACTAAAAAGCAGAGACATTACTTTGCTGACAATGGCCCATCTAGTCAAGGCTATGGTTTTTTCAGTAGTAAAGTATGGATATGAGATTTGAACTATAAAGAAAGCTGAGCACCGAAGAATTGATGCTTTTGAACTGTGATGTTGGAGAAGACTCTTGAGAGTCCCTTGGACAGCAAGGAGAGCCAATCATTCCATCCTAAAGAAAATTAGCCCTGAATATTCATTGGAAGGACTGAAGCTGAAGCTCCAATACTTTGGCCACCTGATGCAAAGAACTGACTCATTTGAAAAGACCTTGATGCTGGGAAAGATTTAAGGCAGGAGAAGTGGATTGATAGTGGACGAGATGGTTGGATAGCATCACCGACTCAATGGACATGAGTTTGAGTATACTCCAGGAGTTGGTGATGGACAGTAAGTCATGGCATGCTGCAGTCCATGGGGTTGCAAAGAGTCAGACATGACTAAGCGACTGAACTGAACTGAACTGAACACTGCTACGTCCTATCCACCCTTGTTTTGGCTCTTCACAGCTCCTGGATCATTTACCTGTAGGCACTGTAGTCTTCCCTCTCTAGCAGAAGCTTTTCAAATGAGAGCAAGGCCACAAAGGATGTAATCACCCTCTCGACTGTGCTGATTCCACAGCCACTGGCAATGTACTACACATCTGTAGAATTATAGTTCTTTAAAGTTAGAAGAACTGTACCCAACCTCCCTGGCAAAAACATCTTGCCACACATAGAATTCCAAACCTAAAAGCCACATGGTTGAGAGTCACTCAAAGCTTCTCCATGCACCTAATGTGCATTCTTAAAATCCACTCTTATATCTAAATATGTTGATTTTTGTTGTCTAGTCACTCAGTCATATTTGACTCTTTTATGACCCCATGAACTGTAGCCCACCAGACGACTCTGTCCATAGGATTTCTCAGTCAAGAATACTGGTGTGGATTGTCATTTCCTTCTCCAAGGGATCCTCCCAACCCAGGGGTTGGACCAGCATCTCCTGCATCTCCTGCATTTCAGGCAGATTCTTTACCACTGAGCTACCTGGAAAGTCCAAATATGTCAAGAAAATGTATTAAATATTGGGGTCTCTGAGGGCCCTCAAAGCTAGCATACTTCTTTTCTGCCTAAATTCTACTAAAAACAATTTAAGAATGAAAACTGACATGTGGAAGCCAAACTGTCATTTTTATTACTAATACAGGCTAAAGCAAATAGATTCTTGGCAAGACAGATTTATCCATCTAGAGATGACACTAAACTTGAGTAGACCTCCACTTGGTAGGACTTGTCCACAGGCGACCAGTGACATGGATTTGGCAAGAACTTCTTTTCTATGTACACATACTGGGTTCTAAGAAAGGAAAAATAAAAGGTTTTAGCTAAATAAGCCCAGTGTGTTTTTCCAAATTCATCAGTTAAATGGGTTGCCTCACTTTCCCAGGTAGCTGTCATTATTTTTATTATTGTCATTATTATTATCTTTCTCATGACCATATTTAACACTTCTGCAAAAAGGAAAAGTGATTAAAAAAAATAGCTTCCCATGTAATTTCTAATATAGTAAAATTGTGTGAGTTTCTCATGAGAAATCTTATATCTTTTAGCCAACAATCATAAATTCTCAACTTTCATGAATGTCTAGCTACATAAGAGGTTTTGGAATTAAACTCCACATGGTACTAGCCTTTAGCAATCCAGTGAACACACATAGGAGCGGAGGTCACTTGCAGCAGAATCCTAGGAATGCATTGACTGTGACATTCACCAAGTGGAGGTGTCAAGCAACATCCTGATTTGAGCCAGACTCAGTTAACATTTCTCTGATTTTATAGATCTCAACTGTATTGTAAAAACTTCCCAATCCCACCTTCCTCCTAATACTATGACAGCACATGGCACTGAAGTTTTCCATGGTTTATTTTTCCTGGTGCTTCATCTCTTTGATATCCCTTGCTATCTCATTCATACATTGTCATAATTTACTATCAGGTAGTGGAAAAATGCACACAAGTATTCCTACCTTTTTCACTCTCTACTCTTGACTCCAAATATTCCTCCAGATTGCACCTGAAAAATTCCAAAATCATTCACTATGAATAAAAGGACTAAAAAGAGAACCTTTACTCAAATATATTGACTATATTGCATATATCATATATCATTCAAATATATTCTGTTTTGAAGAGTAAATATCAGAGAGTTTTCAAGAAATGTGAGATGAGTTAAACTAAATATTTTTCTTCTGTTTTCTTTGAAAATAAATCACAATACTATAAATAATAGGTTTCCATTGTGTTAGGCATTTTCAGTCTTAATTTGTGCTAATACCCCTTAGAATATGGTAGTGCTTTTTAGTTCATATTTAATGAAAATTGTGATAACATGAACAACATATTTCTACTAAACAAATCTGTGTGGTCTATTAATCATACCAATTACTAATAAAAACATCAACTCAAGCTCATAATTCTGAGTAAATTATATCCAAGTTAAAATTAAGCTAAGGATGAATTAGAACCCTCATTTTCCAAGGTGTGTTTTGAATAGCAGGTGATTACATCTAGCTGTCTGCTTCCTGGCTGGAAGTTTTCAGGGCTGTCTAGATTTACATAACAGCTCCCTTTACATTATTCCCTCCTGGCTAATTGCTTCCTTTCCTTCATTTGTACTAATTAGGCTACATTTTGTTTGGCACGTTAGCTTGAATTGTGTCACCAAGGTAAAGCAGCTTTAATAAAGCCTTACCATGCAACATTGCTACTAAAATTGCTATTGATTACAAATATATCCTCAAAAATGAAATTAAATGAAAAATAATTAAATTATGTAGAAAGACATATTTTAATTTTTTATAAATGAATTCTATTTTGATATCTTTCTTTTACCTCTTTAAAATATTTTCTATGAATTTTGCAATGAAATAGGCAATCTACATTTATTGGATGTGTAAAACTTCTTGTGCTTTTAAAAACAATCAAATTGATTTGTTCACTCTTCCTTATATTTATTAGGTACTATTGGTTCTAAGGTCATCAAAAATTATAATAGAATTGAATAAGATTGCTGCTACGTTGGCTGCCAGATTGCTTCAAAAATTATCAAAAACTAGTGTCCCAGTAAATTCACCTATTGCACAATTTTGCAAGCTGATCTCATGCTGAAGGATTTGTGCCCATATGTGGAGACTCTATTGGATAAGCAAAGAAGGAGTTTTGCCTCTAGCAAAGAAGTTGAAACTTACTAACTATGCTACATCTGCCTGAAAGTCATTTTAGTATTCTAGAGGGTAAGGGGAGATTCCAATTCCATTATCTGTTGCTATCAAGATGCCAACTGGGTCCTGAGAGACTGCTATCAAACTATTCTCTGGAAGTGGCCATTCAGTAAGAACAGATAGTAACAACTGAACCAAGAGTATATGGGCAACTTCCAGGTTTCAGATTTAAAAAATCATGAGTTTAGAGTTAAAAAGAACTTAAGGAAACATTCTACAAGGGAAGTAAAATGTACTCAATAGATCCATGAACAAAGAAAAGACCATAAAACATGGCCCAGTTATGGGTTTAATGTTATCTCCTAACAGGTAAGTTTTCAGGGTTAAGGAGCNTGAGTTAAGAGTTAAAAAAAACTTAAGGAAACATTCTACAAGGGAAGTAAAATGTACTCAATAGATCCATGAACAAAGAAAAGACCATAAAACATGGCCCAGTTATGGGTTTAATGTTATCTCCTAACAGGTAAGTTTTCAGGGTTAAGGAGCTTCTGTGAGAAAAACTCCATGACAAGTTTTAAAATTGGAAGCATGTGAAGTAACTTTGTGGATTACAAAAAAAAAAGGAATAAATTAAGAAAATCACAGCAGCACTACTACAGTGGAATAATTATTTAAAAAGTGAACAGTTTAGAAACATTGAAGAGTAGTGCTTTATTAAATGAAAATATGTTAATCCATAACTCATATTTTTAAATGAAAAGCAAGCAAGCACATTGTAAAGAAGTTACCAAAAGGAAGAAATCCAAGAAAATGTGCTTAAAAATAGCAAGATATACAGAATTTAGATATCTAAGAATCTGGTTTCTACCAATTTATAAAGTCATTTCAGATTATATGATAAAATTGAAGATTTCATACTCTAAATGTCACCAATCTTAAGAGAAGTGGGTGATTCTTTTATGTTTGTTTAAAATTATTGATTAATATAGAAAGTTAACATGTATCAGTGATTGAAATAAATCACAAATGTAGGATTTTTACACACCATCATGACAATTTAATAGAAACATGTCCTGGTAGCCTCAGTCTCACAAGCAGATCATCAGCTAACTCAAGAAACTTGAAAGCTAATAGGTCATGCCTCACTGTTGCTCTCTGGATACCATGTCAAATGGCATGTATTCTGTAATTTTCTATTCTTTCTCTCAAAATATATGTAGGCATTTAACAAATCTTGACTCATAGACCGTCTTATAATATCATTTATGCAGCCTGCAATAAAGTCAATTATATTATTTCTATTTTCCTTTCTTTGTCTTTGTCATTTCCTGTTGCAGCACAGTCATAGAAAAGTCTTGTGGTTAAACTCATCCTTCATTGGATTGCTGGGCTTCCTGGATAGCTCAGTTGGTAAAGAATCTGCCTGCAATGCAGGAGACCCTGGCACAATTTCTGTGTTGAGAAGATCTGCTGGAGAAGGGAAAGGCTACCCACTCCAGTATTCTGGCCTGGAGATGGAGTCACTAAGAGTTGGACATGACTGAACCACTTTCACTTTCACTTTCAGTGGATTGCTGGTCATGACTTCTCAGCTCTTTTTCACTTAGCTCTTTCCTCCACCACTCACATACAGACCTCAGAAATTCTTGTCACTTCTGTTTCCACAATATATCCCAATATATCATCATTCATTTTTCTTCATCTTCATTGTTGTCACCCTTATCTCAATCACTTTCTTCTCCCAGCCTAGCAACTTGTTATTTGACGTTTTGGGCTCTCTGTGATCCATTCTGTGCAAAGCAATGTACTCTAACTTATAACTCAATTCATGGTAAGCCCCAGGTTGAAATTCTTTAACTTTCTAATTCACTTGAAAAAAACTTAAATTCCAAAATTCCTTACAAGGGGCTGTATAGTGCATTCTTCTGACCCTGTCTCATGACAGACTCATTAACTAAGTCCCATTCACAAAGGTTCTTATGCTTTCATAAATATACTATGCTAATTTTAATTTCAAGTCTTGGTACCGTTTGCTTGTCCATTAGTAACTCTGCTAGTAACTGTACTTGGTTGGCATCCTTCAAGCCCTCAAATTTCATCCCTTTGAGACATCTTCACTGAAAATGTGATTTAAATTATTTACATTCTCCAAAATAAAGACAGATTCCTGTTTTATGCACATCTTTCCCTTTATGCAACTGAATCAGTATTTGAAATTATTTTATTTATATAAATATTTCCCTTTTATTTCTTCCCCAACTATAACATTACCTCAATAAGAAGAAAGTCTTTGACTTTTTTACTTACTCTTGTCTCCACTGGGATTGGAATAGCACATACTGAGTAAGTTCCTAATAAATAACTGTCAAATGAATGAAAAAAACTATATTTTCACAAAATATCTGTATACTGACTTATGTAATGAATGAATCATAATTTCACTATCAGAATTATAATATATTCCAAAGTTCATTTAGTCAACAAATAAAGCATAATATGATTTTTTTTTTTAAATATCCTGGCCAGTGGACCTGTAACCAATTTTAAAATGAATGACAGGAAATTCTTAGCATCTCAATCACACTGCTTTTACAAAGACAATTTTGGAGAGAAGTGCTAAGTATGTTTGTTATACTAGTTCCTTCCCTCAGAATTCAATAACTGTAGCTAAACACTGTGGCCCAGTTATATGATGGCAATACTGCTATAACTTTGAAAATTGTACCAATCATGGTTCTAAGTTTTTTTTTTTTTAATTCTAGAACCCATCTTTATTAATACTATATTAATTACTTAATATCTAATATCTAATCTTCCTTTCTTCCTTCTTTCCTTCCTTTTCTTCTT
>SJYW01005826.1:595784-610752 GCA_006410735.1 Raphicerus campestris
TTTTTTTTTTTTTTTTTTTTGATTCTGGACTAGCACACAGATTGAAGTTTCTAAATGACTTTTCTGTGTAGTTAAATTTCATCTCATAAGGCCCATTATGTCACCCCAGTATACCAAAATCATTTGGGGATTCTAATTCACTCATCTCTAATCTCTTTTATTCCATGTTTCTTTCTCTACCCCCAAATTGGAGCCAGTATTATCCAAGATACTGACTGCATTTGTAAGCAGAATTATAGAGGTGAAAGAGCTAAATATTATGATAAATTTCTCTCTAGTTTGAAATCAATACATAATTTCATACATATTTTCAGGAACACATTATGTATGACATGAGAATTATGCAAATAGATATAACACATTAGGTTCCAATTGCATAAAATAAATATAGCAAACATTTACTGAACTCATTCAGACTCAGTTCGCTCCGTTAGTGATGAAAACCTTTACCCTTGCATTTAATAGCTTTTGATAAAAGCCAACAATCAGCAGCAGCTCCTACAGTCATCCAACTGTTACTCTGGCATCACAGAATGTACATCTATGTAACTGAGCTTCTCTTGGGCTCAAAACCACTTTTCTGCTACACAGTAGATCCAAGGCACGTGTTCAGGGAGTTCCCAACTCTAACCTCTGCTTTCAGGGGCTAAATGCTTGAAATGAAGCTGTAAAGTATAACTTTCTCCTCCACAATGCCATCTTGGGTTCAGCCAAAATGGTCCTTGACCAATGGTCCCACTCCTGTAATGGATGTTTGTGAGGTGCTAATCCTCTTCACAGCCTGCTACCTTGATTCACCCTATGATAGTCCACNCTCCACAATGCCATCTTGGGTTCAGCCAAAATGGTCCTTGACCAATGGTCCCATGCCTGTAATGGATGTTTGTGAGGTGCTAATCCTCTTCACAGCCTGCTACCTTGATTCACCCTATGATAGTCCACTCCTCTGCTTCATGTAGGAATGAACAATAGGAAAACTAATAGCAAGGAGAAAGAGAGAAGAGGAGCAGAAGATTTTTTTTTATAAAATAGAAATTGCATGTGACAGAAATAAAATTGTAAGCCTGCCTGGCAAGAAGATACCAAAAGATATTTAGAGGGCTATGTCACACACATACTTAATATTAAATCTGTGATCATATTTTATCTCCTCTAATAGTCTCCAGTTTCTAAAATGGTGAAGAATAATTAAACTTTATGGCAGGAGTTGGACATGGCAGTGATTGATATATGTCTTTTCTTGGGCATCATTTTTATCATAGTCTCATGCTAACAGATTTTGATGTCAAAGGTCTATAAGAACGTCAGTTTAAACCCCTAGATTTCATATAGTTTCATCCAACTCTTTGCAGTCACCATTACATATAAAGACTGTTTATTTATTATGTTCTTAGGAAATTAAGGCAATTGAACAAAAGCAGAGATCCAGATTTTTCTGTCTCTTACCATTCAAATCCTCTGCAGTACCCGATACACTTAACAATAAGTAAGAATTGATGCTTTTCAACTGTGGTGTTGGAGAAGACTCTTGAGAGTCCCTTGGACTGCAAGGAGATCCAACTAGTCCATTCTGAAGGAGATCAGCCCTGGCATTTCTTTGGAAGGAATGATACTAAAGCTGAAACTCCAGTACTTTGGCCACCTCATGCGAAGAGTTGACTCATTGGAAAAGACTTTGATGCTAGGAGAGATTGGGGGCAGGAGGAGAAGGGGATGACAGAGGATGAGATGCCTGGATGGCATCACTGACTCGATGGACGTGAGTCTGAGTGAACTCTGGGAGTTGGTGATGGACAGGGAGGCCTGGCGTGCTGCGATTCATGGGGTCGCAAAGAGTTGGACAGGACTGAGCGACTGAACTGAACTGAACTAAGAGATAAAGACATGGTTTCAAGTATGTAATGCACAAATGACAGCTTGAAAAGCACTCCATATTGAGAATGGTATGTATAAAGAACTACAGAAGTAGGTGATGAGGTAGTTTATGAAATCTCATACATGGGGCAGAGAAGGAAATAGCACCCCACTCTGGCACTCTTACCTGGAAAATCCCATGGATGGAGGAGCCTGGTGGGCTGCAGTCCATGGGGTCGCAAAGAGTCAGACACGACTGAGTGACCTCACTTTCACTTTTCACTTTCATGCATTGGAGAAAGAAATGGCAACCCACTGCAGTGTTCTTGCCTGAAGAATTCCAGGGACAGGGCTGCCTGGTGGGCTGCCGTCTATGGGATCGCACACAGAGTAGGACACGACTGAAGCGACTTAGCAACAGCAGTGGCAGTACATGGAGGGGGAAACTGCACCTCTTTCAGCTGTCAGCTAGAATATAGATTAAAAGTTGATTAGGTCAAGGATAGCTTTGGGAGGCCTAGGCAATTCTTATATAATTCACATTCTTCTTAAATATGCTATCCTTACATGATCCAACCAGCTCTTTACTATAGCTGTTTTCTATAAATAAATGATTTGTAAGAATTTTGAAAGCATTTTTTAAAATTTTAAGGATCACTTGTCATGCAAACTGAATGTTTTAATTGGAAAATAAATTGAGGCAAATTAAATTTGTACTCTGGAAACATAAATCCATAAAAGAATGAAGTGAGTTCCCAGGAATCATCTGCTTTTGTTTCCATTTTATGAAACTCTTTCCTTCCACTTCTGCTCTTAGAAGAGAGGAATTTGGCTGGATATGGCAAGCAGAATTTTAATCATATTCCCTCAAATTTCTGTCTCTGATCTAGGTACTACTTAAAAGGAACTTGATTGCAATTGATGTTACTCAGTGGACTTCAAAATTGAGAAATTATTTTGAGTTATCTGTGTAAGTACAATACAGTTACGTAAGCCCATAAAAACAGAAGAGGAAAGCAGGAGAAATGATTCAGAAAGGCAAAAGTATTTTTAAAAGACAAGTATTTTATTTTTACTAGATATTAAACAATTATGCAAAAGACAATGTTTTCAGGAGTTTGTGTCCCTCATCTATTATTAATTATAGTCATATTATAATTAAAAATACATGTTCCATAGCTTCTTTAATATTCTTTATTTCCTAAACAATAGTATCTCCTATTTAACAGCATGTTTTAAGTTTGAATGAATAACTTCAGTCCAGTCTAGTAAGGATTGTGAACTACTAGATGTCCCTTATTTTAGAACATTTATCAATTTATTATCATATATTTTTCTAGATCTTAATCTTGACAAAAATCTTTAAAAATCTAGATTCATTTTATCTCAGGAGCAATTTTTTTTTCTTGACAATGATAGTAAATTGGGATTCAATTTTAAAGCCATTAGTTGCTAGCACCTTAGTTAAGTGCTTTCCTCCTTTAATCTTGATAAGCTGAAATATTACAACTTTAGGAAAGTAATAATAAAGATTGTGGATGGAGACAAATTATGCATTTCAGATACAGATAGAAGCTGAGATCCAGGTAGGAAGAATATATAAGAGCCCTCAGTTTCACTAAGGATGTATTTGTATAGTTTTTGGCAGAGTCGGCTTTGGGGACCAGGTAGACAGAGCTCAGGCCACAAAAACAAATATGGGCATTCTTACATTTTAAATTTGTAAACACAAAACCATCTTGAAGGCTCTTTTTTTCACCAAACAAAAGCAATCTTAAAAATGGCTTTAAACTAAAAACATATTCAGAATTTTTTTCAAAAAAATCACTGTCTGAAAAAAAATCACTGCTTATTAAATTCATCTTAAAGCATTATTATAAGATTTTTGCTGTGCTGCCTTAAAAGAAGCTTTAAAAATTTAATAAACAGAATGTGAAACAACGAAAACAAATTATCATTTATTGACGGTACTATACTTCTAAGCTGGACAACAAACTGCAGCCTTACTGATAGTTTTGGAATTTAATAATTGCTGTAAGAAACAGCATAAAAGAAATTCATCATTCATCATTGTCCATCCTTGGAGTTTACAAGAACATAAAATCACTAGCAACTGTTGCTGTCTTGATAGAATGCAGAAAAAAATGCTTATGAATAATTTTTGGTACGGTCAATTTTCAAAGGTCAGAATAATCAATCATTTCAAGTTATTAAATTCAAATTATAACTCTTTTAAAATTGTCTGTAGGTTTAAAAATTGTAGTGCAATACCGAATATTCACACTAAAGTAAATTACTAAAAATTAAACATTTTGAATGGGAGAACATAGACTGGATGAATTAAAGGATTTATACCCAATAGCACAAACGTCAAAAGCATCCAGAAATCCTGGAAAAACTGGCACCTATTAAAAACAATGCAGCTACAGAGTATTGGAATATATTTTTGTAACAGCAAAACACTTAGGGTTAAAAGCAATTTTAACTCTTCTCAAGATAACTCAGAGTTATGTTAGGGAATTCAAAGAAATATTTTACTATCTCAAACAGAAAAGGTATCACTTGCTGTCACTAAATCATTTTTGATGCTTTGTGGCCCTGTAGACTGTACCCCCCAGACTTCTCTGTCCATGGGATTTCCCAGGCAAGAATACTGCAATGGGTTGCCCCTTCCATCTCCCAGGAGATATTTTGGACCCAGGTCTCCTGCATTGGCAGGCAGAGTTTTTAATCACTGAGCCACCTGGGATTCCCAGTATAGAAAGTTACTTAACAATAAAGCCTACATTGACAAAATTTCATGTCATCCTACTATTTGCTATTATGGCCCAAAAAATTAGAGCTTATTAATCAAGGCGTTTACTTTTTTTTTTTATCAACTTGTTTAGATAGAAAACTAGTAACAGATTTCTATCTATAGACGTAAGTAGAGAAAATCTATCTATCTATCTATATATATATAAACTAAACTATCTACATCCCTTTGTATCATCACATTTTTGTTGTCTCAATGAGTCAAAAATAGTAAAATTTTATCAATTATTATAGTAACAACTAACTTTCATGCAATAGTTAGATGCATATAATGCAACTTTCCTTTCAGTTCATTTAAAATAATCACGTCAAATTTGTATATAAACGTTTTCCCTTCACATCTTACCCAATTCCACTCATATTTAATTGTGTAAGTGATGCAAAAGCTAAACTAAATCATTTGAAGTACATTAACTATTATGTCACTAGACAATTAGAATAAATTTATTCATAGTAAAGCTTATCATATGCATTCTCTCATCTAAAACTACACTACTTTATTTAAACCGTATACATGTAGTAATATAGTATTATAATCTAGATCAAAACTAATAATCAGAGTAGTCTATAGTTTTTAGTTAATTTAGTATAGATAATGTCATTTTCAGAGAAGGCAATGGCAACCCACTTCAGTACTCTTGCCTGGAAAATCCCATGGACAGAGAAGCCTGGTAGGCTACAGTTCATGGGGTTGCTAAGAGTTGGACATGACTGAGTGACTTCACTTTCACTTTTCACTTTCATGCATTGGAGAAGGAAATGGCAACCCACTCCAGTATTCTTGCCTGGAGAATCCCAGGGACAGAGGAGCCTGTTGGGCTGCCATGTATGGGGTCGCATAGAGTCAGATACGATTGACACAACTTAGCAGCAGCAGGAGCAGCAATGTCATTTTAATGGCTTTTAATGGCAGTCATCCACCTCCAACAACAACATATTTGTGTATGTATGAATGTGCATATGTGTGTGTATATACATGCATCGTAGTTTAGAAAGCACAACTCAAATGAGAAAGAGAGTTATAGTAAAAATTCTTATTAAAATTCAAATAATATGAACACAGATGTGGCATATGAATATCTATTGAGGAGAAGAAGAGGAAATTTTTTGTCTCCTTGAGTTTTTAAATATTTTTGGAGTACTCATATGAAATATAAAATTAAATAATTCACAAAGGTGCTTAAAAACTACTATACTCTTTTTCCTTTAATTGAAATTATTAAAGTAAAAATATGAGTGTATAATTTATTCCTGTGTTTTTATTTCATAAGCTGTTTGAGGAAGTAAAAGAAGCAGTACTTTTGCAAAATTGATAATATTCTGTCTCAGTTAAAAAAAAAAAGAAAAAAAAAGAGAGAGGGCCCAATGAGTTGAGTTTCTTTATCCCAAGCCTGTTTCCCAGTTTCCCCACTGCTGATCCACCTTATTTTGTACCAGTTATTGTATTTCTATGTTTTTATGATTTGTTTTCCTTTGTGCAGAAGCTGTTTGGTCAGCACTGTTGTCAACAGCATTCTCTGAGATACACAAAGAATCAAACTGTGTAATTTAAAAAGAAAATTAGTTAGAAAAGAGAAAAAGGAAGAAAAATGTATCTACTTACTTTCTCCAAAACCGCTGTCATAAATTCCTATTCTGGAAATGCCAGGGCCACAGTTTTGTTGTTTAGTTGCTCAGTTCCGACTCTTTAAAACCCCCTGGAGTGTAGCCCACCAGGTTCCCCTGTCCATGCATTTCCCAGGCAAGAACTGGAGTGGGTTGCCATTTTCATCTCCAGGGGATTTTCCTGACCCCGGGATCAAACCAGTGTCTCCTGCATTGCAGGTGGTTTCTTTACCTCTGAACCATTCGAGAAGCCCAGGGCCACAGTTTAACTTCATTCCATAAGGAGATTATATATATATAAATGCTTGTAAAAATTCCAATAGTCATTTAAAAACTACCTAGGAACAAAAGTTGATCATATTTTTAAATTATGTATGTATTAATTGCAAAGAAAGTACATTATTGCTTCCAATTACTGTTAATCAAAAATGAAAATGTGAGCACAAACAAATCATTTATATGTACAAATCTATTTGTATTAGTTAACAAAAATTACCAAAGAGCAAAGTAAATAATTACAGCCACAGTACTTCTTAAAAAATTTGAGTAATTTCTAACATACTCAGTTTTTTGAGCTATAATTCAAAAAGCTCTAAGCGGGTGTGGTGCTGAACAGGGAAAAGTGTTATACAGAATGAAGTGAATAAAGAAGAATTTATAAATAGAGAAATACATTCTTCTGATCAACATAGAAATGCAGACTGAACAAATTAACCATACTTTTTGTTGTTCTTGTTGTACTAGGTTGGTGCAAAAGAGGTAGTAGGTTTGGATCATGAATTTTAAAACATTATAACTAGGTTCAAACACATCTTTATTAATCAAAATATGACCCTTTATAATCAACACTTAAAAAATTTTTTTTTGCCAATGAGAAATATGTTTTTTTATTCCTGTAGCATAAAACCTCATGCTCCAGGATTTGATAAATTTTGGAAAGCATTTTTTCTGTTCCCGGTTTAGAAGCATTTTCCTTGCAAATAGAAGTGGTAGTCAGTTGGCTAAAGAAAATGAAAGTGAAGTCATTCAGTCATGGCTAACTCTTTGCAACCCCATGGACTGTAGCCCACCAGTCTCCTCTGTCCATGCGGATTCTCCAGCTAAGAATATTGGAGTGTGGTGCCATTTCCTTCTCCAGGGGATCTTTCCAACTCAGGGATCGAGTCTGGCTCTCCTGCACTGCAAACAGACTCTTAACTGTCAGAGCCACCATGGAAGAACCCATTGATAGCGAAAGTCATATCCAACTCTTTGTAACTGTATAGTTCATGGAATTCTCCAGGCCATAATTCTGGAGCGGGTAGCTGTTTCCTTCTCCAGGGGAGCTTCCCAATCCAGTGATCAAATCCAGGTATCCCGCATTGCTGGCAGATTCTTTACCAGCTAATCCACCAGGGAAACCCAAGTTGGCTAAAGATCAGGTCAGTATTTCAGGTAAGGCAAAACTTAGTAGCCCAATTCATTCAACTTTTGAAGTGTTGGTTGTGCAGTGTGCAGTCAGACATTGTCTCAGAGAATTGTATACTTTCTGTTTACCAATACTGGCTGCAGGCATTGCAATTTTCAGTACACATAGCCACAAAAGTACCAATGTAAATTTAAAAACACCAACAACTTCAGTGTAATGACACTGACAATCTATTCAATAACTATAAGAACTGTATAAAATCAAGATGTGTAGGTTGTACCTTTTTTTAAGAAAATAATACATTTTCTGTAAAGTAAAAATTCAATAAATTAAAAAAAAAAACCTGTAAGGTGGAAGNGTAATGACACTGACAATCTATTCAATAACTATAAGAACTGTATAAAATCAAGATGTGTAGGTTGTACCTTTTTTTAAGAAAATAATACATTTTCTGTAAAGTAAAAATTCAATAAATTAAAAAAAAAAACCTGTAAGGTGGAAGAAAACTTATAATATGTCTAAAGTTGGATTGTCTTGCCATTAAAGTTATATACTAACATATAGGATAGCACTGAATTTAAAAGCATAGACTCTAGGGTTGACTGCATAAATCTATATGATGGTTCAATTTGTTTTGTTATATATACAAGTTAACTAGCCTGTCAGGTTTCTCATTTCAGGATGAGGATAATAATTCATTTATACATAACTTACAGCNATGCCCTCTTGCAACACCTACCATCTTACTTGGGTTTCTCTTACCTTGGGCATGGGGTATCTCTTCACGGCTGCTCCAGGAAAACACAGCAGCTGCTCCTTACCTTGGACAAGCGGTATCTCCTTACCGCCCACGTTCCTGACCTTCAATGTGGGATAGCTCCTCTAGGCCCTACTGTGCCTGCGCAGCCACTGTTCCTCTGGTTGCTTCTCCCGGCCACCAGCCCTGGCCTAGGGCGTGGATGATTCCTCCTAGCTGCTGCCCCTGGCCTTGGGCTTGGGCTCGGGGTGGCTCCTCAGGGTCACCACCCCTGGCCTTGAGCACGAAGCGGCTTCTTCTGACCGCCCCTGACCTTGACGTGCGGCCACCCCTGACCTCAGATGCAGGGTAGCTCCTCCCGGCCGCTGCCCCTGACCTCGGACACAGTGTACCTCCTCCCATCTGCCACTGACCTCGGACGCAGGGTAGCTCCTCTTGGTCACCACCCCGACCTCAGACACAGGGTAGCTTCTCTCGACCCTTCCTCCACTGTCACAGCCTGGCACTTTAGGCTGCTGCCCCTGACCTCGGACGTGAGGTAGCTCCTCTCGCCTTTAATTATTTTTGAAACATAAAAAATATTGTCAAATGAACTGAATCTTCTTAATACTTATAAGAATAATATTTTGATGAAGATATAAAAATGTGTTATGTGTAGACCCATAACATAATTTTATCATCAATTTCAGATAATTTCCCCAAATAGGTTCAGAGTTATTTGGAGTAGAGCCATCCATATAAATGTGGTGCATGGCTGCCAATAACATCAGCATCATGACTTTTAAGATCTCTGTATGGTTATCATGAGTTCAGTTTTCACATTTTAACCACAGAAAATCTGTCTCTGTCCCAAAACCAGTTTAAAAATAAGTGAGCTAAGTTAAAAGCAGAGACATTACTTTGCCATAAAAGGTCCATATAGTCAAAGCTATAGTCGTTCCAGTAGTCATGTATGGATGTGAGAGTTGGACCATAAAGAAAGCTGAGCACCAAAGCATTGATTCTTTTGAACGGTGGTGTTGGAAAAGACTCTTGAGAGTCCCTTGGGCCATAAGGAGATCAAACCAGTCAATTCTAAAGGAAATCAGTCCTGAATATTCATTGGAAGTACTAATGCTGAAGCTGAAGCTCCAATACTTTAGCCACCTGATGTGAAGAAAAGACTTGTTAGAAAAGACCCTGATGCTGGGAAAGATTGAGGGCAGGAGGAGAAGGAGAAGACAGAAGATGAGTTAGTAGGATGGCATCACCTACTTGATGGACATGAGTCTGAGCAAGTCCCAGGAGTTAGTGATACACAGGGAAACCTGGTGTGCTGTAGTCCATGGGGTCACAAAGAGTTGGACACGACTGAGCGATTGAACTGACTAACTGACTGAAGCTGAAAGGAAAAGAAGACAAGGAAGCTTTTTCTTCTCTGCTACATTTTCACTTCTTTTAGCTTAAATATAAAAAATATTAAACTAAACTTATAAATGAATCTCAAATTCATTCATTCCTCTCCTTTTCTACTGCCTTTTGATCATTCACTGTCTTGTCCAACTGTGACTCCATGGACTGCAGCATAATAGCCTTCCCTGTCCTTCACTATCTCCCAGAGTTTGCTCAGATTCATGTTCATTGAATCGTGGTGCTATCTAACCATCTCGCCCTCTGCTGTCCCCCTCTCCTTTTGCCTTCAGTCTTTCCCACAATCAGAGTCTTTTCTACTGTCTATACATTCATAATTTAATATTGTCTTGTATCAAGACAATTACTAAGTTCATACTTTCTCTCTTGCCATCTTTAATCCTTAGTCCAGCTTAATCATAGCTTCATTATAATGAAATATATTTATTTCTTAAATAACAAAAATGACAAAATCTCAACAAATATTTGTATATATGACAAATATTCTCTGAGAATGTCACTCTTCTCTCAAATTTCTTTAAATTATAAAGTGTTTTTATTTCATGGCACATTTTGTACACTAAATACCTCTCCATCCAAATATTTGCCATTGCACTCCTATTCATTCTGCAAATCTTTACTGAACAGTCAGTTTTTGGACTTCTCTAAACTTTGCTAACAACTGCATGCCAAACAGAACCTCTCTAACTTATTTCAAAGCAATATTTCTTTCCCTATAGCTGCTACCACATTAATTCATGAAGCTATTATTTAATATTTGTCTTATTTATTAGATTATAAGGTTTTTTAAAGAATAGGTCTGGTGAATATATCATACTCCAGAATATGCTAGTTTTCTTTGGTCATATGTGAAATTCATTTGGAGACTGAGGAAGAGACATGCAAATTATTTCAAAAAGGGGTTTGAGTGGAACAATAGTGACTCCATGCCATGAACTGAGTAGTATAATTGACAAAAATCTCTGCTTTTCTGTTCCAGTTCTATAAATCACTTTTTCAGATCCCAATGATGCCTAGAATAAAATTTTTTATATCTACAATTTATGGCATATTAGCATGACCAGAAAGTTGAAAATATAATACTGTAATAATAATTGTAAATAATATTTTTAGTACAAAACTATATTTTCTCTTCATTCAACATATTAGACATTTTCCTATGATTCCTCTTTTCTACAGAAAGGCTGTCAACTGTAATGCAAATCAGTACTGAAGGTAGAGAAAACTATGATTTTCCTTTATTTTAGTAGGACTAAAAAGTCTTGTCACAAACTCCTTGTATAAAAATACTAATGACAAACAACATATAGTATATGAGAAAAAGTGGATATTAAAAAATTTAAAACCAAAAATAAAAGTGTTTGTCCACTGTCTTTCATAAAAAAAGAAAAAGGTATTTCAGTTTGCTTATATTTCTTGGAATTAAAAAAAAATTATAAATACTAATAACTTATAAGAATAATAAAATTTTATCTTTAACTGGTCTAAGATCTATTAATAAAATGTTATTTATATAAAGATTAGTTCTATGGATTTAACTTGAAGCTGTAAATGGCTTTTAATTTATGCTGTTTGCAACATAAAATTTACTTACAGTGCTGAAGAGTAAAGCTAATTAAGCTATAAGTTAAAGCAGTTCGAGTAAAAAGCTAGCCTATGACAGTTTTATATGAAACACTGAACTTTGTTGCTGAATATATGATCAGGTTCAGAAAAGTCTATATGAAATTATTATAATATATTTTGATTTCCTGATTTCTCTTGTAAGATCATATGTGCATAAAAGTACTGATTTGGAAAGTAACAGTAAACAAAAAATTTCTCTATATTGTAAAAAAAGTTCTTGATTTTTTTTTCTTTAATTCTGGATCAACTTGAGAAAAGGACAGAAATTTTGCTTATGCAAATAGACATATTAAGCATTTTTTTATTTTAATTTGATACTCAAATTTCTCTGTATCCTTTTATCTGGTGACTTTTTATCTCCTTTGAATGATTAGCCTACAGCTAATAAAGTTCTTTTCTCCACCAAGTTCATAAGATGAGAAAAAATTCATAGGAGGGGTCCATCTCCCAGATATACCCTTGTGTTACAAGAGGGAAAAATACAGTGATTTGGATAACTTGAGTCTTTGCCAGTATCATTTCTCACTTGTAAGCCAAAGCAGCAGTGAAAATATTTTAGTTTTCTGTAGCCCATGTGGTTTTCCAAAGGCTTATTTATGTTTTAAATCAGAGCATTCTGTCACTAGATGTCAAGAACATATTCTCTAGAGTGTTGTAAGTTAAGTAACTCATATATGATTATAGAAAGTCTATTAAAGCAGGCAAGTTTCCTTAATCATTATTCATCTTCAAATATTCAGCTGAAATTGTGTCATCATTACTCAAAAGTCATCCTGGAATTGTCCTTGAAGCACAAAATCCTGGTTGAAAACTCTTCTAAGTTACTAGGTGGGCTTTTCTGGTGGTATCCCTGGTAAAGAATCTGCCTGCAAGGCAGGAGACCCAGGTTCAATCCCTGGGTCAAGAAGATCCCCTGAAGGGAATGGCTACCCATTCCAGCATTCTTGTATGGAGAAATCCATGGACAGAGGAGCCTGGCAGGGGAGCTGCAGTCTGTGGGGTTGCAGAGCTGAACATGACTGACCTACTAATGAACACATACAGGTGGCTCAGTGTCAAGAATCTGCTTGCCAATGAAGGAGAAACAGAGGATGCAGGAGAGGCAGGTTTGATCCCTGGGTGGGGAAGATTCCCTTGAGGGGTAAATGGCAACCCACTGCAGTATTTCTTGCCTGGAAAATTCCAGGGCCTGGTGGGCTGCAGTCCATGGGGTCACAAAGAGTCGGATATGACTGAGTGACTGAGCATGAGCATGAACATAAATGACTAACATTTTCACTTATCTATCACAGATTTTCAAGCTTTTTGTTCAGGTTTACTTTCATTAAAAAAAAAAAAAGGCAAAAAGAAGCATTATTGTGGTTTGTCTAATGAAATTATCCATAGTATCATCCAGAATTTAATTTATATAAATAGACATACAGATACATATATATTTCCAAGAATGCTGACGCCAAGTCTCTGTAAAAAAGTAATTTATTAGTTGATCTTAATGGAGAAACTTTCTTTTTTCCTTCCCTCTCTCCTTTCCTTTCTTCCTCCTCCATTCCTGTCTTTCTTTTGTAACATAATCTAGCCTTGAGTCAGCCACTGCTGACACGACATAATTACAGATTCTGACCTATTTTTTCCATGATATTTCCTTCGTTTTTATTTCCTGATATGAAGAAAACAATTTAAATAAACCTCATAGTGTTAGTTTTGGACAACTTGATGCTCTAGGAAAAGTTTTCTATATTTCTTAATATTTATAAATCATACAAATGCTACATTGTAATATTTATTGATGAAATCTCTTGACTCATCAACCTAAATAAGGGAGCTATTTTTTACTTTATTACTCAAAACTTCTTCAGAATAATGAGACATGTATTTGACACAAACATTTATCATGCTGTTTGAGAGAAGAAACTTTTCATCTTGTCCTCAACTTTTGTTTGCTATAATTTTAT
This sequence comes from Raphicerus campestris, assembly GCA_006410735.1. Classification (NCBI taxonomy): domain Eukaryota; kingdom Metazoa; phylum Chordata; class Mammalia; order Artiodactyla; family Bovidae; genus Raphicerus; species Raphicerus campestris. Next base: position 609,211 of record SJYW01005826.1, read on the forward strand.
ATTCTTTATTGTTAGATTCTCACCAACTGTGTGATTTATCTTTTTCTGTGTAATAAGTTCTGCCAATAAATGTGTTTCCTGAGATGCTTCACTGAATGTGATATTTTTCAACAATGAAGTTACATTTTTTTGATATTATAGAAATAAAATAAAAATTTTATTTAAAAATAATCAGTACATTTGCTTCTCAAATGACTGAGATGTGTACTTTCACTTTTGCAAAATAGGAAATTATAGCTTAGATTCTGAGCATGCATAAAATTCCCAAATCATTAGCTTTCATTGTAAAGATCCATGTCTATATGTTTCCCTTTTTGCTCTACAGCAAACTCAGAAGACTAGTTTTTCACCACTAATTGCATCAGAATTTTCTGTAAACTTAGGCTTACAGATAATTAGAATCTTACAATCTTCCTCTTCTAAAATGAATCTCATCTTCAAAAATAGCAACATTGAACCATCAGATGTCTTTTCAAAACACAAAAAGTAATCAAATACAAAGCAGAAGGGCATTAACATTACATAAAATTAAGTGAGAAAACCGCATACATGTAAGAGTTTTAGCCTATAACACATGTTTAATCTCTGCAAGTCACACTTTCCAAAATTTATTAACAGCAAAGCACTATGGGAGAGCTGAATTGAGGAATATTTAAAAAGTCACCTTTTACAATGAAACTTTATCTTCAATTTTCTATGACCCCAGTAGAGTTTGTTTGCTCTTGTGAGTCAGTTGATGGCAAATAAAAGAGGTCAGGGGAGGTAAATCAGAAGGAAGGGCATGACACCATCAGCCAATTTGTTTTCCCCTCTGTTCAAGAGAAAGGTGTTTTTTTGTGTGTGTTTTTTTGTTTGTTTGTTTTTTTAATCAGCTTCCATCTCTTTCTCAGGTCAAATTCTGAGAACTGGCTCAACAAATGAACATGGTCCCTACTTACTGTGCACTGCCAAAGGAAACTGAAAGACTTCAATCAAAATTGTTAACAAGCCTACTTAGTCAAAGTCCACTAGGACAAGCTCTAGCACTTAGCAGTATGTAAAACTAAAAATAAGAAGATCATGGCATCTGGATGGGAAAACTGTGGAAACAGTGTCAAACTTTATTTTGGGGGCTCCAAAATCATTGCAGATGGTGACTGCAGCCATGAAATTAAAAGACACTTGCTCCTTGGAAGAAATGTTATGACCAACTTAGATAGTCTATTCAAAAGCAGAGACATTACTTTGCCGACTAAGTCTGTCTCGTCAAGGCTATGGTTTTTCCAGTGGTCATGTATGGATCTGAGAGTTGGACTGTGAAGAACGCTGAGCACTGAAGAACTGATGCTTTTGAACTGTGGTGTTGGAGAAGACTCTTGAGAATCCCTTGGCCTGCAAGGAGATCCAACCAGTCCATTCTGAAGAAAGATCAACCCTGGGATTTCTTTGGAAGGAATGATGCTAAAGCTGAAACTCCAGTACTTTGGCCACCTCATGCCAAGAGTGGACTCATTGGAAAAGACTTTGATGCTGGGAGGGATTGGGGGCAGGTGGAGAAGGGGA
>SJYW01005826.1:613442-625639 GCA_006410735.1 Raphicerus campestris
GGACATGACTGAGTGACTGAACTGAATTGAACTGAACTGAAAACTAAAAAAATATATTTTTTCAGTCATTATCTATCAGAATCTCTAGCTAAAACTCATGCAATTTCTGCAGTATCCTCTCTGAGAAATCCTACTGTAAATAGTGTTTAAAAGGGACTGAATATATTCAGTGAGCAGAAATCTTTCTAATACTCTGAACTGTCTTTGTAGGCATCTCCCATATCCACATGTAGGAAGGAGAGGTCAGGCTCACTGAATATCTGAACTTGAATGTTTTTCTCTAGGTCACACTATTCACAGAGCAATTGCTCATTAACCCTAAGATTATAACATTTGTAGTTAAGCCCTTCAATTCTCAATTTACCAAAGAATCTATTGATAAAATATTTCTCATTCCTTTGGTATCATTTTTCTTTCTTTCCCAAGACATATTCCTAATAATATACCAACATATTTTATTTATCTAAGCTCTAATAAGGATTTCCTTTGTAGCTCAGCTGGTAAATAATCCACCTGTAATGCAGGAGACCCCAGTTTGATTCCTGGGTTGAAAAGATCCCCTGGAGAAGGGATAGGCTACCCACTCCAGTATTCTTGGGCTTTTCTGTTGGATCAGACAGTGACAGTAAAGAATCCACTTTCAATGAAGGAGACCTGGGTTCAATCCCTGGGTTGGGAAGATCCCCCTGGAGGAGGGTATGGCGACCCACTCCAATATTCTTGCCTGGAGAATCCCCATGGACAGAGGAGCCTGGCGGGCTACAGCCCACTGGGGTCACAGAGTCAGGGAGGACTGAGCAACTAAGCATACCACACAAGCTCTAATAAATAATGACAACAATCTCTCTGACCCTATATTCAACTATAGCTACCTCCCAGTTTTCTCTAAACAAAAAAAAAATCAAACATTTCATACTTTATGACTATGCTTCCTCAAGATTAATTTCAAATTCAAATGGTATATGGCTTACATCTTAATTCTGTCACTGAAAATTGTTTTTGGATTACTAATTATTTCCCTTTTGCTCAAAACAATGCATACTTCTCTGTCCATGTCTTAACTCCCAGTAGTGTTAGAAATGACTGTCTACTCCTTCATCAAGAAATATGTATTTTCTCTTGTATTTTGTGGTATCAATCAAAAGATTGCATTCTTCTCAATTCACTGGCTATTTATTTTAAACAAATTTGCTGGCTACTCTTAGTCTATTCTATCTCAGGATTTATTCTTTGGTGCTCTTTTGTACACTTTTCATTGTTCTTTCTCTTCCTAGAAATCTCTCATTCTCATGGCCTGAATACTACCTAAAAAATCAGATGTTTATATTATGTGTTGAATTTGTTTAAATAGCCAACTCACTAATATTACTATTCTTTTCTTTGGGTTCAAATGCTATTTCCCAGAATACTTTTCTCTGTATGGTTTTGTGTTAGTTAACTAATGAGGAAAATTTCTGCAAGTTTTAGAATGTGGAAGTGAAGTAGAGGACATCAGCATTTTCAGGGTGGCTGGAGTCCCTTGTGTGGGTGGCAGGCTCATGTGAACCATGACATTGCCAACAAAGGCTGCTACGATCTCAAAGATTTCTGGTAACTTCAGAAGGTTCTAGAGAAACCTTGAAAACCACTCTTTTCAGGGCTTCAAGTTGAGATCTTTAGTGTCAACTCCTCTGACCATCAGATGCAATTTTAAAATTCTATGAGAATTATAAGCATAATAGAGCCAATGTCATATTCTTTATAAAGAGTAACCCCTCTCCTTTGTAAAGTCATTCTGCTTCATCATGAATTTTGTCCTTTCCATCACACTTCATAATGTGTATTTCTACAAGTATTATTGCTTCTAATTCTAAAGTTGATCTTCACTCAGTCCAACTGCCTCCATCTTTCCTGCAACCACCTTAGTTGAAGATAACTCTGCTACTGCTAAGTTACGTCAGTTGTGTCCGACTCTGCAACCTCAGAGACGACAGCCCACCAGGCTCCTCCGTCCCAGGGATTTTCCAGGCAAGAACACTGGAGTGAGTTGCCATTTCCTTCTCCAATGCATGAAAATGGAAAGTGAAAGGGAAGTCACTCAGTCGTGTCCGACTCTTAGCAACCCCATGGATTGTAGTCTACCAGACTCCTCCGTCCATGGGATTTTCCAGGCAAGAGTACTGGAGTGGAGGGCCATTGCCTTTTCCAGAAGATAACTCTAGGTAAACTAAATTCCTCATTTCCTCTTTTATGTGTGTGTTTAAAACTTCAAAAAATTTTTCTACTATAGTTGTTTTACAATATTATCTTAGTTTCTACTGTATATCAAAGTGAATGAGTTATACTTATACATACATATATGTCCTGTTTATTGGATTTCCTTCTCATTTAGGTCACCACATAGCATTGAGTAGATTCCCTGAACTATACAATAGGTTCTCATTAGGGCGTCCCTTATACCTCAGCTAGTAAATAATCCACCTGCAAAGTGGAAGACCAGGGTTTGATCCCTGGGTTAAGACGACCTCCTGGAAAAGGGAAAGGATACCCACTCCTGTATTCTGGCCCAGAGAATTCCATGGACTGTACAGTCTTTGGGGTTGCAAAGAGTTGGTAAACATATGATTTTGCTTTATAAATATCTTACCTCCAATTATTAATTTTTCATCTATTTTACCAGTAATTTTATATACAAATGTATTATTCTTGATTACATTGTAGTATAAGTAAATTTTCCATTTATTTCATTTTGACACCTTTATTTAAAAACTAGCTTTAACATCATATTTTTTCTTAATAAAAAAGGTCATCTGCCTTAACTGCCTCCAATTGTACTTCCTATTCTTTTCTCTGGTTTCTAAGCAGGTGATACTTTTCATAATTCCACTGAAAATTCTCATATTAACCTCATAAATGCCAATGACTTATTTTGAACTTACATCTAACTCAGCCTTTAGTAACTTTGGCATAGTTGAATCTCTAGCTTCATTATTTTTTATTCTACATTTTCTCACTAGGATAGCTCATTTTTTACATGAATTAATATATAAGTTTCATACATAATAACTCCAGAATCTCCTTTTAACACTGATATTGACTACTGTACCTTATTTATAAACTCATATGAAATCTCCTTTCGGATATCTAAAAGGCATCTCAAAATTAACATGATATGAACAGAGTTTCTATCCAATTCTTCCTCCTATTACTAAATGTTGGATTCATCTAATCCAGTTACCCAGACTTAGATACCATCCTTGTCATTCCCCCAAATAAGTCATATCAAAAAATCTTGTCCCACCAATTAAATATATCCCAACTAAACAAAATGATATATGAAGACTAGAGGAAAAATCACTTTCAATGTCACTTACTAAGCCTGATAGTCATGTATTTTACAAATCTTTAAATTTTGTCACTACTCTTACTTCAACTAAACTATACAAGGGTATAGGGAACATATTCAACAGTGAAGTGAATTAGTTTAGTCTGATATTGTGTTGATAAGAATAATGTTAAGCCACAAATACATGTAAAATATACTTTTCAAGACTATCCAGTTGAAACTTCAGCCAACGTGACCAGTAATTTTTAGCCACTATGGCTTAGTGAGCTTAGTGTTAGAGAGCCTTTTAACATTTCATAATGTGCTTAATAAACAGTGGAAAGTAAGTACAAGACTGTCGTTCCACAAATATTTTTCAATTTGTAACAAAGCAAATTATACTTCTACTTTTTAAGAGTACTCTGGTAAAATGGAAATATCCAAAATACTGTTATATTTTTAGTCACACTACCTAGCAGGGCCATCAGAGAAGAAAGAGGAATCAGGTACAAAGTAATGGGCTTGAAAAGAGTTGGAAAACCTTTGAGTGTGGTGATGTGGAAGCAAATCTATGAAACAGTGCAAATGGAGAAAAATACAGGAAATGAGGAGATAGGTGCACAAGGCCACAAAAATGAGCTTCCTAACTTCTCAGATGTGTAAAGAACCTGCCTTGTCTTTCAGTTTATGTTGGTGATTAAATTCACTTCTCTTGTGCTAAATCTGATATTCCTTTCTAGGACTGATTTTTCTTGGAAGAAAACTCAGTGAACTGGTTTTAACCCAAGGTAAGTAACATAATGTAAATAGTCGGAGGCATGCAAAGTTTCCTGGGGTACAGCCCCACTAGAAAGTGTGCCTGTGGATCAGCCCCACCTCCACTGTGCACGGCTGAGGCTATTACCTCCCCAGCCCCTAACCCTGTCCTTTGGTTGGCAGACAATGAATACATTAACACAGTCTACTTTTATTAAATTATATTTATTTTTGCATCCTGAAAACTTACCTTTAAAGCATACACACACACACACACACATATATACATATATATATATATATTTTACTTTTCTCTTGCTCATTCCTTACCATTCCAACATCTATATATTCAAACTGCAGATCAAATCACCTGTCAACAGAAACTGAGTGTCCACTAAGTTATTATGAGGAAAGCAGACATCCCTTATATTTTCTTGTTCTTTTACCCAAGAAGTTTTAGAGAAAACTGAAATCTGTTTATGAAATCAGCTATGGGGTAAACTCTTGATTAAATGACCAGATTTCTCAGTTCATCTTTCATAATACATGCACTATTATCCTATGCTTCAGGTTTCATGCAAATTTGGGATAGCTATTGGTTTATAGTATTATAAGTCTCTAATCTCAGAAAATTAAAAACATTTTCAGTTTTTAAAGTAAAAACATCTTATTAAAACACAAGTTGTGTTATCTGATGCTATAGTGACTAAGAATAAATTTTTGAATTGTCTTATAAACAATTTTTTTTGTTTTACTATTGCTAAACAGCATACTATTTGATCAATGTAAAGTAGAGAAATTAGTCACTAATTGCAATGACACTGAGAAAGATTTATTTGTTATATACATAGGAATTTACATATATATGTATGTATATTTATGCATATGCATGTGTTGCTATAGCTACATCTATCCATCTATCTGTATTTATGTGTATGTGCTCATACAGTTGTGTCCAACTCTTGTAACCCCAAGGACTGTAGCCCACCATGCTTCTCTGTCTGTGGGATTTTCCAAGCAAGAATACAGGAATGAGTTGCCATTTCCTACTCCAGGGGCTCTTCCTGACCCAGGGATCAAACCTGTGTCTCTTGCATCTTCTGCAAGATTCTTTACCACTGAGTCACCTGGGAAGCTCCCATCTATATTTTATTTATATCTACCTATTTATATCTAATCAAATACCTAAATTTATATATTTATATCTATTGGTGTCCTCATGGCTCCTGAGTTAGTACAAGGATGACAAGAGCCACACATGCACACACATACACACACACACACAGAAGAAAAACAAAACAAAAAGTAAGCATAGTGCATGCATGTGTACTCATTCACTTCAGTCACGTCTGGTTTTTTGTGATCCTTTGGACCATAGACCACCAGGCTCCTCTGTCCATGGGATTTTCCCNTTTTATTCTACATTTTCTCACTAGGATAGCTCATTTTTTACATGAATTAATATATAAGTTTCATACATAATAACTCCAGAATCTCCTTTTAACACTGATATTGACTACTGTACCTTATTTATAAACTCATATGAAATCTCCTTTCGGATATCTAAAAGGCATCTCAAAATTAACATGATATGAACAGAGTTTCTATCCAATTCTTCCTCCTATTACTAAATGTTGGATTCATCTAATCCAGTTACCCAGACTTAGATACCATCCTTGTCATTCCCCCAAATAAGTCATATCAAAAAATCTTGTCCCACCAATTAAATATATCCCAACTAAACAAAATGATATATGAAGACTAGAGGAAAAATCACTTTCAATGTCACTTACTAAGCCTGATAGTCATGTATTTTACAAATCTTCAAATTTTGTCACTACTCTTACTTCAACTAAACTATACAAGGGTATAGGGAACATATTCAACAGTGAAGTGAATTAGTTTAGTCTGATATTGTGTTGATAAGAATAATGTTAAGCCACAAATACATGTAAAATATACTTTTCAAGACTATCCAGTTGAAACTTCAGCCAACGTGACCAGTAATTTTTAGCCACTATGGCTTAGTGAGCTTAGTGTTAGAGAGCCTTTTAACATTTCATAATGTGCTTAATAAACAGTGGAAAGTAAGTACAAGACTGTCGTTCCACAAATATTTTTCAATTTGTAACAAAGCAAATTATACTTCTACTTTTTAAGAGTACTCTGGTAAAATGGAAATATCCAAAATACTGTTATATTTTTAGTCACACTACCTAGCAGGGCCATCAGAGAAGAAAGAGGAATCAGGTACAAAGTAATGGGCTTGAAAAGAGTTGGAAAACCTTTGAGTGTGGTGATGTGGAAGCAAATCTATGAAACAGTGCAAATGGAGAAAAATACAGGAAATGAGGAGATAGGTGCACAAGGCCACAAAAATGAGCTTCCTAACTTCTCAGATGTGTAAAGAACCTGCCTTGTCTTTCAGTTTATGTTGGTGATTAAATTCACTTCTCTTGTGCTAAATCTGATATTCCTTTCTAGGACTGATTTTTCTTGGAAGAAAACTCAGTGAACTGGTTTTAACCCAAGGTAAGTAACATAATGTAAATAGTCGGAGGCATGCAAAGTTTCCTGGGGTACAGCCCCACTAGAAAGTGTGCCTGTGGATCAGCCCCACCTCCACTGTGCACGGCTGAGGCTATTACCTCCCCAGCCCCTAACCCTGTCCTTTGGTTGGCAGACAATGAATACATTAACACAGTCTACTTTTATTAAATTATATTTATTTTTGCATCCTGAAAACTTACCTTTAAAGCATACACACACACACACACACATATATACATATATATATATATATTTTACTTTTCTCTTGCTCATTCCTTACCATTCCAACATCTATATATTCAAACTGCAGATCAAATCACCTGTCAACAGAAACTGAGTGTCCACTAAGTTATTATGAGGAAAGCAGACATCCCTTATATTTTCTTGTTCTTTTACCCAAGAAGTTTTAGAGAAAACTGAAATCTGTTTATGAAATCAGCTATGGGGTAAACTCTTGATTAAATGACCAGATTTCTCAGTTCATCTTTCATAATACATGCACTATTATCCTATGCTTCAGGTTTCATGCAAATTTGGGATAGCTATTGGTTTATAGTATTATAAGTCTCTAATCTCAGAAACATTTTCAGTTTTTAAAGTAAAAACATCTTATTAAAACACAAGTTGTGTTATTTGATGCTATAGTGACTAAGAATAAATTTTTGAATTGTCTTATAAACAATTTTTTTTGTTTTACTATTGCTAAACAGCATACTATTTGATCAATGTAAAGTAGAGAAATTAGTCACTAATTGCAATGACACTGAGAAAGATTTATTTGTTATATACATAGGAATTTACATATATATGTATGTATATTTATGCATATGCATGTGTTGCTATAGCTACATCTATCCATCTATCTGTATTTATGTGTATGTGCTCATACAGTTGTGTCCAACTCTTGTAACCCCAAGGACTATAGCCCACCATGCTTCTCTGTCTGTGGGATTTTCCAAGCAAGAATACAGGAATGAGTTGCCATTTCCTACTCCAGGGGCTCTTTCTGACCCAGGGATCAAACCTGTGTCTCTTGCATCTTCTGCAAGATTCTTTACCACTGAGTCACCTGGGAAGCTCCCATCTATATTTTATTTATATCTACCTATTTATATCTAATCAAATACCTAAATTTATATATTTATATCTATTGGTGTCCTCATGGCTCCTGAGTTAGTACAAGGATGACAAGAGCCACACATGCACACACATACACACACACACACAGAAGAAAAACAAAACAAAAAGTAAGCATAGTGCATGCATGTGTACTCATTCACTTCAGTCACGTCTGGTTTTTTGTGATCCTTTGGACCATAGACCACCAGGCTCCTCTGTCCATGGGATTTTCCCGGCAAGAATACTTGAGTGGATTGCCATGCTCTCCTGCAAAGGATCTTCCCAACTCAAGGATCAAACCAGTGTTTCCTGTGTCTTCTGCAACGAAGGCAGATTTTTTACCCCTGAGCCACTGGGGAAGCCCCCAAGGCATATTAGACAGCACAAACAAAGCTGGAAGGTTAATTTTAAGATACAGTTAATATCTTCACTTCAATATAATATTCTATTTAAAATATAGGTTAACATCTATAGATTAAAGAATGTTAACAATTTGAAGGACAGAGAAAACATTTCTATAAATGTAAGTAGTATTTCATTTTTGGGGGGGAAGTATGATTTTCTAAGGTGTGTATGTTGTAGCTCAAGACATACAAATAAAGAAAAAATCATTTTCTAATTCAAAAAGTGGCACATTCTATTGTACATAATCATAAAAAGTATTCACATTATACCTTTTTTTGGACTGTATTTCCTAAGATACATTATAACTGTTAATATATAGGGTATTACATAATTTCTAGTTAGCTGTGAATATTTTTCTTTCCTGCTCTTTTTTTCTTTTTCTAATAGAAAGTACATTAAATTCAGTGAATCTGATGTCTTTGCATAGGATCAGTTTAACTACTTGGTAGTTTTTAAACATGTCTTCATTATTCATGATCCAAAGTAGAAATATAAGATAACAAGTATTCTAGGAGCAAGTTATGGCACTGAGATGTGCTTCTGTGACAATTTCTTGGTGTTTTTGAAAAAAGCATATTGATGAAAAATTTTGAATTAATACATTGAAGTTTCTGAAGCAATTTTCATGATATTCAGCTAGTTGATAGAGTCTCAGTATAAAACACTGAGAAAATCTTAAATTCAGATTTTAATGATCTACGTTATTGTTTAGTTGCTAAGTTGTATCTGACTCTTTAGTAATCCCATGGACTGTAGCCCNACCATGCTTCTCTGTCTGTGGGATTTTCCAAGCAAGAATACAGGAATGAGTTGCCATTTCCTACTCCAGGGGCTCTTCCTGACCCAGGGATCAAACCTGTGTCTCTTGCATCTTCTGCAAGATTCTTTACCACTGAGTCACCTGGGAAGCTCCCATCTATATTTTATTTATATCTACCTATTTATATCTAATCAAATACCTAAATTTATATATTTATATCTATTGGTGTCCTCATGGCTCCTGAGTTAGTACAAGGATGACAAGAGCCACACATGCACACACATACACACACACACACAGAAGAAAAACAAAACAAAAAGTAAGCATAGTGCATGCATGTGTACTCATTCACTTCAGTCACGTCTGGTTTTTTGTGATCCTTTGGACCATAGACCACCAGGCTCCTCTGTCCATGGGATTTTCCCGGCAAGAATACTTGAGTGGATTGCCATGCTCTCCTGCAAAGGATCTTCCCAACTCAAGGATCAAACCAGTGTTTCCTGTGTCTTCTGCAACGAAGGCAGATTTTTTACCCCTGAGCCACTGGGGAAGCCCCCAAGGCATATTAGACAGCACAAACAAAGCTGGAAGGTTAATTTTAAGATACAGTTAATATCTTCACTTCAATATAATATTCTATTTAAAATATAGGTTAACATCTATAGATTAAAGAATGTTAACAATTTGAAGGACAGAGAAAACATTTCTATAAATGTAAGTAGTATTTCATTTTTGGGGGGGAAGTATGATTTTCTAAGGTGTGTATGTTGTAGCTCAAGACATACAAATAAAGAAAAAATCATTTTCTAATTCAAAAAGTGGCACATTCTATTGTACATAATCATAAAAAGTATTCACATTATACCTTTTTTTGGACTGTATTTCCTGAGATACATTATAACTGTTAATATATAGGGTATTACATAATTTCTAGTTAGCTGTGAATATTTTTCTTTCCTGCTCTTTTTTTCTTTTTCTAATAGAAAGTACATTAAATTCAGTGAATCTGATGTCTTTGCATAGGATCAGTTTAACTACTTGGTAGTTTTTAAACATGTCTTCATTATTCATGATCCAAAGTAGAAATATAAGATAACAAGTATTCTAGGAGCAAGTTATGGCACTGAGATGTGCTTCTGTGACAATTTCTTGGTGTTTTTGAAAAAAGCATATTGATGAAAAATTTTGAATTAATACATTGAAGTTTCTGAAGCAATTTTCATGATATTCAGCTAGTTGATAGAGTCTCAGTATAAAACACTGAGAAAATCTTAAATTCAGATTTTAATGATCTACGTTATTGTTTAGTTGCTAAGTTGTATCTGACTCTTTAGTAATCCCATGGACTGTAGCCCACCAGGCTGCTCTTTCCACAAGATTTCCTAGGCAAGAATACTGGAGTGTGTTGCCATTTCCTTCTCCAGGGGATCTTCCCAACCCAGGAATCAAACTCACCTANAGTTGCTAAGTTGTATCTGACTCTTTAGTAATCCCATGGACTGTAGCCCACCAGGATGCTTTTTCTACAAGATTTCCTAGGCCAAGAATACTGGAGTGTGTTGCCATTTCCTTCTCCAGGGGATCTTCCCAACCTAGGAATCAAATTCACCTATCTTGTACTGCAAAGAGAATATTTACTGCTGAGCCACCAGGGAAATCCTTAATGATCTCTGTGTCTGTGTTTGCTAAGTTGCTTCAGTTGTGTCTGCCAGGCTCCTCTGTCCATTGGATTCTCCAGGCAAGAATATTAGAGTGGGTTGCCATGCCCTCTTCCAGGGGATCTTCCCAACCGAGGGATTGAACTTGAGTCTATTATGTCTTGGCAGGCAGGGTTTTTTTTTGTTTGTTTGTTTTTTAATCATTAGAGCCACCTGGGAAGTCCTTAATGATCTATATTTCAGTAGAAAAATTGCTGTATACATGCTTCCCAGTCTCTGTAAACATCTATGTTCCCTAAGTAAGTTACTGGCATTTGATTTTGTGTGTGAAAAGCTCACCCAGATTAGTAAAAATTTCATTCCTTAATAGCAGTCTTTGATTAACATTTGACATCTACATATCATATGCACAAAATCCTGCATTTAAAATTTTTTTAAATAAATGATGAAATAGATCATACAAACAATGATTATTATTTCTCTACACTTTTAAGAAATCTGTATTTTAATATAAGGGATAATTCAGGATGCAAGTAATTTTAGTGATGTGCAAGTGCTATTGAATGTTCAAAGTGGTAAGGGAGCATAAAGACAGAGAATCCAATGTTTTTAAAGACTTGAGAATATTATAATGTTGAATGAAAAGTTTCCTAGGCAGCATCCATTCTTCCTCTTTTTTTTTATTCTTAACATGCCCAGATCATCTTTAGCAACAGTTCTCATTAACTGGGGCTTCCCTGGTGGCTCAGATGGTAAAGAATCTGCCTGCAACGCAAGAGACCTGGGTTTGATCCCCATGTCTGCAAGATCCCCTGGAGGAGGGAATGACAACCTATTCTAGTATTCTTGCCTGGAAAATTCTTTGGACAGAGGAGTCTGATGGGCTACAGTCCAGGTTGCAAAGAACTGGACATGACTGAGTGACTAACACACACATACACACACACACACACACACACACACACATTAGTACATAAAGTTTATAAATTTTCTAAATTATAGATCCATGTCTAGTAATGAAGCCTGACAAGTAAAAGTTAACTGGCAAGATTTCATCTATNTACACACACACACACACACACACACACACATTAGTACATAAAGTTTATAAATTTTCTAAATTATAGATCCATGTCTAGTAATGAAGCCTGACAAGTAAAAGTTAACTGGCAAGATTTCATCTATCAGTCAGAGCAGTTGGCCCAGAGTTTTCTAATCAGAACTTCTGTTTAATCATTGAATTAAAATTTTACCTACCTCTGGAATATAGGACTTGACAGTTAAATATAAGCTATCACATATATATTATATAAATGTAAATTTATGTATATTAATAAAACACAATTTTATACAACATAAAGTGTATATTATACTATCATATATATTACTGTGTTTTAATTATGCCTGGAGTGTCTTAATTTCCCTCTTCATCTAGATATTTATTTTATGCTTTTTTTCTAACCCCATTCATCATTCACTGACAGATGCCCTCTTGTCTGCCTATATCAACTGTTCCTCAAAATAACCCAGTCTCTTTAGCCTTTTCTTCTTTGCATTTGTCAAAAATGCAAATTTATAATTTTACATAAAATAGTGTGTTTATTTGATTAGTGGCACACAATCGTGAAGACAATCATGTCTCAGT
>SJYW01005829.1:0-10132 GCA_006410735.1 Raphicerus campestris
CCGGGTGCCAGCATGGTCTGATTCTGGTGAAGACTCTCCTCTGCTTGCTAACTGCCAACTGGTTGCAGCTACACACAGCAGAAAGAGGATGAGACAGCTCTCTGGGATCCCTTTTAAAAGGGCATCAGTCGTATTCATGAAGGCTTCACCCTCAATGTCAGGTTACCTCCTGAAGGCCCCACTTCCTAAATGCTATCCCATTGAGGATTAGGATTTCAACGTATTTTGAAGAGACACAAATATTCAGTCCATCAGTTCAGTTCAGTTCAGTCGCTCAGTCGTGTCCGACTCTTTGCGACCCCATGAATCACAGCATGCCAGGCCTCCTTGTCCATCACCATCTCTCGAAGTTCACGCAGATTCATGCCCATCGAGTCAGCAATGCCATCCAGCCATCTCATCCTCGGTCATCCCCTTCTCCTCCTGCCTCCAATCCCTCCCAGCATCAGAGTCTTTTCCAATGAGTCAACTCTTTGCATGAGGTGGCCAAAGTACTGGAGTTTCAGCTTTAGCATCATTCCTTCCAAAGAAATCCCAGGGTTGATCTCCTTCAGAATGGACTGGTTGGATCTCCTTGCAGTCCAAGGGGCTCTCAAGAGTCTTCTCCAACACCACAGTTCAAAAGCATCAATTCTTCGGTGCTCAGCCTTCTTCACAGTCCAACTCTCACATCCATACATGACCACAGGAAAAACCATAGCCTTGACTAGACGGACCTTAGTCAGCAAAGTAATGTCTTTGCTTTTGAATATGCTCTCTAGGTTGGTCATAACTTTTCTTCCAAGGAGTAAGCGTCTTCTAATTTCATGGCTGCAGTCACCATCTGCAGTGATTTTGGAGCCCCCCGCCAAAATAAAGTCTGACACTGTTGCCACTGTTTGCCCATCTAAAGTGTAAATTTTTTAAAAAGTTGCTGAACCAGGGAAGAGATGTCTGTGTTAGAGGCCCCTGTCGGTCTGCTCCCTGAGGTTCCTGACTCCGGTCCATTGTTTTCTTCTCCCTTCACGTTTTCTCTTTCCTTTTTTCCTTCTGGAACGATCCAGTCAAGGATCTGACTGCCGTTTCAGGGTGCAAGGGTCTGACCCTCCTTCCCTGTCTCTGAATGATAAAACTCCTCTCTCTGGTCTTCTACAGAGCGACCTGCTGACTGGGCTGAGTCTGTAATTGAGGAGGAAACATCTGAGTCCGAGCCAGACGTCCCCAGGTAATTTTCTTCTAGTTCCCTCTGCTTGCATCCCAGCTCCATTGAGGTGTATTAGAGAGCCTCCTTTTGGCTTTCCTGGGCCTGATTTAGGGGAACGCTTTGCTGAGCTTTCTCTTCCCCCTAATACATGACAAGGTTATGGAGGAACATTCAGGTGTGCAGAGGCCAGAGGCGACCCATCCAGGTTCTTAAAAATGAAAACCCCGTGCACGTTTCCTTAGGGAGCAAGGCCTCACAGAAGAGCCTGCTGACCCACAGTTAAAGGGACATGAGGTATACATACTTCACCAGGTAGGAGGAGGGTGGGGGATAAGGAACATCAACAGGGCTGAATATAGATGTGTCTGTTTCTAGGCTGATTTTAGCTAAGACTCTCTGTCTCTGGTTAGCATGGGAAGGAACTTGCTGAGGTTGAGTTATTTGGGCTCATCCATTAAAAAGCTTCATAAAATCCGCAGAGAAGTGACCTTGGGAGAAGATCAGTAGTGCTTGCTGACTGGTTATCGCCCCCTCCACCCCTGTAGGCCTGTGGGCACCATCCAGCACTGCCTACACCTGACCTCGGTGTATACTCATTTCCTGCCCCAGCATGGCCGCCCAGAGGTCACCACAATGCCCCTGGGCCTGGGAACGACAGTGGATTACATCTTCTTCTCAGCCGAGTCCTGCGAGAATGGGAACAGAACCGGTAAGCCTGGTGGATCCTGGATTCCCAGACGCCACCCCCAAGAGTCTCTGGGAGCTGATGGAAGGTCAGGCATCTGATCACATGACTTGGGCTGTTGCGACCTGCCTGGCAAAGGAGCAGATCTCATACCTGCCTGACGCTGGTCATCCTCATCCTACTTCCCTTAGGCCCTTTGCCCGGCTTCTCTTTTTATCTTTGTAGCAGAACAAGCCATCCCTCCTTTCTCAAAATAGAGCACCCGGAGGTGATTGAATTTGTTCAGTGGCAGCTGGCTAGTGAGGGTCTTGGTGAGGTTAGAAACCCAGTTTCTTGTCTTCTCGCCCCTGCCTGTAGTCACAGTGTGGCAGTCTGTCAGCCTCACGCCTATTTTCTTTAAAGCACGTCTTTTACAGTGTTTGGATTTCATGTTTAAAAATCAGATTTTACATAGAAACTCTGGGTTTCTGACTTCTCTTGGAAAGTTGGAAGGTCTTGTAATGCTGGGCTTGGAGGGGCATTCTCTAGTTTGCTACAGCCCCCGAGCACACTCGCTCCATTCACTGACATTATGGAGCGTCCAAGAGGCTGCAGGAGGTGAGAGCGAGGGTGGGCGGCCGAGAAGATGCAGCGTCTTGAAGGTGAAGCTCCTCAGGCCCCTCCTGCCCCGGGACATGTGGTGGTGGCCGCATCGCCCACCAGCGTCTGCTCTGTGCTCCAGATCGCAGGCTGTATCAGGATGGAACCCTCAAGCTCCTGGGCCGGCTCTCGCTCCTCTCTGAAGAGATCCTCTGGGCTGCCAACGGTTTACCCAACCCCTTCTGCTCTTCAGACCACCTCTGCCTACTGGCCAGCTTCGGGATGGAAGTCACCACCCCATGACGGGCTCCCAGGGGAAGAGAGCGTCTTCTCTTCCAGAAGAGCTCACCGGATCAGAGACTGTGGAAATATCCCACGCTTCTGGAAACTTAGATCCAAGAAACTTAATGTCCCCTCCCTGCCCCCTCCTCGTTCCCTTCTCCCCCACGGTTAGATTTTCTCCAGGCCTGTCCACATTCTCTGCCTGTGATCCCTGCCCCACCTCAGCCTCTTCCTAATCCTGTGCCACATGAGGGGGTGGCCCCGGGAGAGGCACAAGCGGGGGGTCCTCCCTTCCCTCTATGTATCCAGCGCTCCCCACTGATTTTTGATTACCAGGGTTGCGGGAGCTACTGATTTCCTTGATTATTCGTTTTCAGGCCATTTCTTGGTGGTGCCTTCTGACACGACCCTCTCCCTGCCTGAGACCCATGGGCACAGCCCTCCTGCAGACACACACATATTGAGATGCACTCTTCTGTGCAGTCACACCTGTCTCTGACCAACCCCCTTGCCACACTGGGGCGTGGGTCATGGGCCCTGCTCTCCCTTTATCTTCTGTTTCATTAAGGCATTCATCCGGCCACCCAGGGGGTCGTCTCCATCAGGGCTCTGGAACAAGTGGGCCCCGCAGACTTGGGTGCACTTCTGGTCTTTGCAGCCTCTGGGCCTCCTGCCCAGAGTGCCCCACCGGCCTGCGTGCTTCCCTCAGAGCTTGTCCTTTTCCCCAGGCTGCCCTGTGGCAGGTGGCGGGTCAGTGGGCAGAGAGAGAGATTCAAGGTTCAGAGCGCTTCAAGGCTGAGGAGAAAGAACTGTCAGGAAACTGGTCTCTCTGGAGGACCAGGGTGAGGGTGGGAGTCCCGGGGCGGGAGAGCAGACAGCGGACTCGAGACCTCAGGGACTTGCCCCTTGCCTCACACCTCAGCTGCAGCTTTCTGTTCCTCTCCTCCCCTTGCTTTTTACTGTTTGCTGCCTACCACATTCCCTTCCCTTTTTTTGCCCCTAGAAAAATGCCCGAGGTCGAGCCCAGGCCAAGCCTTAGTAAAAAGGTGGCCTTGGGCACAAGTGGCCCGAGAGCCGGGTGTGGCAGTGCCTGAGGGTTTGCTCCAGCTGGCCCGGCCTCTGCTGCCCGTCTCTGCTTTCCCTCTCTCTGGCCCATTCAGGGGGCTCCCTTGCCCACGGGAGTCACCTGCAGGCCTCAACCTTTCATTGCTGGGCATGGCGTGGGGTGTTCCGGGCCGGCTCCTCCTCACACCTCCCGTCACTCAGAGTAGCTGCTGCTGGCCCTGCAGATGTGGCCCCCAGAGTGGGACTGGAGGATACAGCAGAGAGAGGCTAAAGTTAGGGACAGTTAGCTGAGGTTCACATTTTCTCCTTTGTTTTTTTTTTGAGAGCCAAAGACCCAGCTTGGATTCTGCTGCTGCATTCATGGTTATAAGCTTTCCATGCCTCGGTTCTGGGGAATTTATCTCTGCGTGTATATTTTTAAGCATTGTTTCCTGGGCACTGGGCATGTGCCTGAGCCCCAGGCCCATCTGTCCACACCCCACTATCCATCCTGTCTGTCTCTTCCCGGACATCTGAGGCGGTCTCCTTGGTTCCTAGAACTAGGGCCCGTCAGCTCTTCTATTCTGCCAGGCAGTGTAGTTTAAAAAAAGGCTAAAGATGGCAGAGGGCAGGAGCTCGATAGATAGTCTTCTCCTTGTTTTCTTGTTTCTGTTTTGGGAATGAAAGGGGGGGTTTAAATGGTCATTGAAATTCTCTTTTCCAAATAAAGGTTTACCTTTCCCCCCCAGCTGTTGGTTATTTTATTAGGATCCCGAAGGGCATGGGGGAAGAGAAGGCCTGGAGAATGAGCTGGGCAGAGAGCAAGAGATTGACCTGTGGTGGGGCCTCTAACCCTACATCTAGACTACAGAAAAGGGGTGTCATCTCCCCTAGGTAACTGAGTGGATGCCCACTGCTCTGAGGCCCGTGGGCGGAACAGGGCCTGCGTGCAGCCTCCTGCCCTGACCGTCAAAGGGTGCAGCTCTCCATCCTTTTCCAGCTCGAGGAGAGTGGTCCATTCAGCTGCTTTCATCCTTATTCCATCTGCTGCCCTTGTCCCTGCCCTAGTCAGAGCAGAGGAGGCTCTGTGGCAAAAAGCAGGAGGAGAAAAGCGCTTTCCCTGGTCAAAGCTGTGGCAGCTGCATGAGGCGTGATGCGCACGGCCGATGCCTCTCGCGGCGTTTCTATTTCTGATCATCTCTTCCCTTTTCTGAGCCAGGCCTGAGCTGCGGGCCATCTGTTGCTGGAAAGCTGTCCCTCCTTTACCAGGCCCCACTCTTCTGGGACTTCTGTCTTCCCCCGGCCTCGTCACGCAGCCCTTGTGCCTGGGGGGAGAAGCCCTGGGCCAGGTGGGGTTTAACGCCTTACCTAAACAGAAGCCCAGGCTCCACACCTTTGAATCAGTACCTGCGAATCTGTTACTTAAAGCTCCCCAGGCACCGGTGGAAACACCTGGGTTACGATTCAGCAGAAAGAGAATTTAGCCAGGGATTAGGAACACCGCCTGTCGTCTTGGCCTGGTCGCTCAGTGGTTGTGGGTAAGTTAACCCCTCCCTGTGTTTCAGTATCTTGGTGAAATGGAAATTAAAGTAGTATTGTTTTCCACTCATCAGGAATTTTCAGATCTGAAGTTAACATTGTTTGAAAGGATGCTAGGAATCCCAGAGTATTACTGGAATTACAGCAATTGGTGGGTTTCCCTGGTGGCTCAGAGGTTAAAGCGTCTGCCTGCAACACGGAGACCCGGGTTCGATCCCTGAGTCGGGAAGATCCCCTGGAGAAGGAAATGACAACCGACTCCAGTATTCTTGCCTGGAGAATCCCATGGACAGAGGAGCCTGGTGGGCTACAGTCTACGGGTCGCTAAGAGTCAGACATGACTGAGCGACTTCACTTTCACTTTCACAGTAATTGGTAATTATCGGTAACAGTTGGGAGTTAAGGATGGCCAATTTCCCCTAGGCAGTCTGGACAGTGCACGGGCTCAGAATTATTTTATAGCTCCTAAGCTCTGAGGCGTGTCCCCAGGACGCCTCTCTGGCCTGCAGGGCTTCCCTGAGGTGACCTGGATTCACGCAGCATCTGCACGGCGCCTTGATTCAGGGGTTTCAGGGCACTTCCCTTTCCACGATCAGCAGACAGCACTGCAAGGTGGCAGTTAGGTGCGCAAGTCTTACCTTTACATCTGAGGAAGCAGAGGTCGCAAAGAGGGAAACAGACTCTCCTTTGCTTGATTTCTTGCCACCCAGCTCCTCAGAACACAGCCTCTTCTGGGAGTAGGAGGGCCAGGTTGTCTCGTAAGGCAGACATGGGGCTGGGTTTTGGAGAAGGAAAGCGACCAACCAGCCCACTGCTGGCTTGTCTTAAACCCTGTTTTTTCTCTCTTGTTCTTGCCCAGGTGTAGCTACTCAACAGAGGGTTGTTTCTTGATTGGTTGTTTCTTGATTCTTAAGGCAAAGTGGCTTCCCTTCCCCTGGAGGGAGCAGGCGGGGCCGGCCTCCTCTAGCTTCCCCCTCACTGCTCCTTGTGTTTAGGGAGAGAGCTGCCCCGAGGCCCTACACTTCCACACTCGTCCCCCTGCACCTCTCCCATCATTTCTCTTCCCAACAAAGGGGCCTGGTAGGGTGAGCTCTCCTGGATTAGGAGGCTGTGACCTTAAGGTATGTCTAAGGTGCTGCCTTCTGCCCCACCCTTCATCAGTTACCATGCCCATAAGGCCGGAGTCCTCACACAGCTAGTGTGGTAGCTAGGAATTTCAAGCGCGCGGCAGGAAATGTGGTCATCCTCCCAACAGGCTGGCTTCTGGTCCTCTCGGGAGTCCATGACAGCACTCAGCTCTGCGTCAGTTCTAAGACAGTGGCTGCGCGGTATCTACGGTGAACCTGGCTGACTCACGACCGACAGCCCAGCACTTAACCCAGCCCCTGTACGCACGAGAGCAGTCCAGGGGACCACGGTGTATGAGCCCAGGTCACTGAAACCCACCCACAAGGCCCTTTAGCAGCTGGACTTGAATATGTACATTTCACGCACTGCCTTTTGTGTTAAGGGGTATAAGCCAAGTTATTTACAAACTCTGGTTACCTTTATTGAAAGGCTCTTTTTTTGGTATTGTTTAAACTGGATTTAAATGATCCTGTAAATAACTTAAGTGCCTCTTTTTAATGGTGTACAGTCCAAGCCCTTCATAGATTCCAACAGACCACCTCTCCTCTTCCCAGTGGCCACGCTTCACCACAAGGCTCCTGAAAGTGAGGGAGTCTTGCTATGCTAGACCACACGTTAGGGCNGCAGGCCCCTCCTGCCCCGGGACATGTGGTGGTGGCCGCATCGCCCACCAGCGTCTGCTCTGTGCTCCAGATCGCAGGCTGTATCAGGATGGAACCCTCAAGCTCCTGGGCCGGCTCTCGCTCCTCTCTGAAGAGATCCTCTGGGCTGCCAACGGTTTACCCAACCCCTTCTGCTCTTCAGACCACCTCTGCCTACTGGCCAGCTTCGGGATGGAAGTCACCACCCCATGACGGGCTCCCAGGGGAAGAGAGCGTCTTCTCTTCCAGAAGAGCTCACCGGATCAGAGACTGTGGAAATATCCCACGCTTCTGGAAACTTAGATCCAAGAAACTTAATGTCCCCTCCCTGCCCCCTCCTCGTTCCCTTCTCCCCCACGGTTAGATTTTCTCCAGGCCTGTCCACATTCTCTGCCTGTGATCCCTGCCCCACCTCAGCCTCTTCCTAATCCTGTGCCACATGAGGGGGTGGCCCCGGGAGAGGCACAAGCGGGGGGTCCTCCCTTCCCTCTATGTATCCAGCGCTCCCCACTGATTTTTGATTACCAGGGTTGCGGGAGCTACTGATTTCCTTGATTATTCGTTTTCAGGCCATTTCTTGGTGGTGCCTTCTGACACGACCCTCTCCCTGCCTGAGACCCATGGGCACAGCCCTCCTGCAGACACACACATATTGAGATGCACTCTTCTGTGCAGTCACACCTGTCTCTGACCAACCCCCTTGCCACACTGGGGCGTGGGTCATGGGCCCTGCTCTCCCTTTATCTTCTGTTTCATTAAGGCATTCATCCGGCCACCCAGGGGGTCGTCTCCATCAGGGCTCTGGAACAAGTGGGCCCCGCAGACTTGGGTGCACTTCTGGTCTTTGCAGCCTCTGGGCCTCCTGCCCAGAGTGCCCCACCGGCCTGCGTGCTTCCCTCAGAGCTTGTCCTTTTCCCCAGGCTGCCCTGTGGCAGGTGGCGGGTCAGTGGGCAGAGAGAGAGATTCAAGGTTCAGAGCGCTTCAAGGCTGAGGAGAAAGAACTGTCAGGAAACTGGTCTCTCTGGAGGACCAGGGTGAGGGTGGGAGTCCCGGGGCGGGAGAGCAGACAGCGGACTCGAGACCTCAGGGACTTGCCCCTTGCCTCACACCTCAGCTGCAGCTTTCTGTTCCTCTCCTCCCCTTGCTTTTTACTGTTTGCTGCCTACCACATTCCCTTCCCTTTTTTTGCCCCTAGAAAAATGCCCGAGGTCGAGCCCAGGCCAAGCCTTAGTAAAAAGGTGGCCTTGGGCACAAGTGGCCCGAGAGCCGGGTGTGGCAGTGCCTGAGGGTTTGCTCCAGCTGGCCCGGCCTCTGCTGCCCGTCTCTGCTTTCCCTCTCTCTGGCCCATTCAGGGGGCTCCCTTGCCCACGGGAGTCACCTGCAGGCCTCAACCTTTCATTGCTGGGCATGGCGTGGGGTGTTCCGGGCCGGCTCCTCCTCACACCTCCCGTCACTCAGAGTAGCTGCTGCTGGCCCTGCAGATGTGGCCCCCAGAGTGGGACTGGAGGATACAGCAGAGAGAGGCTAAAGTTAGGGACAGTTAGCTGAGGTTCACATTTTCTCCTTTGTTTTTTTTTTGAGAGCCAAAGACCCAGCTTGGATTCTGCTGCTGCATTCATGGTTATAAGCTTTCCATGCCTCGGTTCTGGGGAATTTATCTCTGCGTGTATATTTTTAAGCATTGTTTCCTGGGCACTGGGCATGTGCCTGAGCCCCAGGCCCATCTGTCCACACCCCACTATCCATCCTGTCTGTCTCTTCCCGGACATCTGAGGCGGTCTCCTTGGTTCCTAGAACTAGGGCCCGTCAGCTCTTCTATTCTGCCAGGCAGTGTAGTTTAAAAAAAGGCTAAAGATGGCAGAGGGCAGGAGCTCGATAGATAGTCTTCTCCTTGTTTTCTTGTTTCTGTTTTGGGAATGAAAGGGGGGGTTTAAATGGTCATTGAAATTCTCTTTTCCAAATAAAGGTTTACCTTTCCCCCCCAGCTGTTGGTTATTTTATTAGGATCCCGAAGGGCATGGGGGAAGAGAAGGCCTGGAGAATGAGCTGGGCAGAGAGCAAGAGATTGACCTGTGGTGGGGCCTCTAACCCTACATCTAGACTACAGAAAAGGGGTGTCATCTCCCCTAGGTAACTGAGTGGATGCCCACTGCTCTGAGGCCCGTGGGCGGAACAGGGCCTGCGTGCAGCCTCCTGCCCTGACCGTCAAAGGGTGCAGCTCTCCATCCTTTTCCAGCTCGAGGAGAGTGGTCCATTCAGCTGCTTTCATCCTTATTCCATCTGCTGCCCTTGTCCCTGCCCTAGTCAGAGCAGAGGAGGCTCTGTGGCAAAAAGCAGGAGGAGAAAAGCGCTTTCCCTGGTCAAAGCTGTGGCAGCTGCATGAGGCGTGATGCGCACGGCCGATGCCTCTCGCGGCGTTTCTATTTCTGATCATCTCTTCCCTTTTCTGAGCCAGGCCTGAGCTGCGGGCCATCTGTTGCTGGAAAGCTGTCCCTCCTTTACCAGGCCCCACTCTTCTGGGACTTCTGTCTTCCCCCGGCCTCGTCACGCAGCCCTTGTGCCTGGGGGGAGAAGCCCTGGGCCAGGTGGGGTTTAACGCCTTACCTAAACAGAAGCCCAGGCTCCACACCTTTGAATCAGTACCTGCGAATCTGTTACTTAAAGCTCCCCGGGCACCGGTGGAAACACCTGGGTTACGATTCAGCAGAAAGAGAATTTAGCCAGGGATTAGGAACACCGCCTGTCGTCTTGGCCTGGTCGCTCAGTGGTTGTGGGTAAGTTAACCCCTCCCTGTGTTTCAGTATCTTGGTGAAATGGAAATTAAAGTAGTATTGTTTTCCACTCATCAGGAATTTTCAGATCTGAAGTTAACATTGTTTGAAAGGATGCTAGGAATCCCAGAGTATTACTGGAATTACAGCAATTGGTGGGTTTCCCTGGTGGCTCAGAGGTTAAAGCGTCTGCCTGCAACACGGAGACCCGGGTTCGATCCCTGAGTCGGGAAGATCCCCTGGAGAAGGAAATGACAACCGACTCCAGTATTCTTGCCTG
>SJYW01005830.1:11478-35497 GCA_006410735.1 Raphicerus campestris
CACAGCAAACATTATCCTCAATGGTGAAAAATTGAAAACATTTCCCCTAAAATCAGGAACAAGACAAGGGTGCTCACTTTCACCACTACTATTCAATATAGTTCTGAAAGTTTTGGCCACAGCAATCAGAGCAGAAAAAGGAATAAAAGGAATCCAAATTGGAAAAGAAGAAGTAAAACTCTCACTGTTTGCAGATGACATGATCCTCTACTTAGAAAATCCTAAAGACTCCACCAGAAAACTACTAGAGCTAATCAATGAATATAGTAAAGTTGCAGGATATAAAATAACACTCAGAAATCCCTTGCATTCCTATACACTAATAATAAGAAAGTAGAAAAAGAAGTTAAGGAAACAATTCCATTCACCATTGGCTCTGCTTTTGAATATGCTGTCTAGGTTGGTCATAATTTTCCTTCCAAGAAGTAAGCGTCTTTTAATTTCATGGCTGCAGTCACTATCTGCAGTGATTTTGGAGCCCCACAAAACAAAGTCTGACACTGTTTCCACTGTTTCCCCATCTATTTCCCATGAAGTGATGGGACCAGATGCCATGATCTTCGTTTTCTGAATGTTGAGCTTTAAGCCAACTTTTTCTCTCTCCTCTTTCACTTTCATCAAGAGGCTTTTTAGTTCCTCTTCACTTTCTGCCATAAGGATGGTGTCATCTGCATATCTGAGGTTATTTGTTTTATTAGCTATAACCATATTAAGGAATTTTGTTTTTGGTGAGTCTCTACCTCATTGAAGTCTAATCCTCCATAAAATGAGATCAATTTGGGAAGAAAAGTTTATGAACAGAGGTATTATTTCCTGACCGAACTTAAAAGCTATTTTTCTGTATAATAAAGTTTGTGAATAAATTCAATGTTTGTTGAATATAAAGCCTGTTTATCTGTACCTCTGGCAATATATTTAACACCAACTCAGCTATATGCATTTTACTCTTGAAAATAGAAACTTCTGATAGGATCTTTACATTTTGGGAACTCAGTTTTACCATTTTATCATTTAAATAGTAAGAGAGTTTGAGAGGATAAGGCCTAAATAAAGATACTTGAAATATTTTAAATTCTAGAAGTTGGTGATAGTTGGGTAGCATAGTTATCCCTTACCTAACAGACAAAACTTTGCTTGTCAAAGGAATCAGATTTTAAAATGTTTTCTTCCAGATAAAAAAGCAAAGTGGTTCTTTCAGTTAGTATTGAATAACTAGTAAAACATACCAGATATCCTAGAAAAATGGTTTATCAGCTTTTAAAAAATCCACATCTGTAAGTATTTTGTAGTTAAGTTTGCTTTCTAGCATTTGACATGGGCAGAGCACTTAGTTTTCGTTACCAGTCTTTCATCATTCTAGATAGTTGCATGTGAATATGTGCACATGCTGACCAAAATAAAATCAGGGCCTCAAATGATAGTTTACTCAGTTTCTGGACAGGTAGTCCAAAAAGATGTTTACCTCTCAGTGCAGGATGGCTGGTCAGGACTGTCATCCTTCCAGCTGTGAAGGATCAGAGGTGTCGTCAAGTGTTTGCCAGGTGGTAATGAAGCTCAGCTTTACAGAGGCTCTTTGGGAATGTGGTTCAGAAGCTAAAGCGTCTTGCTTACAATGCAGGAGACCTGGGTTCGATCCCTGGGTAGGGAAGATCCTCTGGAAAAGGAAATGGCAACCCACTCCAGTACTCTTGCCTGGAAAATCCCATGGACAGAGGAGCATGGTGGGCTACAGTCCATGAGGTCGCAAAGAGTCGGACACGACTGAGTGACTTCACTTCTTCATTTCTCAGCTATATGCTGCTGAAATTTTATTAAGCAAAAAGAAAGTGAAGTTGCTCAGTTGTGTCCGACTCTTTGCAACCTCATAGACTGTAGCCTACCAGGTTCCACAGTTCATGGGATTTTCCAGACAAGAATACTGGAGTGGGTTGCCATTTCCTTCTCCAGGAGATCTTCCCGACCCAGGGACTGAAGCCGGGTCTCCCGCATTATAGGCAGACACTTTACCATCTGAGCCACCAGGGAGGTCCCAAAGGAAAATATAAACTTGGGCTGGAAGACATATTTTGATATTTTTTTCCAGGATTCTTTAGACTCTTGTGGAGTGAACTGGGCAGGGCACATTTTCCATAAGACAAATGTATTGGCTCAATCGTGGCTCAGGTTAACGTGTCATTATCTTCCTTCAGGCCACTATGTTAGACATCTCCAAAAGGAATATGTATTCCATGTGTGACTAATTCATTGCTAATTAGGATTATTAAATTACTAACATTTCAAAGAGAGTTTAATAAGTACTTGAGATGGCATTTTAAAGTTCATTATTGTTTGATTTTAAGTTAACAGACTCTACTAAGAAGCATATTGCTACTGATTTAAGTTGATACTAGTAATACTCAGATTCACCTAACTCATTTCTCACTTGTGTGACCTTGAGCATTTTGTTTAACCACTTAAGGCATGTATTTTTCAACAGCAAACTGGCAAAAATAATAGTATTCCTAGAATGGCAATTTTGAGTAGTAAATCAAATCAAATAATATAACATGCTTTACATAGTTCCAAATTATGTACTCACCATGATATGTGGTGATAGGGAAAAAGTATCTTTACCTTTGTGCATTTAAAACATTTTTCAAACAATTCTTGGATAAAAAGCTTACAATATTGTGAAAATAAGAAAGAGAAGCAAAAACAAAAAGGAGCATTATAGAAACATGGCCGCTGGTTCTCTTCAAGCAACTCTGTGATCTTTATTACCACCAGGCTAAAGGATAAGACCCTGATGCTGGGAAAGACTGAGGGCAGGAGAAGAAGGAGGTAACAGAGGATGAGATGGTTAATAGCATCACTGACACAGTGGACCTGAGTTTAAGCAAACTCTGGGAGATAGCAAAGGAGAAGGAATCCTGGCATGCTGCAGTCCATGGGGTTGCAAGGAGTTGGACACGACTTAGTGACTGAATCACAACAAATGGATCAGAGGCAGGGGAGTGGAGATAAAGTTCTGTCATGCACCCAATCATGTTTGAAGTGAGTTCCTTCTGTACATTTTTTTTCCCCAGAGAATTTGTCCCCAAATTGCTGAAGCAAAAATCAATAAAACATTCTGCTTTCCTTTACAATCCCTTAATGGAAAACAAAACTCTCCATAGGAAAAAAAATGGTTTTGTACATGGAAGAAACAATATAAGTTCAAATTTTACAGATAAGGGTTAGCTCTATCAATCACCTCTAAACAGTTTATACGAATATCCAGTCAACACCAACAGGGTTATCTCCCTTGAAATGTTATCTATACGGATTTCCAAGTAGCCCACAGGGCTGTATACTGTCTTGGAATATCCTCAGAAGGCTCTGTCATTGATCAGGTAACAGAGTAGAAACCCCAGAGTCTTTTCTTTCAAATGGAAGAGGGAGAGACAGATAGAAGAAATTATTCAAACTTCATCTTCTTTCCTTGTGGCTTGTGGTCGCCTGCCTCCTCTTCCTCTGCCTCCTCAGATGCCTCCTCGGACTCCAAAGCCTCCCCGGCCTCTGCCACCAACTCCACCTCAGCCACCTCTGCCACCACCTCGGCCTCCAAAGCCCCCTCTGCCTCCTCCTCAGCCACCAAACCCGTCTTCACCCTTAGGTTTGGCCCAGTCCAAAGTTAGTTTGCTTCCATCAATTTCACCATCTTCTATGGTCTCCTTGGCAGCTTTGGGCATCTTCCTTGCTGTTGAAGTCTACAAAACCAAACCCTTTGGAGGATCCCGTCTCCCGGTCAGTGACTATCTTTGCTCAGATACAGCCATCAAATGACTAACGTCTCTTCTGTGGTATCCTCAGAGAGACCTTTGACAAACAGTTTTGGATGAGTAGCTTCATACATTCAGTGATCCCCTAGGTCCTTGCAACTCCAGTCTTATGGCTCTGCCCTCAATTTCCCTTTTATTACATGAATTTATAGCTTCTTTAATATCTTCAAATGAAGCAAATTCTATAAATGCACACCCTTTAGATTTGCTATTTTTGTTCTTTGGCATCTCGCTATTAGTTGCCCTCTCAAATACTTCTTGAAGAGTTTCTTCCATTGCACTATAGAAGAGGTTGCTTAAAACCAGGGTTTTTTATTCACCACTCCAAGTGTGATTCTTTCCACCTCTATGGTCTTGACTTTGACCTTTCTCTCTGGTATAGGACAGAGAAAATGGATCACCCATCTATCTCTGTTCCCTGCTTTTCTTCCAGGGTTTTTTTCTTCATCAGCTTCTGTCTTAAATTCAATATAAGCAATCCCTGTACTCTTTCCATCCTTGCTGACTAATCTGATCTCCACAGCATCTTCAAACTCTTCTTTTAAATCATCCTGAGTAACTTTGCAAGGCAGATTTTTATCCAAAAGTGTTCTTGCATCTCGATCTTTCTTACTGTCTTTTCCCTTTGGGTTTCCTAGTTTAATTTTCTTGCCAAAGACTTTTAAACTAGTGAGTTCCAAGGTTTTTTTTACAGGTCTTCAGCAGATTCAAAGTCCACATAGCCAAATTTCCTAGACACACCAATTCTGACATTAACAACAGCAAGATCATTTTTAGCAAAAAGGTCACTGATACCCGTTTTCAATTCAAGAGCAGATTTATTGAAGTTCAGGTTTCCAACAAAGAGATTGAAAGATGTAGCTGGTTTTGTGCCTTCTACTCTTTGTTTCTTGGCTTCAGGAGCTGCTTTTTGTTTGGCCATTTCCTTCTTTCCTTTTCCAGGTGCTTCTTTGACAGGCTCTTCTTCCTCTTCCTCCTCCTCCACCTCTTCTTCCTCCTCATCATTGTCATCCTCTTCCTCCTCTTCTTCCTCCTGATCTTCCTCCTCCTCATCATTGTCACCCTCTTCCTCCTCCTCCTCCTCCTCATCCTCTTCATCTTCATCTTCAGCAGTGCTCTTGGCCTTCACAGGAACAGCTTTTGCTGGAGCTTTCTTTCCTTTGGCTGATACAATCTCCATAGGTTCTCCAAGGTTCAGAGTCACTTTCATCCTCCTCATCCTCCTCCTCATCTGTGGCAGGAGCAGCACCAAAAGCAGCTGCTTTCCTCAGTGCTGGCTCATCCTCTTCTGCATCATCCTTGTTTTCCTCTTCACTGTCATCTTCATCTTCCTCATCACTGTCTTGGCATTCTTGCCATCCTTTGCTCCCTTGTCTGGAGAAGCTGCTCTCTTCTTACCAGTGGCTGCTACCAATGCTTTGCCTGGGGTGGCTCCCTTTTTGCCAGGCATTACTACTGCTTTGGCAGGTGTAACTGTCTTCTTGGCTGGTGTAGCCACTGCCTTTTTTATATTTTTGCTGGGGTGACAACTGCTTTCTTTGCTGGTGAGGCAACTGCATACTTTTTAGTTGGGGAAGCCATCACCTTCTTTGCTGGAGTTGTGGTAGCCTTCTTGCCTTTTGTCTGAGGGATGACAATTTTTCTCCACTGCTCTCATCCTCTTCATCTTCTGACGTTTGCTCATCTTCACTATCTTCTTCGAGGAAGAGCCATTTTCTTGGAGTCATCTTGATTTTTACTGGCCTTTGCAAGCTTAACGCTCAACATTCAGAAAACTAAGATCATAGCATCTAGTCCCATCACTTCATGGCAAATAGATGGAGAAACAGGGGAAATAGTGGCTGATTTTATTTTTCTGGGCTCCAAAGTCACTGCAGATGATGACTGAATCCATGAAATGAAGACATTTACTCCTTGGAAGAAAAGTTATGACCAACCTAGACAGCGTATTAAAAAAAAAAGAGACATTACTTTGCCAACAAAGGTCCATCTAGTCAAGGCTATGGCTTTTCCAGGAGTTATGGATGGATGTGAGAATTGGACTATAAAGAAAGCTGAGCACCAAAGAATTGATGCTTTTGAACTATGGTGTTGGAGAAGACTCTTGAGAGTCCCTTGAACTGCAAGGAAATCCAACCAGTCCATCCTAAAGGAGATCGGTCCTGAGTGGTCATTGGAAGGACTGATGTTGAAGCTGAAACTCCAATACTTTGGCCACCTCACGTGAAGAGCCGACTCATTTGAAAAGACCCTCATGCTGGGAAAGATTGAGGGTAGGAGGAGAAGGGGATGACAGAGGATGAGATAGTTGGATGGCATCACTGACACAGTGGAAATGGGTTTGGGTGGACTCCGGGAGTTAGTGATGGACAGGGAGATCTGGCATGCTGTGGTTAATGTGGTCACAAA
Source organism: Raphicerus campestris (assembly GCA_006410735.1). Taxonomy (NCBI): domain Eukaryota; kingdom Metazoa; phylum Chordata; class Mammalia; order Artiodactyla; family Bovidae; genus Raphicerus; species Raphicerus campestris. Next base: position 17,688 of record SJYW01005830.1, read on the forward strand.
AAGTCAGACACGACTGAGTGACTGAACTGAACTGAATTGAATTGCGAGCTTTACCATGATGGTGGCTTATGATGGCGGAGTGCGTGGCAAGTGAGTGGTGCAGATGAGCCCAGAGGACCCTAAGCACCATCGATCCAGCCACTGATACTTGAATGCTTACGCTTGACTGCCAGCTAGCATTTGAGACTGAAGCAAAAGACAGCCTGCCCAGTAATTGCCTCTGGAAAGGTGACAATGGCCCTTCTGTACATTCTTTAAACATTGAAAACAAAAGCAGAAAGAAATGGTAAAAATAGATCACAATCCAGACTCTAGCTATTATATTAAAAAAATTGCTATCACTGGCTCATAAATGAGAACTTCCATTAGTAAATCATCCTACTTTTTGCTTTTACAAGGATTAATTTTGCAATTTTAACTTATGCTGTCTCATTTTCTTTCTCCAATACTTCTATGTAGAATTAAACCTTCAAGGTCCAGTGAAAGTGGCTGAAATTTCATTATCTTTTATGTCTCATCAAATTATTTACCTTGCCAGGCATTTGCCACCCACTTTTCTTCTGGAATTTCAATTCAAATTTACCTTAAAGAACAAGTGTGTTGCCCTCACTGATGAGAAACCCATGTTTGCAGTAAACAGAAGAGAAAAACATGAAAAACTCATTAGAGAAATAGAATTTGTTTTTGTAATGCCATTTAGGGTGTGATAGATTTGATGGAGAGGCGCTGAGAATATATAAGCATGTAAATCCAATTTGTAGACGGAGTAATCACCATCTCCCCAAAGATTCTTCTTCTCATCTGCTGAATTATGGCACCACACTGGTCTTGCCTCTGGTGTGAAAAGTGAAAGTGCAAGTTGCTCAGTCGTGTCCAACTCTTTGAGACCCCATAGACTGTATAGTCCATGGAATTCTCCAGGCCAGAATACTGGAGTGGGTAGACTTTCCCTTCTCCAAGGGATCTTCCCAACCCAGGGATCAAACCCAGGTCTCCTGCTTTGCAGGCATGAAATTCACTTGCAAATATTTCAAGTACTTACATTGGTTTTAAGGTAGTCTACTTCTTTTGAGGATGGGAATTGTCTTCTATTATTTTACATTTATTTTCAGTCTCTCAGCCGGAAGTGAACTGAGGATGTTGTTGTGGGATATGATGAATAGACATAAAAGAAGCATGTGGTCCATATTCTCATGTTTCTTTCCTTACTCTGTTCATTCCTATTACCACTACCAAGTGCCTAAAGCATACCTGAGGAAACAGTTCACAAATCGCTAAACTGGGGCTCGTTAGGGTAGTAGTGCCTAGGAGGTTTAAAAATCATTAGTGTGATTTCCCACAACACTTTAATCTTAAACCCTCTATCAGTTGTGTCTGACTCAGACCCCATGGACTAAAGCCCATCAGGCCCCTCTGTCCATGGAATTCTCCAGGCAAGAGTACTGGAGTGGGTTGTCATTCCCTTCTCCAGGGGATCTTCCCGACCGAGGGATTGAGCCCTGGTCTTCTGCATTGCAGGCGGACTCTACCATCGAAACCACTAGGGAAGCCCCCTATACTTTAATATCATATGGTATTTAATATGGATATTGAATAATTTTATGCTATTTTATAAGACTGCTGCTGCTGCTGCTAAGTCACTTCAGTCGTGTCTGACTCTGTGTGACCCCATAGAAGGCAGCCCACCAGGCTCCTCCATTCCTGGGATTCTCCAGGCAAGAACACTGGAGTGGGCTACCATTTCCTTCTCCAATGCATGCATGCATGCTAAGTTGCTTCAGTTGTGTCCAACTCTGTGCAACCCTATGGATAGCAGCCCACCATGCTCCTCTGTTCACAGGATTCTCCAGGCAAAAATACTGGAGTGGGTTGCCATGTCCTTCTCCAACTTTATAAGATTGTTTTATGCTAAACATAATGCAGGAAACTCAGGACACAAAATTAGAGTAATTATAATTTCAGGCAAATTCACTCAATTATAACATAGTTCAGACAGTTTCTCCTAAGTAGGTAATGAAGGGTAGTTTGAAGTTGTCAAGGAGCATATATTGTGTGAAGAAGATGGTCTCTGGGTTCAAAAAGGCCCGGGACAAATGTGTGTTTCTCCAAAACCAACCTTGTTAAATTATCCTATGTGAAGTTCAGCTGGCAATGCTGTAAAATGTTGATAATGATAATGACATTTATACACAGGATTCAGTAGGACAGGGCTATCAATCACCTTTCCTTGGAGAGAACTGCAAAATTCACAGAATTATCTTCTTGGTTTTATCTGTGGTCTCCAGAGCAGTGGCAAACACATCATCACTGGTGATGTGGCCAAATGAACATTACCTCCAGGGCTAGCTCACTCCCACAGGAGCCCTGAGACGGGTATCCATATTACAGTCCAGATTCTACCTGTTACCGGGGAAAGGGAATATGAGAAAAAAGGCAACATAAACACATGCGCAGATCATTGCCTTATTCAAATATCCCATTAAAAACAATAGTACCATTATAAAAATGAATGCGCCACAAATCAAAAAGCACAGGAGAAGAGAGCACGTGAAAAAGAACAGCACATTTTTCGAGGCTGGGAATACAGACTAGAGAACCAACATGTGAACGCAGGAGTGTGGGGTGGGTGTTTAGGGGGGAGGAGAAGGGTGGGCTGAACTGGGAGATTAGATCTGATAAATACACTACCGATGTAAAATAGCTAGCCAGTGAGAACCTGTGGTGTAGTGCAGGGAGCTCAGCTCAGTGCTCTCTGATGACTTAGAGGGGTGGGATGGTGGGTGGTGAGAGGGAGAGGATATATGCACTCATAGAGCTGATTGACTTCATTGTACAGCAGAAACGAACACAACCTTGTAAAGCAATTATACCCCAAGCATTTTTCTTTTAAATAAATAAAATAGAAAGTAAAAATTTGGGAAGCAGACGTATTAGCAGTAAAAAGCTTCACAGAACTGAGAAAGGTGGAATCCATGGCCAGGAAAAGGCAATATAATTTAGCAGCAAGATAACTTACAGAGCAGAGCTCTTAAGGGCTAAGGAATTAGAAACTCCATAAACCTCATGATTGGTAAAGGATGGGGCAAAAACTAGGATGCTTGTTACAAATTTCCTTAAGAAATGCATAGATTTCTTAGATGAAGTTGTTTTTTTCTCCTGTTTTAATAGACAGCTATCACCTCTCTCATAAAGGCAGGAAGTTTCTTCTCTGCATAAATAGAACTAGAGAGCAAAAGGACTCAATAAAGGGCAGGGACCAACCTTTCTTATTAAAAACAGGAATTACATTGAAGTGCATATACTTTAGATCTCTTTCACTATTTCTCTTCCTAAGGACCCTGAAATATATTTTCCTTTGGAAAAATCAAATGCCCAAAGAAAATATGGATTAATCTTTTGACAGAAATCCAGCAAAACATTTGGGTCCTTACTCAGTTTCCTTCAGTTAAGTCCATCAATTGACAAGCTCTTCCTACAGAACACAGAGATGATAATTTGTATCTTAGTACCTAAAGAAAAAAGAAAGATTTGAAAAAGAGAGAGAGCTAATTTGTGGAAAAGAAAGCATGGAAGAAATGATAATATTCTCTGGGAGAAAAAAGAAAATCTTGCACTGATAATACAACCACTAGATGCTCTTTCTTTTTAAGAGAAAAAGTTGTTAAATATCACTCTTGTTATCCATACAAATGTAAAAAAAATATAAACATGAGGAAATCTTTCAGAAAGAACAGGTAGAACTGGCTAGAAAAGAAAATGTAGAAAAAAAGGCAAGAAAATTAGGAGATCATTCCAGGAGGACCCAACATCCAAATAAGAATTCCAGAAGAAAAACAAACAGGATTTTTCTGAGGAGGACCTTGTCTAGGACCACTATACCCATCTTCACATTTGAGCAGACCCCGCCATGCAGAGAGTGACATGTGGCTTCCTGAAACACTTCAATTCCATTATCAGACCTCAAGACAGCACTGGTGTTTCAGTTTAATCTTCTAACAGGTGTCAAGAACAAACCCCAGTATAAGGGAGCTGACTTCTAATCCCATCAACATGGATCAATGGGGTTTCGTAGAGTAGGACCAGACCCATCTTCTATAGATCTTATTGCCTCTATCAATGAATTAACAAGAACCCCAGAACTTAACTCTTCCCCTTGCTCCCAAATCCAGGGTCTCCTGCTATTATATGCCTTGAAGTCATAATGATTTATAAATATATTTATATTGTATTCCATAGTCCATACTATTGACTATAGTATGGTGGTGGTGATGGTGAAGTCACTCAGTCGTGTCTGACTCTTTGCGACCCCATGGACTGTAACCTACTAGGTTTCTCTGTCCATGGGATTCTCCAGGCAAGAATACTGGAGTGGATTGCCATTTCCACTATAGTATAGAAACAAAATCACTCAGTCGTGTCTGACTCTTTTTGATCCCTTGGACTGTAGCCCACCAGGCTCCTCTGTCCATGGGCTTCTCCAGGCAAGAACTTTGGAATGGGTTGCTAGTCTGACCCAAGCATAGAACCTGTGTCCAGTGGGTGGGATCTGATCCTCTTTCTGTCAGAGAACACATGTATTCTCTGCCTCCTGCTATTTAGTCAAGTTTTAGAATTAGCAAAAGCCCTTTTCAGCTTTTTTCCACCTGACTGCAGGGAGAAGAATTAAATAGAGCGTAATTATTCAAATGAGAAAGTATAAAGCTCATCTTGTAATCATAAAGAAACAAAGTATGACATTGTTGATTACTGTGCTTGATTAAGATTGCTGACAGAGAGAAGTGTCCCTCTTGAGGGCTGGTTGGGCTCATGATAATGGCATAGTGCCACCTGCTGGATGCCAGTTCTGGCTGAAGATGTCATCTATTCAAGAAACTCCAACAAGTTGCCTAACTGTATTGAAAATTTGGCCTCTTTGAATCATTCCTGTTTTCATAACTACTCAAAGGTTTGCTGTGCTGTGCTTAGTCACTCAGTCTTATTTTATCCTTTTGTAGCCTGCCAAGCTCCTCTGCCCGTGGGGATTCTCCAGGCAAAAATACTGGAGTGAGTGGCCATGCCCTCCTCCAGGGGATCTTCCCAACCCAGGGATCGAACCCAGGTCTCACACATTGCAAGTGGATTCTTTACCATCTGACCCACCAGGGAAGCCCAAAAATACTGGAGTTGGTAGCCTATCCCTTCTCCAGAGGATCTTCCCAACCCAGAAATCAAACCGAGGCCTCCTGCATTGCAGGCAGATTCTTTACCAGATGAGTTACTAGGGAAGCCTCACTCAAATGCTTAACTTTGTCCAAATTAAAAAGGAATTCAATCTGAGACAAGAAATTCAGTATATCAAAATGAATTATATAAATGTGGTTTTGAGAGCTAGAAGGAATTTTGCAGATGATCTGAATGAAACTACTCAGCCATCTTGCAGATGACAAAACTGAAGTTCAGATACCTGTGACTTTCAAAGGTATTATTATTATTATGGACATGGGATAATAATATTATTAATATGGATGAATTGAATCAGTTTAGTTCAGTTCAGTCGCTCAGTAGTGTCCCACTCTTTGCAACCCCATGAACCGCAATATGCCAGGCCTCCCTGTGCATCACCAACTACCGGAGTTTACCCAAACTCATGTCCACTGAGAAGGTGATGCCATATTACCATCTCATCCTCTCATGTCCCCTGCTCCTCCTGCTCTCAATCTTTCCCAGCATCAGGGTCTTTTCAAATGAGTCAGCTCTTTGTATCAGGTGACCAAAGTATTGGAGTTTCAGCTTCAACATCAGCCCTTCCAATGAACACCCAGGACTGGTCTCCTTTAGGATGGACTGGTTGGATCTCCTTGCAGTCCAAGGGATTCTCAAGAGTCTTCTCCAACACCACAGTTCAAAAGCATCAATTCTTCGGCACTCAGTTTTCTTATAGTCCAACTCTCACATCCATCCATGACTACTGGAAAAACCATAGCCTTGACTAGATGAAACTTTGTTGACAAAGTAATATCTCTATTTTCAATATGTTTTCTAGGTTGGTCATAACTTTCTTCCCAAGAAGTAAGCATCTTTTAATTTCATGGCTGTAATCACCACCTGCAGTAATTTTGGAGCCCAGGAAAAAAAAAAAAGGCAGCCACTGTTTCCACTGTTTCACCATCTATTTGCCATGAAGTGATGGGACNGGAATCCATGGCCAGGAAAAGGCAATATAATTTAGCAGCAAGATAACTTACAGAGCAGAGCTCTTAAGGGCTAAGGAATTAGAAACTCCATAAACCTCATGATTGGTAAAGGATGGGGCAAAAACTAGGATGCTTGTTACAAATTTCCTTAAGAAATGCATAGATTTCTTAGATGAAGTTGTTTTTTTCTCCTGTTTTAATAGACAGCTATCACCTCTCTCATAAAGGCAGGAAGTTTCTTCTCTGCATAAATAGAACTAGAGAGCAAAAGGACACAATAAAGGGCAGGGACCAACCTTTCTTATTAAAAACAGGAATTACATTGAAGTGCATATACTTTAGATCTCTTTCACTATTTCTCTTCCTAAGGACCCTGAAATATATTTTCCTTTGGAAAAATCAAATGCCCAAAGAAAATATGGATTAATCTTTTGACAGAAATCCAGCAAAACATTTGGGTCCTTACTCAGTTTCCTTCAGTTAAGTCCATCAATTGACAAGCTCTTCCTACAGAACACAGAGATGATAATTTGTATCTTAGTACCTAAAGAAAAAAGAAAGATTTGAAAAAGAGAGAGAGCTAATTTGTGGAAAAGAAAGCATGGAAGAAATGATAATATTCTCTGGGAGAAAAAAGAAAATCTTGCACTGATAATACAACCACTAGATGCTCTTTCTTTTTAAGAGAAAAAGTTGTTAAATATCACTCTTGTTATCCATACAAATGTAAAAAAAATATAAACATGAGGAAATCTTTCAGAAAGAACAGGTAGAACTGGCTAGAAAAGAAAATGTAGAAAAAAAGGCAAGAAAATTAGGAGATCATTCCAGGAGGACCCAACATCCAAATAAGAATTCCAGAAGAAAAACAAACAGGATTTTTCTGAGGAGGACCTTGTCTAGGACCACTATACCCATCTTCACATTTGAGCAGACCCCGCCATGCAGAGAGTGACATGTGGCTTCCTGAAACACTTCAATTCCATTATCAGACCTCAAGACAGCACTGGTGTTTCAGTTTAATCTTCTAACAGGTGTCAAGAACAAACCCCAGTATAAGGGAGCTGACTTCTAATCCCATCAACATGGATCAATGGGGTTTCGTAGAGTAGGACCAGACCCATCTTCTATAGATCTTATTGCCTCTATCAATGAATTAACAAGAACCCCAGAACTTAACTCTTCCCCTTGCTCCCAAATCCAGGGTCTCCTGCTATTATATGCCTTGAAGTCATAATGATTTATAAATATATTTATATTGTATTCCATAGTCCATACTATTGACTATAGTATGGTGGTGGTGATGGTGAAGTCACTCAGTCGTGTCTGACTCTTTGCGACCCCATGGACTGTAACCTACTAGGTTTCTCTGTCCATGGGATTCTCCAGGCAAGAATACTGGAGTGGATTGCCATTTCCACTATAGTATAGAAACAAAATCACTCAGTCGTGTCTGACTCTTTTTGATCCCTTGGACTGTAGCCCACCAGGCTTCTCTGTCCATGGGCTTCTCCAGGCAAGAACTTTGGAATGGGTTGCTAGTCTGACCCAAGCATAGAACCTGTGTCCAGTGGGTGGGATCTGATCCTCTTTCTGTCAGAGAACACATGTATTCTCTGCCTCCTGCTATTTAGTCAAGTTTTAGAATTAGCAAAAGCCCTTTTCAGCTTTTTTCCACCTGACTGCAGGGAGAAGAATTAAATAGAGCGTAATTATTCAAATGAGAAAGTATAAAGCTCATCTTGTAATCATAAAGAAACAAAGTATGACATTGTTGATTACTGTGCTTGATTAAGATTGCTGACAGAGAGAAGTGTCCCTCTTGAGGGCTGGTTGGGCTCATGATAATGGCATAGTGCCACCTGCTGGATGCCAGTTCTGGCTGAAGATGTCATCTATTCAAGAAACTCCAACAAGTTGCCTAACTGTATTGAAAATTTGGCCTCTTTGAATCATTCCTGTTTTCATAACTACTCAAAGGTTTGCTGTGCTGTGCTTAGTCACTCAGTCTTATTTTATCCTTTTGTAGCCTGCCAAGCTCCTCTGCCCGTGGGGATTCTCCAGGCAAAAATACTGGAGTGAGTGGCCATGCCCTCCTCCAGGGGATCTTCCCAACCCAGGGATCGAACCCAGGTCTCACACATTGCAAGTGGATTCTTTACCATCTGACCCACCAGGGAAGCCCAAAAATACTGGAGTTGGTAGCCTATCCCTTCTCCAGAGGATCTTCCCAACCCAGAAATCAAACCGAGGCCTCCTGCACTGTAGGCAGATTCTTTACCAGATGAGTTACTAGGGAAGCCTCACTCAAACGCTTAACTTTGTCTAGATTAAAAAGGAATTCAATCTGAGACAAGAAATTCAGTATATCAAAATGAATTATATAAATGTGGTTTTGAGAGCTAGAAGGAATTTTGCAGATGATCTGAATGAAACTACTCAGCCATCTTGCAGATGACAAACTGAAGTTCAGATACCTGTGACTTTCAAAGGTATTATTATTATTATGGACATGGGATAATAATATTATCAATATGGATGAATTGAATCAGTTCAGTTTAGTCCAGTCACTCAGTAGTGTCCCACTCTTTGCAACCCCATGAACCGCAACATGCCAGGCCTCCCTGTGCATCACCAACTACCGGAGTTTACCCAAACTCATGTCCACTGAGACGGTGATGCCATATTACCATCTCATCCTCTCATGTCCCCTGCTCCTCCTGCTCTCAATCTTTCCCAGCATCAGGGTCTTTTCAAATGAGTCAGCTCTTTGTATCAGGTGACCAAAGTATTGGAGTTTCAGCTTCAACATCAGCCCTTCCAATGAACACCCAGGACTGGTCTCCTTTAGGATGGACTGGTTGGATCTCCTTGCAGTCCAAGGGATTCTCAAGAGTCTTCTCCAACACCACAGTTCAAAAGCATCAATTCTTCGGCACTCAGTTTTCTTATAGTCCAACTCTCACATCCATCCATGACTACTGGAAAAACCATAGCCTTGACTAGATGAACATTTGTTGACAAAGTAATATCTCTATTTTCAATATGTTTTCTAGGTTGGCCATAACTTTCTTTCCAAGAAGTAAGCATCTTTTAATTTCATGGCTNATAGTCCAACTCTCACATCCATCCATGACTACTGGAAAAACCATAGCCTTGACTAGATGAAACTTTGTTGACAAAGTAATATCTCTATTTTCAATATGTTTTCTAGGTTGGTCATAACTTTCTTCCCAAGAAGTAAGCATCTTTTAATTTCATGGCTGTAATCACCACCTGCAGTAATTTTGGAGCCCAGGAAAAAAAAAAAAGGCAGCCACTGTTTCCACTGTTTCACCATCTATTTGCCATGAAGTGATGGGACCGGATACCATGATCTTAGTTTTCTGAATGTTGCACTTTAAGCCAACTTTTTCACTCTTCTCTTTCACTTTCATCAAGAGGTTCTTCAGTTCCTCTTCACTTTTTGCCATAANGAGCATCAAAGAATTGATGGTTTTGAACTATGGTGTTGGAGAAGACTCTTGAGAGTCCCTTGGACTGCAAGGAGATCCACCCAGTTCATCCTAAAAGAGATCAGTCCTGGGTGTTCATTGGACGGACTGATGTTGAAGCTGAAACTCCAATGCTTTGGCCACCTTATGCGAAGAGTTGACTCATTGGAAAAGACCCTGATGCTGGGAGGGATTGGGGGTAGGAGAAAAAGGGGACTGTAGAGGATGAGATGGCTGGATGGCATCACCGACTCGATGGCCATGAGCTTGAGTGAACTCCGGGATTTTATGATGGACAGGGAGGCCTGGTGTGCTGTGATTCATGAGGTTGCANACTGTAGAGGATGAGATGGCTGGATGGCATCACCGACTCGATGGCCATGAGCTTGAGTGAACTCCGGGATTTTATGATGGACAGGGAGGCCTGGTGTGCTGTGATTCATGAGGTTGCAGAGTTGGACACAACCGAGTGATTGAACTAACTAAAATTCCATCACCTCCACTAGCTTTGTTCATAGTGATGCTTCCAAAGTCCTACTTGACTTCACATTCCAGGATGTCTGGCCGTAGTTGAGTGATCACAGCACTGTGATTATCAGGGTTATGAAGATATTCTTTGTACAGTTTTTCTGTGTATTCTCTTCACCTCTTCTTAATATCTTCTGCTTCTGTTAGGTCCATACCAATTTTGCTTTATTGACTACACTAAAGACTTTGGCAGTGTGGATCATAACAAACTGTGGAAAATTCTTCAAGACATGGCAATACCAGACCACCTGACCTCCCTTTGAGAAATCTGTATGTTGGTCAAGAAGCAACAGTTGTAATCGGAATGGAACAATGGACTGGTTCCAAACTGGGAAAGGAGTATGTCAAGCGTTGTCACCCTGCTTATTTAACTTATATCCAGAGTACATCATGAGAAACACTGGGCTGGGTNGAGATCAGTCCTGGGTGTTCATTGGACGGACTGATGTTGAAGCTGAAACTCCAATGCTTTGGCCACCTTATGCGAAGAGTTGACTCATTGGAAAAGACCCTGATGCTGGGAGGGATTGGGGGTAGGAGAAAAAGGGGACTGTAGAGGATGAGATGGCTGGATGGCATCACCGACTCGATGGCCATGAGCTTGAGTGAACTCCGGGATTTTATGATGGACAGGGAGGCCTGGTGTGCTGTGATTCATGAGGTTGCAGAGTTGGACACAACCGAGTGATTGAACTAACTAAAATTCCATCACCTCCACTAGCTTTGTTCATAGTGATGCTTCCAAAGTCCTACTTGACTTCACATTCCAGGATGTCTGGCCGTAGTTGAGTGATCACAGCACTGTGATTATCAGGGTTATGAAGATATTCTTTGTACAGTTTTTCTGTGTATTCTCTTCACCTCTTCTTAATATCTTCTGCTTCTGTTAGGTCCATACCAATTTTGCTTTATTGACTACACTAAAGACTTTGGCAGTGTGGATCATAACAAACTGTGGAAAATTCTTCAAGACATGGCAATACCAGACCACCTGACCTCCCTTTGAGAAATCTGTATGTTGGTCAAGAAGCAACAGTTGTAATCGGAATGGAACAATGGACTGGTTCCAAACTGGGAAAGGAGTATGTCAAGCGTTGTCACCCTGCTTATTTAACTTATATCCAGAGTACATCATGAGAAACACTGGGCTGGGTGAAGCACAAGCTGGAATCAAGATTGCTGGGAGAAATATCAGTAACCTCAGATATGCAGATGACACAACCCTTATGGCAGAAAGCAGTCTTTGAGACTAAAGAGCCTCTTGAAAGTGAAAGAGGAGAGTGAAAAAGTTGGCTTAAATCTCAACATTCAAAAAGCGAAGTTCGTGGCATCTGGTTCTATCACTTCAAGGCAAATAGATGGGGAAACAATGGAAACAGTGAGAAACTTTATTTTCTTGGGCTCCAAAATCACTGCAGATGATGACTACAGCCATGAAATTAAAAGATGCTTGCTCTTTGGAAAAAAAGTCATGACAAACTTAGACAGCATATTAAAAGGCAGAGACATTACTTTGCCATCAAAGGTCCATACAGTCAAAGCTGTGGTTTTTCCAGTAGTCATATATGGATGTGAGAGTTGGACTATAAAGAAAGCTAAGTGCCACATAATTGATGCCTTTGTACCATTGTGTTGGGGAAGACTCTTGAAATTCCCTGGACTGCAAGGAGATGAAGCCAATCAAAACTAAAGAAATCAGTCCTGAATTTTCATTGGAAGGACTGATGCTGAAAGTGAAGCTCCAATTCTTTGGCCATTTGATATGAAGAACTGACTCATTGGAAAAGACCATGATGCTGGGAAATGTTGAAGGGAGGAGGAAAAGGGGATGACAGGGGATGAAATGGCTGGATGGCATTAGCAACTGAATGGACATGAGTTTGAGCAAGCTTTGGGAGTTGGTGATGGACAGGGAAGCCTGGCGTGCTGCAGTCCATGGGATTGCAAAGAGTCAGACATGACTGAGTGACTGAACTGACTGAGTGATACAAATCTGTGTATTCCACAATTGTTTTTTAATTCCTGCCACTGTTGGGCACCTGCCAATGATGTTAGAAGATACCAATATATAAATAAAATGCCCAAGAAACTACATAGGGAAAGGTTAATACATTAAGCTGATCACAGGAAATCTTTTGACATTTTGAGATTATGGAAAAATCACTCCCAATCCTGAGTAAGAATCTTCTCCTGGTTTTTGTTTTTTTCTGTATCTGTATTGTGTATATGTGGCTGTATCTCTGTGTGTACCTGTATTATGTACATGAATTGAGTGGCCAAGTCTAGACCTCTAGGCCATATTTGAGATACAAAAACACATAAGGAAATGTTTCATTCCTCATTTATTTTCCTTCACATTTGCTTAACCCTAGTTATTGTTTATTTTACTATATCAGTAATTTATAAAGGTTGCTTTCTCTTGGTAAATCTGGATACAGGTTATCATACTAATATGTCTGAATACACTTGCTTCTCTGTAATGGTCTTTCAAGAGTCAGTGTGGTGTAGTAAGTTATGGTACTCATTGTTTTAATTGGAATATAATTGTGTTACAATGCTGTTAGTTTCCACTGTACAACAAAGTGAATAGCCTAGATGCATAGGCTCCCTAACACCTTCCTATCTCACTCATCACAGAGGACAAAGCTGAGCTCCCTGTGCTGTGCAGCAGGTTCCCACTAGCGATTTTACACGTGGTAGTGTATATATGTGAAATTCGCCAACTAGAGGCTTCACAAATACTTTGTAGTGTCAATTCTGAATATTTGTCCAACACTAGATGTGATCCTAATCAGTCTTTTGGTTGAAGTCTCTTATTAAAATTAAATAATTTTTAGAAATTAGTATTATAATGTCACCTAATTTGTCAACCACTTCACTACATACATTGTAGGCAGAAAGGAGAACTTGTTTAAAAAGATGGAATCAAAATCAAGGACTAAGGTAAATAATCATACCTAAATACAAACAAGACCACCATGAAATACTGAAATATTAATTTTCTAGGTAGACTTTTTTTTATTGCTAAGTCAGTTTAAGATTCTAACAGACTGCCTCTTGACAGGTAGTGGAAATTAGTAGTTGAACATAATACTTAAATCTCAAGTGACAAGCGTCAGTGAAAAGGACAATCATAAGTTTTGTGGGATTGTTATTTTTATGAAGCAGACTGTTTACAATGTCCTCTGATAGCGTTGATAATATTGAAGTGGTCCTCTGAGGGGGGGAAATTTTGTTTAAATTAAATAAAAAGGATTCTTCAACATAAGAGGCATTGGAGAATAGTAGTTAAAAGAACAAATTTTAAAAGAAATTCCTAGATTTGAGACTGAGCTCTTACAAGTTCTAACTATCCAAAAGCACACCTCAGTTTCTCAATCAGTAAAAACTTAATAGTAATTGCATTCATGATGTTCTTGTGAAGATTGAATAATGAGTTAACATATGGAAATCACTTATACCAATGGGTAACATATAGCAATCACCATTGAACAACAAACTATTAATAGAATGAATAAAAATACCCAACAGAATAATTTAATTCTACTCATCCTCAAAATTTTTCAGCTATACGAACTTAAGTAACAGGAAATGTTTCTATAATAAATATTATTTAAGGAAAACAGTCAAAAGAGTAAGTCAAAACAATAGTGCTTTCCAAAGGGTATCAGATATTAGTACCATACTCAAGACTTAAAGGGGGCTTCCCAGGTGGCTCATTGGTAAAGAATCTGCTGCCAGTGCAGGAGATGCAGGAGACACAAGTCTGACCCCGGGGTCAGGAAGGTCCCCTGGAGAAATGGCAACCTACTTCAGCATTCTTACCTGGGAAATTCCAGGGATAGAGAAGCCTGGCAGGCTACAGTCCACGGGGGTCACAAAGAGTAGGACATGACTGAGCGAATGAGCAGGCATGCATGCAAGGCTTAAAGAATGAAGAGGCAGTGGTGCATCATTATTTAACTAAGGAGGGACCTTATGCAAACTCTATGGATCATGGTGTTTGGAAGCAGACACTGAAAACTTAACTGACCCCCCAATTGTGGTGTCTTGACTAGAACAGATAAACCAGACCTTGACAGTCAGCTATTGATCTAGGAACTCAGTCAAGGGAAAAGGGAGGACAATCCTATTGATAAGGAGGATCAGAAGCAGTCTATTCATGTGACATAAACTGAGAGAGTCATTTTCTAGGCAGGTTGATAAGAAGTCTAGGGGTCCCCAAGGAGAGAGGGGTCTGGAATTCTCAAGGAGGAAGAAAAGAAAAACATTTGTCTACATTCCTTAGGATTATATAACAACAATGTATTCTGCCTGAGGATAGTCTCTGGATTAAACCTTCTGGCTAATTCTGTTATCTTAAAATGTAAATTATGGGAGTAGGTCTGGTGAGGTCTTTACAACCTCCAGACCTTCTTTGGATTAGTTGGAGAATATATAAACTCATTGCTAAAACTAACAAGTGGGTACTCTTTCTGGCCCCTTCTGATGCCTATGTCAGAAGCTTTCTCTATCTCCTTTATACTTTAATAAAACTTTATTACACTAAAGCTCTGAGCGATCAAGCCTCATCTCTGGCCCCGGATTGGATTCTTCTCCTCCAGGGGCCAAGAATCCCGGTGTCGTGATTCAACAACAACCTTTCAAAACAATGGTATATATTTATGGTTTTTCCCAGGTTTTCTGTCCTCTATCATAATAATATCAATGGACCTGAATCATAAGAACTCATAGACTTGTCATAATAGATGAGAAAGAAGAGACAAGTGAGTTGGTAAAACATGTGTGACCTATGATATATTCAGGGGTTTACCATATCAGTAAGTTTAAAGTTATGGAAAATTTATTGACTGTTACTCCTCCCACCATTAAGAGATATAGCATGAGGAGGGCTTCTTCAGCAGCTGGAGGCAGCATATTCCAGATCTCCAAATACTGCTCCAATCCATTTGCCAAAAAAATCAGGTGACTTTAAGCTCAGATTGTCTCTGAGTAGGTCCAGGCTACTGTGCAAAATGTCTTTCTGAATGGTCAATGAAGTAAGCCTTATGGTATTAGACGTAACTAGTGTGATGAAGAAAATACCACTTGGGATTTATGGCAAATTCCAATAGGAGTATCACTGTGTAGTGATGTAGATTTCTTAGTTCTCAAGGAAGAGAGGTTGCAAGGCATAGAGCTTCTGTATTAGTCATCAGTCATGTCTGACTCTTTGCAACCCTTTAGACTGTAGCCCACCAGGCTCCTCTGTCCATGGGGTTTTCCAGGCAAGGATACTGGAATGGGTTCCCATTTCCTTCTCCAGGGAATATTCCCAAGCCAGGAATCGAACCCGTGTCCCCTGTGTCTCCTGCATTGCAGATGGATTCTATCAGGGAAGCCCAGAAGGTATTATAGAATAGCAAATCATTGTGAGTTCAGAGGTGTTCATTATGTCCAATCCTCTAAATCATAAGGTATGGGACATCCAGCAGCAATTTGTTTCAGGATAGACATGGTATGTCTGAGATTGGACACAAGCACTGGATTAAATTATACAAACAGGTGGCTCAGATCTTCCTGTCATTCAATAGTCTCTCCCTCAATTCACCTAGAAGGCAGCAAAGAAGACCTTTGAGAGAAGGAAAAAGGATGGATGGATCATCTCAGTTGCTTCTACCAAGATAATCTGTAAATGTCCTACTAATGTTGTTTTCTTCCAGTTTTATTGAGATATAACTGATAGACAGCACTATGTAAGTTTAAGGTACACAGCATAATGATTTAACTTCACAATAATTCATCATCTCCTCTACATGCAAAATAAAAGACAAAAATTTTTTTCTTTGTGATAAGAACTCTTAGGATTTGTTCTCTTAACACATTTCATGTATTGCATAGAGCAGTGTTAATTTATTGTACAAACATATCACCAGAACTTCTTTATCATAAACTAAAAATTTGTACTTTTAAACCAATTGCATCCAATTCCCTTTACCCCACTTCTGGTAACATAAATCTGATCTCTTTTTCTTTGAGTTTGCTTATTTATTTATTTGTTTTTGAAGTATAATTGACCTGCAACACTACGTTAGTTCCTGATATGCAACATGCTGCTGCTGCTGCTGCTAAGTCGCTTCAGTCGTGTCCAACTCTGTGCGACCCCATGGACGGCAGCCCACCAGGTTCCCCCATCCCTGGGATTCTCCAGGCAAGGACACTGGAGTGGGTTGCCATCTCCTTCTCCAATGCATGAAAGTGAAAAGTGAAAGTGAAGTCGCTCAGTCGTGTCCGACTCTTAGCGACACCATGGACTGCAGCCTACCAGACTCCTCCATCCATGGGATTTTCCAGGCAAGAGTACTGGAGTGGGGTGCCATTGCCTTCTCTGGATATACAACATAATGATCCTATATTTCTATAGATTTTAAAATATTCACCATGATAATTCTAGTTATCATCTGTCACCAAACAAAAATATTGCATTATTATTGAATATTTTCCCAACACTGTACATTTCATTCTTGTGACTCATTTATTTTGTAACTGGAAATTTGTACCTCTTAATCTGTCTCCTAATTCTCCCATTCCCCCACCATTCCCCTCCTCTCTGGCAACCACTTGTTTGTTCTCTGTGTCTATGAGGAGTACCATTCATCTTTAAGCTATGACTATTGCCTAGTAACTTCAACTTAAAGATCATCACGCAGGGAAAAGAGTCACTATACTCAAGAAATAATTCACACTTACTGTCAGAAGAGGGTAGGACTTTTATTTCACAAAGAAGCAGTCAAGAATACGATTAATGCCCAGATGATGCACTGTGCTATCTTTTTGTTCTCTTATACTCCATTTTAATAGAAAATAGACAAGTACAGCTTCCTGAGACAAGAATAGTGAATAGACTCAGATTTCATGTAACAACAGAGATGCCAGCAAAGAGTAAGGGAAGTATAAAATGGGTAGTGAAAGAAGACGGTAATTATCACTGTGACCTTAAGATTAAATGCAGTCTAAGGGCTACACTTGTCCCACTAAGACATCTCTTTTAAATTCTGCAGATACAACTCATCAGCACTAAAGTATCTGTTCTCCAGTGCAATAACTTACTAAGAAAAGCAAATATAGTTGAGAGATGCAACTTTATCCTCTCCCTTTGCCTCAGTTTGGGACAACTCTTATAATTCCCACGGTTCCATTTGTCACTGCAGTGTGAATCAGCTTCTGTCTCTACTCAATTTGGCTACACTTCTTTCATTCCAGCTGTCTCCCAAGATCATTCCCCATTAAGTCATCTGCAAGTGATTTTTCCCTTAAAGTTAAGCTGCCCTTTCCCACATGCATAGAGTTAACCATCAGACTTCCAGTTCAGGAAGACTAGGCAGTGATGGTGATTAAGAACCTGCCTGCCAGTGCAGGAGACGTAAGAGACGTGGGTTCGATCCCTGGATCAGAAAGATATCCTGGAGGAGGGAGTGGCAAACCAGGAGTATGCTTCCCTGGAGAATCCCATGGACAGAGGAGCCTGGCGGGGTACAGTCCATAGGGTTGCACAGTTGAACACGACTGAAGCAACTTAGCACGAAGGCACTGGGGAAATAGAAAGCAAGCTTATATAATAGAAACAAAACTGGCC
>SJYW01005830.1:39507-50764 GCA_006410735.1 Raphicerus campestris
AGTTGGACACAACCGAGTGATTGAACTAACTAAAATTCCATCACCTCCACTAGCTTTGTTCATAGTGATGCTTCCAAAGTCCTACTTGACTTCACATTCCAGGATGTCTGGCCGTAGTTGAGTGATCACAGCACTGTGATTATCAGGGTTATGAAGATATTCTTTGTACAGTTTTTCTGTGTATTCTCTTCACCTCTTCTTAATATCTTCTGCTTCTGTTAGGTCCATACCAATTTTGCTTTATTGACTACACTAAAGACTTTGGCAGTGTGGATCATAACAAACTGTGGAAAATTCTTCAAGACATGGCAATACCAGACCACCTGACCTCCCTTTGAGAAATCTGTATGTTGGTCAAGAAGCAACAGTTGTAATCGGAATGGAACAATGGACTGGTTCCAAACTGGGAAAGGAGTATGTCAAGCGTTGTCACCCTGCTTATTTAACTTATATCCAGAGTACATCATGAGAAACACTGGGCTGGGTGAAGCACAAGCTGGAATCAAGATTGCTGGGAGAAATATCAGTAACCTCAGATATGCAGATGACACAACCCTTATGGCAGAAAGCAGTCTTTGAGACTAAAGAGCCTCTTGAAAGTGAAAGAGGAGAGTGAAAAAGTTGGCTTAAATCTCAACATTCAAAAAGCGAAGTTCGTGGCATCTGGTTCTATCACTTCAAGGCAAATAGATGGGGAAACAATGGAAACAGTGAGAAACTTTATTTTCTTGGGCTCCAAAATCACTGCAGATGATGACTACAGCCATGAAATTAAAAGATGCTTGCTCTTTGGAAAAAAAGTCATGACAAACTTAGACAGCATATTAAAAGGCAGAGACATTACTTTGCCATCAAAGGTCCATACAGTCAAAGCTGTGGTTTTTCCAGTAGTCATATATGGATGTGAGAGTTGGACTATAAAGAAAGCTAAGTGCCACATAATTGATGCCTTTGTACCATTGTGTTGGGGAAGACTCTTGAAATTCCCTGGACTGCAAGGAGATGAAGCCAATCAAAACTAAAGAAATCAGTCCTGAATTTTCATTGGAAGGACTGATGCTGAAAGTGAAGCTCCAATTCTTTGGCCATTTGATATGAAGAACTGACTCATTGGAAAAGACCATGATGCTGGGAAATGTTGAAGGGAGGAGGAAAAGGGGATGACAGGGGATGAAATGGCTGGATGGCATTAGCAACTGAATGGACATGAGTTTGAGCAAGCTTTGGGAGTTGGTGATGGACAGGGAAGCCTGGCGTGCTGCAGTCCATGGGATTGCAAAGAGTCAGACATGACTGAGTGACTGAACTGACTGAGTGATACAAATCTGTGTATTCCACAATTGTTTTTTAATTCCTGCCACTGTTGGGCACCTGCCAATGATGTTAGAAGATACCAATATATAAATAAAATGCCCAAGAAACTACATAGGGAAAGGTTAATACATTAAGCTGATCACAGGAAATCTTTTGACATTTTGAGATTATGGAAAAATCACTCCCAATCCTGAGTAAGAATCTTCTCCTGGTTTTTGTTTTTTTCTGTATCTGTATTGTGTATATGTGGCTGTATCTCTGTGTGTACCTGTATTATGTACATGAATTGAGTGGCCAAGTCTAGACCTCTAGGCCATATTTGAGATACAAAAACACATAAGGAAATGTTTCATTCCTCATTTATTTTCCTTCACATTTGCTTAACCCTAGTTATTGTTTATTTTACTATATCAGTAATTTATAAAGGTTGCTTTCTCTTGGTAAATCTGGATACAGGTTATCATACTAATATGTCTGAATACACTTGCTTCTCTGTAATGGTCTTTCAAGAGTCAGTGTGGTGTAGTAAGTTATGGTACTCATTGTTTTAATTGGAATATAATTGTGTTACAATGCTGTTAGTTTCCACTGTACAACAAAGTGAATAGCCTAGATGCATAGGCTCCCTAACACCTTCCTATCTCACTCATCACAGAGGACAAAGCTGAGCTCCCTGTGCTGTGCAGCAGGTTCCCACTAGCGATTTTACACGTGGTAGTGTATATATGTGAAATTCGCCAACTAGAGGCTTCACAAATACTTTGTAGTGTCAATTCTGAATATTTGTCCAACACTAGATGTGATCCTAATCAGTCTTTTGGTTGAAGTCTCTTATTAAAATTAAATAATTTTTAGAAATTAGTATTATAATGTCACCTAATTTGTCAACCACTTCACTACATACATTGTAGGCAGAAAGGAGAACTTGTTTAAAAAGATGGAATCAAAATCAAGGACTAAGGTAAATAATCATACCTAAATACAAACAAGACCACCATGAAATACTGAAATATTAATTTTCTAGGTAGACTTTTTTTTATTGCTAAGTCAGTTTAAGATTCTAACAGACTGCCTCTTGACAGGTAGTGGAAATTAGTAGTTGAACATAATACTTAAATCTCAAGTGACAAGCGTCAGTGAAAAGGACAATCATAAGTTTTGTGGGATTGTTATTTTTATGAAGCAGACTGTTTACAATGTCCTCTGATAGCGTTGATAATATTGAAGTGGTCCTCTGAGGGGGGGAAATTTTGTTTAAATTAAATAAAAAGGATTCTTCAACATAAGAGGCATTGGAGAATAGTAGTTAAAAGAACAAATTTTAAAAGAAATTCCTAGATTTGAGACTGAGCTCTTACAAGTTCTAACTATCCAAAAGCACACCTCAGTTTCTCAATCAGTAAAAACTTAATAGTAATTGCATTCATGATGTTCTTGTGAAGATTGAATAATGAGTTAACATATGGAAATCACTTATACCAATGGGTAACATATAGCAATCACNACCTGGGGTGCTTACTTCTTATAAAAAGTATGGCTGTCCAAGGTCCACCTAGTTAAATTAGATGTGTATAAGAGACAGATGTTCTTGTGAAGATTGAATAATGAGTTAACATATGGAAATCACTTATACCAATGGGTAACATATAGCAATCACCATTGAACAACAAACTATTAATAGAATGAATAAAAATACCCAACAGAATAATTTAATTCTACTCATCCTCAAAATTTTTCAGCTATACGAACTTAAGTAACAGGAAATGTTTCTATAATAAATATTATTTAAGGAAAACAGTCAAAAGAGTAAGTCAAAACAATAGTGCTTTCCAAAGGGTATCAGATATTAGTACCATACTCAAGACTTAAAGGGGGCTTCCCAGGTGGCTCATTGGTAAAGAATCTGCTGCCAGTGCAGGAGATGCAGGAGACACAGGTCTGACCCCGGGGTCAAGAAGGTCCCCTGGAGAAATGGCAACCTACTCCAGCATTCTTACCTGGGAAATTCCAGGGATAGAGAAGCCTGGCAGGCTACAGTCCACGGGGGTCACAAAGAGTAGGACATGACTGAGCGAATGAGCAGGCATGCATGCAAGGCTTAAAGAATGAAGAGGCAGTGGTGCATCATTATTTAACTAAGGAGGGACCTTATGCAAACTCTATGGATCATGGTGTTTGGAAGCAGACACTGAAAACTTAACTGACCCCCCAATTGTGGTGTCTTGACTAGAACAGATAAACCAGACCTTGACAGTCAGCTATTGATCTAGGAACTCAGTCAAGGGAAAAGGGATGACAATCCTATTGATAAGGAGGATCAGAAGCAGTCTATTCATGTGATATAAACTGAGAGAGTCATTTCCTAGGCAGGTTGATAAGAAGTCTAGGGGTCCCCAGGGAGAGAGGGGTCTGGAATTCTCAAGGAGGAAGAAAAGACAAACATTTGTCTACATTCCTTAGGATTATATAACAACAATGTATTCTGCCTGAGGACAGTCTCTGGATTAAACCTTCTGGCTAATTCTGTTATCTTAAAATGTAAATTATGGGAGTAGGTCTGGTGAGGTCTTTACAACCTCCAGACCTTCTTTGGATTAGTTGGAGAATATATAAACTCATTGCTAAAACTAACAAGGGGGTACTCTTTCTGGCCCCTTCTGATGCCTATGTCAGAAGCTTTCTCTATCTCCTTTATACTTTAATAAAACTTTATTACACTAAAGCTCTGAGCGATCAAGCCTCATCTCTGGCCCCGGATTGGATTCT
The DNA here is from genome assembly GCA_006410735.1 of Raphicerus campestris. Taxonomy (NCBI): domain Eukaryota; kingdom Metazoa; phylum Chordata; class Mammalia; order Artiodactyla; family Bovidae; genus Raphicerus; species Raphicerus campestris. The sequence continues at coordinate 43,588 of SJYW01005830.1, forward strand.
TCTCCTCCGGGGGCCAAGAATCCCGGTGTCGTGATTCAACAACAACCTTTCAAAACAATGGTATATATTTATGGTTTTTCCCAGGTTTTCTGTCCTCTATCATAATAATATCAATGGATCTGAATCATAAGAACTCATAGACTTGTCATAATAGATGAGAAAGAAGAGACAAGTGAGTTGGTAAAACATGTGTGACCTATGATATATTCAGGGGTTTACCATGTCAGTAAGTTTAAAGTTATGGAAAATTTATTGACTTACTCCCCCACCATTAAGAGATATAGCATGAGGAGGGCTTCTTCAGGAGCTGGAGGCAGCATATTCCACATCTCCAAATACTGCTCCAATCCATTTGCCAAAAAAATCAGGTGACTTTAAGCTCAGATTGTCTCTGAGTAGGTCCAGGCTACTGTGCAAAATGTCTGTCTGAATGGTCAATGAAGTAAGCCTTATGGTATTAGATGTAACTAGTGTGATGAAGAAAATGCCACTTGGGATTTATGGCAAATTCCAATAGGAGTATCACTGTGTAGCAATGTAGATTTCTTAGTTCTCAAGGAAGAGAGGTTGCAAGGCATAGAGCTTCTGTATTAGTCATCAGTCGTGTCTGACTCTTTGCAACCCTTTAGACTGTAGCCCACCAGGCTCCTCTGTCCATGGGGTTTTCCAGGCAAGGATACTGGAATGGGTTCCCATTTCCTTCTCCAGGGAATATTCCCAAGCCAGGAATCAAACCCGTGTCCCCTGTGTCTCCTGCATTGCAGATGGATTCTATCAGGGAAGCCCAGAAGGTATTATTAAAAAATAAGCTCCCATGTGATACTGGGCTCTGGTAGAGTTTGAACTCTACCATAGAATAGCAAATCACTGAGTTCAGAGGTGTTCATTATGTCCAATCCTCTAAATCATAAGGTATGGGACATCCAGCAGCAATTTGTTTCAGGATAGACATGGTATGTCTGAGATTGGACACAAGCACTGGATTAAATTATACAAACAGGTGGCTCAGATCTTCCTGTCATTCAATAGTCTCTCCCTCAATTCACCTAGAAGGCAGCAAAGAAGACCTTTGAGAGAAGGAAAAAGGATGGATGGATCATCTCAGTTGCTTCTACCAAGATAATCTGTAAATGTCCTACTAATGTTTTCTTCCAGTTTTATTGAGATATAACTGATAGACAGCACTATGTAAGTTTAAGGTACACAGCATAATGATTTAACTTCACAATAATTCATCATCTCCTCTAGATGCAAAATAAAAGACAAAAATTTTTTTCTTTGTGATAAGAACTCTTAGGATTTGTTCTCTTAACACATTTCATGTATTGCATAGAGCAGTGTTAATTTATTGTACAAACATATCACCAGAACTTCTTTATCATAAACTAAAAATTTGTACTTTTAAACCAATTGCATCCAATTCCCTTTACCCCACTTCTGGTAACATAAATCTGATCTCTTTTTCTTTGAGTTTGCTTATTTATTTATTTGTTTTTGAAGTATAATTGACCTGCAACACTACGTTAGTTCCTGATATGCAACACGCTGCTGCTGCTGCTGCTAAGTTGCTTCAGTCGTGTCCAACTCTGTGCGACCCCATGGACGGCAGCCCACCAGGTTCCCCCATCCCTGGGATTCTCCAGGCAAGGACACTGGAGTGGGTTGCCATCTCCTTCTCCAATGCATGAAAGTGAAAAGTGAAAGTGAAGTCGCTCAGTCGTGTCCGACTCTTAGCGACACCATGGACTGCAGCCTACCAGACTCCTCCATCCATGGGATTTTCCAGGCAAGAGTACTGGAGTGGGGTGCCATTGCCTTCTCTGGATATACAACATAATGATCCTATATTTCTATAGATTTTAAAATATTCACCATGATAATTCTAGTTATCATCTGTCACCAAACAAAAATATTGCATTATTATTGAATATTTTCCCAACACTGTACATTTCATTCTTGTGACTCATTTATTTTGTAACTGGAAATTTGTACCTCTTAATCTGTCTCCTAATTCTCCCATTCCCCCACCATTCCCCTCCTCTCTGGCAACCACTTGTTTGTTCTCTGTGTCTATGAGGAGTACCATTCATCTTTAAGCTATGACTATTGCCTAGTAACTTCAACTTAAAGATCATCACGCAGGGAAAAGAGTCACTATACTCAAGAAATAATTCACACTTACTGTCAGAAGAGGGTAGGACTTTTATTTCACAAAGAAGCAGTCAAGAATACGATTAATGCCCAGATGATGCACTGTGCTATCTTTTTGTTCTCTTATACTCCATTTTAATAGAAAATAGACAAGTACAGCTTCCTGAGACAAGAATAGTGAATAGACTCAGATTTCATGTAACAACAGAGATGCCAGCAAAGAGTAAGGGAAGTATAAAATGGGTAGTGAAAGAAGACGGTAATTATCACTGTGACCTTAAGATTAAATGCAGTCTAAGGGCTACACTTGTCCCACTAAGACATCTCTTTTAAATTCTGCAGATACAACTCATCAGCCCTAAAGAATCTGTTCTCCAGTGCAATAACTTACTAAGAAAAGCAAATATAGTTGAGAGATGCAACTTTATCCTCTCCCTTTGCCTCAGTTTGGGACAACTCTTATAATTCCCACGGTTCCATTTGTCACTGCAGTGTGAATCAGCTTCTGTCTCTACTCAATTTGGCTACACTTCTTTCATTCCAGCTGTCTCCCAAGATCATTCCCCATTAAGTCATCTGCAAGTGACTTTTCCCTTAAAGTTAAGCTGCCCTTTCCCACATGCATAGAGTTAACCATCAGACTTCCAGTTCAGGAAGACTAGGCAGTGATGGTGATTAAGAACCTGCCTGCCAGTGCAGGAGACGTAAGAGACGTGGGTTCGATCCCTGGATCAGAAAGATATCCTGGAGGAGGGAGTGGCAAACCAGGAGTATGCTTCCCTGGAGAATCCCATGGACAGAGGAGCCTGGCGGGGTACAGTCCATAGGGTTGCACAGTTGAACACGACTGAAGCAACTTAGCACGAAGGCACTGGGGAAATAGAAAGCAAGCTTATATAATAGAAACAAAACTGGCCCTACCCACCTGTGCCGCAACCAAGGACTTTATTCATAAACATGATTGATAGGCATTGACTATTAGACTTTTGAAGGCGAGCAATAGTGCAAAAATAAAGACCAAGATAAATGAACTGAGTAATTATTACTTGAGGAAAGAAAGCGAGAGGAGAGGTAGCAAAACTTTCTAATTGGTATTCTTGTTCTGACTGTGAACTGTGCTTTAACCAGTCTTTGCTGTGATTACCGCTGGGACTGAGCAACTTTTTATATTCTTTTAGGCCATTTGTATATTCTCTTCAGTGACTCCCTTGCACATATTGTTTGGTAATGTCTTGGCTGTGCTACACATGTTTTATTACCCCAGAGAAAAAGGGTTTATGTGTTTGTTTTCCTTCTTTTTTTTTGCTTATTTAACTTTAGAGCTCCCTTGATTTTCCTCTCTCTCCTTCTGCTGGGTCTTGAACTAATGCTCTTTTTCTAAGGACAGTGTTCTTCTTCAGAGGTCTCTGCTCTTTATGTTACATATTGGAGTCATTTTTGACTGCTTTTGATGGGAAAGGAGGCTTCCTTGTCGGAGTTCCAATTAAAATCAGCTTCCCAATGGACAGAGACCATAATATAGGACTCGATATGTTTCTGGTAAACACCCTCCCCTGGTTGTTCTATTTGAGGTTTTGTACATAATCAATTTATAAGCAATATCAGTCCACATGCTACGCATGCCCTAAGACATTCTTCACTAGATACACTTGAGTCCATCAGTGGTGTTTAAAAAAGAGAGTGGGAGGCTGGAGGGAAGAAAGGAAGGGGAAAGAGAGAGAGAGAGAGAAATACATTTGTATAGAGTTTTCAGGCTCTGGGTTGTTAGACAATTTAGAAGTAGTCAGTTGGGTACAAAGAATGCTCAAAATAGTGGTGACTATTAGATATTGTATATCCAGTCCCAAACTAAGCAACAAAAGAAAATTTTTTTGTCTCTAGAAATGACGGTCCCCTACAACTCACCTAATTTTTGTATTTCATTCAACATCACTGGGGAAGGTCTTCGCTTCACTTAATGAGATGATTAAGATGGCAGTCTCTGTAGCACACTGGTCTGTATTTGAATCTCAGGTATGTCCTTTTAGGTAAATCACCTACCTTTCTTGTCTGTGAAAGGAGGACAACATTAGTATTTTCTGGGATTGTTGCTGTTGTTTAATCACTAAGTTGTGTCTGACTCTTTGTGACTCCATAGATTGTAGCCCCCTAGGCTCCTTTGTCCAATTTCCCAGGGTAAAATATAGGAGTGAGTTATCATTTCCTTCTCCAGGGGATCTTTCCAACCCAGGAACTGAACCTGGGTCTCCTTGACAGGTGGATTCTTTATTGCTTTGTGGGATAGCTGTTGATTAAATTTATGAGAATAATGCTTCAGTTCAGTTCAGTCCCTCAGTCATGTACGACTCTTTGAAACCCCGTGGATCGGAGCATGCCAGGCTTTCCTGTACTTCAGTAACTCCCAGAGCTTGCTCAAACTCATGTCCCTTGAGTGGGTGATGCCATCAAGCCATCTCATCCTCTGTCATCCCCTTCTTCTCCCACCTTCAATCTTTTTCAGCACTAGGATCTTTTCTAGTGAGTCAGTTCTTCAAATCAGGTGGCCAAAGTATTGAAGTTTCAGCTTCAGCATCAGTCCTTCCAATAAATATTCAGGACTGATTTCCTTCAGGACTGACTGCTTGGATCTCCTTGCCGTCCAAGGGACTCTCAAGAATCTTCTACAAACCACAGTGAAAAAGCACCAGTTCTTCAATACTCAGCCTTCTTTATGGTCCACCTCTCATATCCATGCTTGACTACTGGAATAAACCTTAGCTTTGACATGCTTCATGTATGGGTATGAGAGTTGGACTGTGAATATAATGTATATTGTATATCTATTATTATATATTTTTACTGAGCTGAACTGAAGCTTTTGTTTAGGGTTCCTGGTTTTCTGTATACTATATTTGTGACTTTGCTGCTCTTTTGCTTTCTCAAGTATGCTTTCTATTTGGATTCCATTTCACTTAGTTTTCTTTAGTTCTTCATATAATTTCAACACACTGTAAAGTAGCTGCTTGGGACATCCATCTCCACTCCCTTTTTATAAGGTTTTTTCAAGCAAAATTCAGGGGTGATAAACCAACTGTTCCTGACATCTACTTTCACAAACATTTGAAAATGATCAGAGGAAAATCTTTTGAAAAAAATCTGCCCTTATTCTCCTATTTTTCTCTCCTTTTCACTTTTCAATAAGCTCTTCCTTTTAGCTTTTGGAAATAAAACCTCCTGAACTGTTACTTACTGAATTCTTCTCCACATATCCCTGCCTCAGAGATCAGTTTGGCCACATTTCCCTTTCCTATTCATTATTCTGTCTGAATCTGAGAATCAACTCACTGTTAGCTGATTAATGGAGGAGAAAACAAAACATGTTTGCTGACCTTTAGTGGGAGAAAGAAACAAGAGATGAAAGATCTCTGAACACAAATCAGGAACTTTTAATGATAAATATTTACACTCATGAGAAAAACTAAGAAAAAAAAGGTAGCAATATCAATACAGCCTTAATTACATAGATAAAGCCTTGGTTAAGAGTATCAACTGAGGAATCTTTGCAGAGATAATACACTGAGCCTAAGTTGGTGACGGACATGGAGGCCTGGTGTGCTGTGATTCATGGGGTCACAAAGAGTCGGACATGACTGAGCTACTGAAATGAACTAAAGGGTTAGTGGAGTGGAAGAAATGGGACAAAAGGAAATAGCAGTCATTGTTTTCCTGGACAATTCTGTATTATTCAATTTTTCTATGAGATAATAGTATCTCTGCATGCCACCAGCACCTCCTATTTTATTGCTGACCCTCCTGGTCTCTCATCAAAGGAATTCTAGTCTTTGACACAGAACATCAAAGGTTGCCTGTGTTCAGTTCAGTTCAATAGCTCAGTCTTGTCCGACTATTTGCCATCCTATGAACTGTAGCACACCAGACTTCCCTGTCCATCACCAGCTCCTGGAGCTTGTTCAAACTCATGTCCATCGAGTCAGTGATGCCATCCAACCATCTCATCCTCTGTTATCCCCTTCTTTTCCTGTCTTCAATCTTTCCCAGCATCAGGGTCTTTTCAAATGAGTCAGTCATTCACATCATATGGCCAAAGTCTTGGAGTTTCAGCTTCAGCATCAGTCCTTCCAATGAATATTCAGGACTGATTTCCTTTTGGATTGACTGGTTTGATCTCCTTGCAGTCCAAGGGACTCTCAAGAGTCTTCTCCAGCACCACAGTTCAAAAGCATCAATTCTTTGTCACATATCCTAATTCTTCAGTGCATATCTTCTGTTGCATATCCTAATGGCTCCCTGTATATTGAAAAGCCAGTATAGAAGTGTCAAAGTGTCAGTATACTAGTTCATCAGTTATCACATCTAGCTAGCATATTAGCTGAGGTGGACTGGCTTTGTGATACCTTGGGCAATGGATCTTCTTTCTTTCCTTCTGCCTTGATTTCTTTATTTTGTGTGGCCAAGCAGAGACTGCTGTAGTGCAGCAGTCAAGAATCTGCCTGCCAATACAGGAGTTCAGTTCATTTTAGTTCAGTCGCTCAGTCGTGTCCTACTCTTTGCCACCCCATGAATTGCAGCATGCCAGGCCTCCCTGTCCATCACCAACTCCTGGAGTTCACTCAGACTCACGTCCATCGAGTCGGTGATGCCATCCAGCCATCTCATCCTCTGTCATCCCCTTCTCCTCCTGCCTCCAATCCCTCTCAGCATCAAAGTCTATTCCAATGCGACAACTCTTCACATGAGGTGGCCAAAGTACTGGAGCTTCAGCTTTAGCATCATTCCTTCCAAGGAAATCCCAGGGTTGATCTCCTTCAGAATGGAATGGTTGGATCTCCTTGCAGTCCAAGGGACTCTCAAGAGTCTTCTCCAACACCACAGTTCAAAAGCATCAATTCTTCAGCACTCCGCCTTCTTCACAGTCCAACTCTCACATCCATACATGACCACTGGAAAAACCATAGCCTTGACTAGATGGACCTTAGTTGGCAAAGTAGTGTCTCTGCTTTTGAATATGCTATCTAGGTTGGTCATA
>SJYW01005830.1:63536-77576 GCA_006410735.1 Raphicerus campestris
GAGTTTCAGCTTCAGCATCAGTCCTTCCAATGAATATTCAGGACTGATTTCCTTTTGGATTGACTGGTTTGATCTCCTTGCAGTCCAAGGGACTCTCAAGAGTCTTCTCCAGCACCACAGTTCAAAAGCATCAATTCTTTGTCACATATCCTAATTCTTCAGTGCATATCTTCTGTTGCATATCCTAATGGCTCCCTGTATATTGAAAAGCCAGTATAGAAGTGTCAAAGTGTCAGTATACTAGTTCATCAGTTATCACATCTAGCTAGCATATTAGCTGAGGTGGACTGGCTTTGTGATACCTTGGGCAATGGATCTTCTTTCTTTCCTTCTGCCTTGATTTCTTTATTTTGTGTGGCCAAGCAGAGACTGCTGTAGTGCAGCAGTCAAGAATCTGCCTGCCAATACAGGAGTTCAGTTCATTTTAGTTCAGTCGCTCAGTCGTGTTCTACTCTTTGCCACCCCATGAATTGCAGCATGCCAGGCCTCCCTGTCCATCACCAACTCCTGGAGTTCACTCAGACTCACGTCCATCGAGTCGGTGATGCCATCCAGCCATCTCATCCTCTGTCATCCCCTTCTCCTCCTGCCTCCAATCCCTCTCAGCATCACAGTCTATTCCAATGCGACAACTCTTCACATGAGGTGGCCAAAGTACTGGAGCTTCAGCTTTAGCATCATTCCTTCCAAGGAAATCCCAGGGTTGATCTCCTTCAGAATGGAATGGTTGGATCTCCTTGCAGTCCAAGGGACTCTCAAGAGTCTTCTCCAACACCACAGTTCAAAAGCATCAATTCTTCAGCACTCCGCCTTCTTCACAGTCCAACTCTCACATCCATACATGACCACTGGAAAAACCATAGCCTTGACTAGATGGACCTTAGTTGGCAAAGTAGTGTCTCTGCTTTTGAATATGCTATCTAGGTTGGTCATAACTTTTCTTCCAAGGAGTAACCGTCTTTTAATTTCATGGCTGCAGTCATCACCTGCAGTGATTTTGGAGCCCCCCAAAATAAAGTCTGACACAATATAGGAGACTCAGGTTCAATCCCTGAGTTGGGAAGATCCACTGGTGAAGGAGATGGCAACCCATTCCATTATTCTTGCCTGGGAAATCTTATGGGACAGAGGAACCTGGCAGGCTGCAGTCCACAGTTTCCCAAAGATATAGTGAGTAAACAACAACAGTAAGAATTATATGTGGGTTTCAGTGGAAAACAAAGTCTCCATTTAAGCTTCTGTTTGAAAATGTCCACCAAAATTGTCCTTCTAGAAATTATCCCAGCTAATTATATGTTTCTGATTTAAAATCGATTTATGTTAGTTGAATACACATTTCTCAGAAACCTGTTAGTGATACTGAACAGGACCATGCAGGGTTTCTGGGCACAAAAGCCTCTCTGTGTTCCTCATTTCTTGATTACAGGAAACAGGCTTCATTCAGTCTCCATGATTTCCCTAAGTTCCAATAGACAGATTCAAGCAGTTGCTAATTAGGGAAGGGAGAGGATGTAGAGAGGGTCTTCCCTGTAGCTCAAATGGTAAAGAATCTGCCTGTAATGCAGGAGACCCAGGTTTGATCCCTGGGTCAGGAAGATCCTCTGGAGAAGGGAATAGCAACCCACTCCAGTGTTCTTGCCTGGAGAATCCCATGGACAGAGGAGCCTAGTGGGCTACAGTCTATGGGATCACAAAGAGTCGGACTGAGCAACTAACACTAGGCAGAAGTAAAGACAAGAACAGTCAAAGTTCCAATAGTGCAGCCGTGGAGCAAGGCCCCGAGTCCTTATCAAGGGATATATGTAACAATATCTTAAGCTGCTCTCAGATACTGAAACCACCAGCAGGCAGGAGACACTAATGCTATGCTGCCCATAAGCCCATAGACCCCAGGCTGACTGGACCCAGAATGCTGATGATGCTGACTTACACTTACCTCATCACCATGACTCAGTCACAAGAAGGTCCATGAACTGATCACACCTTCTTGGAACCATTACTGTAAGACTCATTTCCCCCTCCAGGTCAGGACACAGTTTTGAGGGCATTAGCCCGCTGTGGCTCCCTTTGTCTGGCAAAGTATAAACCCATTCTTTTCTACTTGACTCAAAGCTCTGTCTTCCAAATTTAATTCAGTGTCAGGGTACAGAAGCTGGATTTGACTTCTTTAGCATGGTTGTTAATAAGCAAGCCCAAATGGGAAATATCTGCATTTGTGCTTTCTTAAATAATAATGAAAACAAAAGAAAAAAAGAAAGCAAACTTCTAAGACTTTATGCAAATTTTAAGTATGAAAATATTCCTTTATAATTGTATGAAAAAGTTTCTGTTTGTATATGCCAAATATCTTTTTTTTTCTTTTAGTTTTCTGTGATCTTTAAACATATGCTTGGTTGGAGATTGTGTTATTCTTTGAGTCCAGAAATGTTCATTAGCTTCTTTGCAGGGAGTAAAAGTAATTTTGTATATGCATGTATTTAGTTTCCACCAGAGAGAGAAAGAGCATTTTCAGTAGATGAAATTAAGCTCTGAGTCTTTCAGAAAAACTGTAAGAATAATTATGAAAAGATAACCTAATTCTGCAAGCCACAAAATGTATTCATTAATAAAATAAACATATACAAAGTGAATGTTTACTAGCAATAACAGGGCAGTAACTTCACTCTCACTTTTCACTTTCATGCATTGGAGAGGGACATGGCAACCCACTCCAGTATTCTTGCCTGGAGAATCCCAGGGATGGGGGAGCCTGGTGGGCTGCCGTCTATGGGGTCGCACAGAGTTGGACATGACTGAAGCAACTTAGCAGCAGCAGTAGCAGCAGAAGAGTACAGAGACAGTAAGTAGTAACAAGTACAGATGACATTTTCCTTNACTTACCTCATCACCATGACTCAGTCACAAGAAGGTCCATGAACTGATCACACCTTCTTGGAACCATTACTGTAAGACTCATTTCCCCCTCCAGGTCAGGACACAGTTTTGAGGGCATTAGCCCGCTGTGGCTCCCTTTGTCTGGCAAAGTATAAAGCCATTCTTTTCTACTTGACTCAAAGCTCTGTCTTCCAAATTTAATTCAGTGTCAGGGTACAGAAGCTGGATTTGACTTCTTTAGCATGGTTGTTAATAAGCAAGCCCAAATGGGAAATATCTGCATTTGTGCTTTCTTAAATAATAATGAAAACAAAAGAAAAAAAGAAAGCAAACTTCTAAGACTTTATGCAAATTTTAAGTATGAAAATATTCCTTTATAATTGTATGAAAAAGTTTCTGTTTGTATATGCCAAATATCTTTTTTTTTCTTTTAGTTTTCTGTGATCTTTAAACATATGCTTGGTTGGAGATTGTGTTATTCTTTGAGTCCAGAAATGTTCATTAGCTTCTTTGCAGGGAGTAAAAGTAATTTTGTATATGCATGTATTTAGTTTCCACCAGAGAGAGAAAGAGCATTTTCAGTAGATGAAATTAAGCTCTGAGTCTTTCAGAAAAACTGTAAGAATAATTATGAAAAGATAACCTAATTCTGCAAGCCTCAAAATGTATTCATTAATAAAATAAACATATACAAAGTGAATGTTTACTAGCAATAACAGGGCAGTAACTTCACTCTCACTTTTCACTTTCATGCATTGGAGAGGGACATGGCAACCCACTCCAGTATTCTTGCCTGGAGAATCCCAGGGATGGGGGAGCCTGGTGGGCTGCCGTCTATGGGGTCGCACAGAGTTGGACATGACTGAAGCAACTTAGCAGCAGCAGTAGCAGCAGAAGAGTACAGAGACAGTAAGTAGTAACAAGTACAGATGACATTTTCCTTCTCAGTCTGCTCAAAATCTTTAACCCAAAACCTTTCTGGACTTTGGGGTATAAGGAATGTTGTTTATTGACTTCTGTTAACATCATCCCAAGATTTTTCACTGTGAAAGGCAGAAGAGCTGAAGACAAAATGATAGTCGTCTAGGTTTTAAATTATTAATACTACTTTAAATAGGCAAGGTTTAGGCATTTTAAATTCTGATTAAGAGGATTCAGATGTTGCAATGGAGGTTGTTGTTGTTGTTCAGTTGCTCAGTCCAACTCTTTGAGACCCCCGTGGACTGCGGCACACCAGGCTTCCCTGTCCTTCACTATCTCCTTGAGTTTGCTCAGACTCATGTCCATCGAGTTGGTGATGCCATCCAACCATCTCATCCACTGTCACCTCCTTCTCTTCCTGCCTTCAGTCTTTCCCAGCAGCAGGGTCTTTTCCAATGAGTCAGCTCTTTGCATCAGGTGGCCCAAGTAGTGCAACTTCAGCTTTAGCGTCAGAACTTAGAATGCATATTCAGGGTTGATTTCCGTTAGGACTGACTGGTTTGATCTCCTTGCTGTCCAAGGAACTCTCAAGAGTCTTCTCCAGCACCACAGTTTGAATGAAAGTATTGAAAATATAATTGGTAAAGAGATAACTTAAGGTTATTTCAGTTATTTACATAGTAGCAAAATTACCTCTTGTTTTGAAGAAGAGGAAAAGAAGAAATGGTTGATGACACAAACAATTATTTTGTGTAAGAATTAAGCACGTTTAAGTTTGGTGATTTCTGCTTTATTTTCCCTATACATAAGGGAACAGTAGTATTTCAAAATTATGAAGGCTGCAATGATTGTTGGATTAAAACTAAATATTTGAAAGGAGCCCAGTGAGAATTTGGAAAGAGAGTTGTCTAAGGATAGGAAGAAAATGAATATTGTTAAGGCCCATTTGAGGCTGGACACTATGGATCTCTTCTTCCATAAATTGTAAAATGCTCTACTATTCCTTTATTTTATACCCTGGATTTAGAGAGATAATGAAGTCAAATCTGGCCTCTGTATCCTGGCACTGAATTAAATCAGAGATTTAGTTTTGGGTAAAGTAAGAAAGAATAGCTTTATTGCTTTGCCAGAGAAAAGGGCCACAGTATGCTACTGCTCTCAAAACTCCTTGTGTTTCAGCCTGGAGAGGGTAGTGAGAAGTTTTATAGAAATGGTTCAAAGAGGGTGTGATCAATTCATGGACATTCTTCTAATTACTTGGTGGTNAAAGATTGAAGGTGGGAGAAGAAGGGGATGACAGAGGATGAGATGGTTGGATGGCATCACCAATTCAATGGACATGAGCTAGTGTAAACTCCAGGAATTGGTGATGGACAGGGAGCCCTGGAGTGCTGCAGTCCATGGGGGTAACAAAGAGTCGGACACAACTGAGCTACTGAACTAAACTGAATGGACTCAACTAAAGAATAGTAATATCACCTTGGCATTATGATTCAATCATCATGCTTTATGTTAGTGAGTGTTTACTATGCACTATTCATGGGCCTAGGTGGCTCAGCCATAATTTGCCTGCAATGCAGGAGACATAGGAGATGCAGATTGGATTCCTGGGTTGGAAAGATCCCCTGGAGAAGGGCATGGCAACCCATTCCAGTATTCTTGCCTGGAGAGTTCCATGGACAGAGGAGCCTGGCGGGCTACAGTCTATAGAGTTGCAAACAGTTGGACACAACTGAAGGGACCGAGCATACGCACTGTTCATAGCTCTAAGCCCTTGCACATATTATTAATTTAATCCTTACACACAGCTTTGTGAGATATGACCTCAGTATTATCATTAATTTCCTTTTTTGTAGTATATATTTCCTCTAAGACTTGCTTTAATGTTTGAATTCAGCTTTATAATAATTTCAAATATAATCATTTGGTTTTAGATCACTTTAATTGATTTCACTGACCACTTTTGGAAAAATGTCACATTTCATTGTTTTTCAAGTCATTATTTTTATTAATTTCTGATTTCTCTGGAATATTTTTCGACAGACTTTTATTTATGAGAATGCATGAGAAACTTCTGCATCACTGACTACGTTTAAGAATGTCCTCGTACATGAATAATAGCCCAATTTAAAACTGAATTTTTAAAATAAATATCATCCACTTAAAATGTGGATGATATTTGCAGCATTGCTATTGTGGGTGAGTCATCTGCGGTCATTCCCATTTTTTACATTGCTATGAGTTGTTTGGTACCATGTGGGTAATTTTTCTTAATTTTCCATGCATTTAAAACAAAACAACATTATATGTTGACATGGATGTCATGTCACTAATTTTGTGTGGTGCTCAGTTGAGTTCTTTTACCTTGAAGTTGCAAACATTTCTTCAGGCTTTACTGTCTATATCTCCTTCTACATTACGAAGTCCTGCATAAAATTAAAGCTTTATTATCTTATTGCTCTTTTATTCTTAGTTCTTTGTTGGTAACTGGCATATTTGTTAAAGTTATTGAGTTCCTGAGTGAATGAATTGTTCCCACAGCATGAAAGAATATTATTTAGAGCTTTCAGATAGCATCGCAGGGTCTAAGGAGCCATCGATTGACTGAAAATTTTAAAAATCTATTAGTATTTAAGACTAACTCATCTGTGAAATACATGAAGGCCAGGTCAGAAATGGTTATGGCAAAATGTTAAAATATCATCAAGTTTTGTTGTTCAGTTGCTAAGTTATGTCTGACTCCTTGTGATCCCATGGACTGCAGCATACCAAGCTTCCCTGCCCTTCACTATCTCCCAGATGTTGCTCAGATTCATGTCCATTGAGTCGGTGATGCTTCTAACCATCTCATTCTCTGCCAGCTTCATCTCCTTTGGCCTTCAATCTTTCCCAGCATCAGGGTCTTTCCTAATGAGTTGGCTCTTCACTTTAGGTGACCAAAGTATTGGAGCTTCAACTTCAGCATCAGAGCTTCTAATGAATATTCAGTATTGATTTTGTTTAGGATGAACAGGTCTGATCTTGCTGTCCAAGGGGCTCTCAAAAGTCTTTTCCAGCACCACAGTTTGAATGCAACAATTCTCCAGCACTCAGACTTCCTTATGGTCCATCTCTCACATTCATACATGACTACTGGAAAAACCATAGCTTTGACTATATCATCAATAGTTAAAACTTTATCATCATCAATAAGTTATAACATTCTCAATACATTCATTTAGGTACCTCCAGTATTCTGACAGTCATGTTTACATTTAAAATATTCCGGATATTTTTGTCAGAACTTCACTTAGATAAGCAATGTTAAGTTTGGGAAAATTTAAGGTACCTTTTGTTTGCATGTGTGCTAAGTCCCTTCAGTCTTGTCTGACTCTTTGCAACCCTATGGACCATAGCCCACCAGGCTCCTCTGTCCTTAGGATTCTCCAGGCAAGAATACTGGAGTCAATTGCCAAGCCCTCCTCCAGGGGATCTTCCAGGCCCCGGGACTGAACCTATGTATCCTGCATTGGCAGGTGGGTTCTTTACACTAGCACCACCTGGGAAGCCCCTTACCTTTGAATTACCCATAGGCAATAGATGGGGAAACAGTGGAAACAGTGTCAGACTTTATTTTGGGAGTCTCCAAAATCACTGCAGATAGTGATTGCAGCCATGAAATTAAAAGACGCTTACTCCTTTGAAGGAAAGTTATGACCAACCTAGTTAGCATATTCAAAAGCAGAGACATTACTTTGCCAACAAAGGTCCATCTAGTCAAGGCTATGGTTTTTTCCAGTAGTCATGGATGTGAGAGTTGGACTGTCAAGAAAGCTGAGTGTCGAATAATTGATGCTTTTTGAACTGTGGTGTTGGAGAAGACTCTTGAGAGTCCCTTGGACTGCAAGGAAATCCAACCAGTCCATTCTAAAGGAGATCAGTCCTGGGTGTTCTTTGGAAGGAATGATGCTAAAGCTGAAACTCCAATACTTTGGCCACCTCATCGAAGAGTTGACTCATTGGAAAAGACCCTGATGATGGGAGGGATTGGGGTCAGGAGGAGAAGGGGGAAACAGAGGATGAGATGGCTGGATGGCATCACTGACTCGATGGTCATGAGTTTGAGTGAACTCTGGGAGTTGGTGATGGACAGGGAGGCCTGGCATGCAGCAATTCATGGGGTCGCAGAGTCAGACACGACTAAGCGACTGAACTGAACTGAGAAATTTTCATGAATGATACAGAGATGTTGAAAATACAAATAGAAAGCAATTGCAATTTTGTCAGATACTGACCCATGGGCAAGAATTTGTAGTTTCTTTAAGGACTTGAGGGAATTTGTAATGCTGTCAGATGATAAAATTGGCAGCTGGGTGTTTTGGTAGGAAATTGAGGTGCTGATGGAACATCAACCTACTTAGTAGTGATCTGTTTTCAATGGATTTATGTAATTATCTTGGTTGATGCCAGTGTATAATTTACCTACATTAAATAAATGTGTGTCTTTTGCTTGTGATAGCTGACATTTTTTATTTTATTAAGCAATCATCTTTGATTATATGACATCTCAGATTGGAGGAGAAAAAAAAAATGCACATAAATGGAAAAGACGAAAGAGAAACTACTCTAAAATGGAAACTGTTGGAATCGTTTTCAAGGGTGGAGGCACAAAAGTTGAGAATGTAGATAAACATGTTTGCTCAGATACTCAGAGACCAAATATCCTTTGAAGGAGAAACAAATCTTTCAACAATTACTAAGTGAAATTGGCTCAACAAAATACTGTTCTTATTATCAAAATAAAAAACTAACTTGCTTATCCACACACAACATTTCAGGGTGGAGTATATATCCTCAGATGAAAGAACTATTGATTTATCTTATTTTCCTCATGGCACTCATATAGGGGAGAATAATCACACGGCAGATCCATTCAGGGCTGGCTCAGTCAATCATCAGGTGTTCCCTAACCTCTGCCTAGCAATTAAAGTGATAGCACTGCAAGAAAAATAGCACATGTCAAAGATGTGGCATGCAGGGACTGAGTCTGATAATATTGCTTTGTTTCATTTCCTTTTAAATAAGTCAGTTTTATTTAATAATGTAGTATGAAATCATTCCCACAGTTGACATGAGGAAGGGTGATATTCACAATCAGAACACTATTGCTATTATTAAAATTTGAATAAAAGAGAATTAAAAAATCAAGTCATCTTTCAGAATCAGAAGGACTTATAACCTTTTAAAATAATATTTTGTTTCCTGAAAATGGTCTTAAATATTCTTAAATAGTCATATATCTATATGTGTTATCATTGACAAATATTAACAGCATTAATTGCTCTTATCATAAATGGGTGAACATTTCTGAATGCCAGGTCAAAGTCCAAGAAGAAGAGTGTTTGTGTCATAAGATGTCAAAAGGTTGAATAGAAAGAGACTATTAGTGACCTTGACAGGAAGTTTTTCAGTCTTGGGAACAAAAATCTTGATTGAAGTGAATGAAATAGAGAACACAGGAGATCTGACTAACATTTTTGAGAAGTTTTTTTTTTTTTTNCTGGCGGGCTACAGTCTATAGAGTTGCAAACAGTTGGACACAACTGAAGGGACCGAGCATACGCACTGTTCATAGCTCTAAGCCCTTGCACATATTATTAATTTAATCCTTACACACAGCTTTGTGAGATATGACCTCAGTATTATCATTAATTTCCTTTTTTGTAGTATATATTTCCTCTAAGACTTGCTTTAATGTTTGAATTCAGCTTTATAATAATTTCAAATATAATCATTTGGTTTTAGATCACTTTAATTGATTTCACTGACCACTTTTGGAAAAATGTCACATTTCATTGTTTTTCAAGTCATTATTTTTATTAATTTCTGATTTCTCTGGAATATTTTTCGACAGACTTTTATTTATGAGAATGCATGAGAAACTTCTGCATCACTGACTACGTTTAAGAATGTCCTCGTACATGAATAATAGCCCAATTTAAAACTGAATTTTTAAAATAAATATCATCCACTTAAAATGTGGATGATATTTGCAGCATTGCTATTGTGGGTGAGTCATCTGCGGTCATTCCCATTTTTTACATTGCTATGAGTTGTTTGGTACCATGTGGGTAATTTTTCTTAATTTTCCATGCATTTAAAACAAAACAACATTATATGTTGACATGGATGTCATGTCACTAATTTTGTGTGGTGCTCAGTTGAGTTCTTTTACCTTGAAGTTGCAAACATTTCTTCAGGCTTTACTGTCTATATCTCCTTCTACATTACGAAGTCCTGCATAAAATTAAAGCTTTATTATCTTATTGCTCTTTTATTCTTAGTTCTTTGTTGGTAACTGGCATATTTGTTAAAGTTATTGAGTTCCTGAGTGAATGAATTGTTCCCACAGCATGAAAGAATATTATTTAGAGCTTTCAGATAGCATCGCAGGGTCTAAGGAGCCATCGATTGACTGAAAATTTTAAAAATCTATTAGTATTTAAGACTAACTCATCTGTGAAATACATGAAGGCCAGGTCAGAAATGGTTATGGCAAAATGTTAAAATATCATCAAGTTTTGTTGTTCAGTTGCTAAGTTATGTCTGACTCCTTGTGATCCCATGGACTGCAGCATACCAAGCTTCCCTGCCCTTCACTATCTCCCAGATGTTGCTCAGATTCATGTCCATTGAGTCGGTGATGCTTCTAACCATCTCATTCTCTGCCAGCTTCATCTCCTTTGGCCTTCAATCTTTCCCAGCATCAGGGTCTTTCCTAATGAGTTGGCTCTTCACTTTAGGTGACCAAAGTATTGGAGCTTCAACTTCAGCATCAGAGCTTCTAATGAATATTCAGTATTGATTTTGTTTAGGATGAACAGGTCTGATCTTGCTGTCCAAGGGGCTCTCAAAAGTCTTTTCCAGCACCACAGTTTGAATGCAACAATTCTCCAGCACTCAGACTTCCTTATGGTCCATCTCTCACATTCATACATGACTACTGGAAAAACCATAGCTTTGACTATATCATCAATAGTTAAAACTTTATCATCATCAATAAGTTATAACATTCTCAATACATTCATTTAGGTACCTCCAGTATTCTGACAGTCATGTTTACATTTAAAATATTCCGGATATTTTTGTCAGAACTTCACTTAGATAAGCAATGTTAAGTTTGGGAAAATTTAAGGTACCTTTTGTTTGCATGTGTGCTAAGTCCCTTCAGTCTTGTCTGACTCTTTGCAACCCTATGGACCATAGCCCACCAGGCTCCTCTGTCCTTAGGATTCTCCAGGCAAGAATACTGGAGTCAATTGCCAAGCCCTCCTCCAGGGGATCTTCCAGGCCCCGGGACTGAACCTATGTATCCTGCATTGGCAGGTGGGTTCTTTACACTAGCACCACCTGGGAAGCCCCTTACCTTTGAATTACCCATAGGCAATAGATGGGGAAACAGTGGAAACAGTGTCAGACTTTATTTTGGGAGTCTCCAAAATCACTGCAGATAGTGATTGCAGCCATGAAATTAAAAGACGCTTACTCCTTTGAAGGAAAGTTATGACCAACCTAGTTAGCATATTCAAAAGCAGAGACATTACTTTGCCAACAAAGGTCCATCTAGTCAAGGCTATGGTTTTTTCCAGTAGTCATGGATGTGAGAGTTGGACTGTCAAGAAAGCTGAGTGTCGAATAATTGATGCTTTTTGAACTGTGGTGTTGGAGAAGACTCTTGAGAGTCCCTTGGACTGCAAGGAAATCCAACCAGTCCATTCTAAAGGAGATCAGTCCTGGGTGTTCTTTGGAAGGAATGATGCTAAAGCTGAAACTCCAATACTTTGGCCACCTCATCGAAGAGTTGACTCATTGGAAAAGACCCTGATGATGGGAGGGATTGGGGTCAGGAGGAGAAGGGGGAAACAGAGGATGAGATGGCTGGATGGCATCACTGACTCGATGGTCATGAGTTTGAGTGAACTCTGGGAGTTGGTGATGGACAGGGAGGCCTGGCATGCAGCAATTCATGGGGTCGCAGAGTCAGACACGACTAAGCGACTGAACTGAACTGAGAAATTTTCATGAATGATACAGAGATGTTGAAAATACAAATAGAAAGCAATTGCAATTTTGTCAGATACTGACCCATGGGCAAGAATTTGTAGTTTCTTTAAGGACTTGAGGGAATTTGTAATGCTGTCAGATGATAAAATTGGCAGCTGGGTGTTTTGGTAGGAAATTGAGGTGCTGATGGAACATCAACCTACTTAGTAGTGATCTGTTTTCAATGGATTTATGTAATTATCTTGGTTGATGCCAGTGTATAATTTACCTACATTAAATAAATGTGTGTCTTTTGCTTGTGATAGCTGACATTTTTTATTTTATTAAGCAATCATCTTTGATTATATGACATCTCAGATTGGAGGAGAAAAAAAAAATGCACATAAATGGAAAAGACGAAAGAGAAACTACTCTAAAATGGAAACTGTTGGAATCGTTTTCAAGGGTGGAGGCACAAAAGTTGAGAATGTAGATAAACATGTTTGCTCAGATACTCAGAGACCAAATATCCTTTGAAGGAGAAACAAATCTTTCAACAATTACTAAGTGAAATTGGTTCAACAAAATACTGTTCTTATTATCAAAATAAAAAACTAACTTGCTTATCCACACACAACATTTCAGGATGGAGTATATATCCTCAGATGAAAGAACTATTGATTTATCTTATTTTCCTCATGGCACTCATATAGGGGAGAATAATCACACGGCAGATCCATTCAGGGCTGGCTCAGTCAATCATCAGGTGTTCCCTAACCTCTGCCTAGCAATTAAAATGATAGCACTGCAAGAAAAATAGCACATGTCAAAGATGTGGCATGCAGGGACTGAGTCTGATAATATTGCTTTGTTTCATTTCCTTTTAAATAAGTCAGTTTTATTTAATAATGTAGTATGAAATCATTCCCACAGTTGACATGAGGAAGGGTGATATTCACAATCAGAACACTATTGCTATTATTAAAATTTGAATAAAAGAGAATTAAAAAATCAAGTCATCTTTCAGAATCAGAAGGACTTATAACCTTTTAAAATATTTTGTTTCCTGAAAATGGTCTTAAATATTCTTAAATAGTCATATATCTATATGTGTTATCATTGACAAATATTAACAGCATTAATTGCTCTTATCATAAATGGGTGAACATTTCTGAATGCCAGGTCAAAGTCCAAGAAGAAGAGTGTTTGTGTCATAAGATGTCAAAAGGTTGAATAGAAAGAGACTATTAGTGACCTTGACAGGAAATTTTTCAGTCTTGGGAACAAAAATCTTGATTGAAGTGAATGAAATAGAGAACACAGGAGATCTGACTAACATTTTTGAGAAGTTTTTTTTTTTTTTCCAGGTTGTATAATGTGATTTTTTAAAGCTCCGCAGTGTAATGATATAATATATGTGCTGTGCTGTGCTGTACCTAGTTGCTCAGTCATGTCCAACTCTTTGCGACCCCATGGATTGTGGCTCTCCAGGCTCCCCTGTCCTTGGGGATTCTCTGGGCAAGAATACTGGAGTGAGTTGCCATGTCCTCCTCCAGGGGATCTTTCCAACCCAGGGATCAACCCAGGTCTCCTACATTGCAAGTGGATTCTTTACAGTTTGAGCCACAGGGGAAGCCTACAGTTCAGTTCAGTTCAGCCACTCAGTCGTGTCTGACTCTTTGCGACCCCATGAACCGCAGAACACTAGGCTTCCTGGTCCATCACCAACTCCCGGAGTTTACTCAAACCCATGTCTATCGAGTCGGTGATGCCATCCAACCATCTCATCCTCTGTTGTCCCCTTTCCCTCCTGCCCTCAATCTTTCCAAGCATCAGGGTCTTTTCAAATGAGTCAGCTCTTCACATCAGGTGGCCAAAGTATTGCTGTTTCAGCTTCAACATCAGTCCTTCCAATGAACATTCAGAACCGATCTCCATTAGAATGGACTGTTTTGATCTCCGCGCAGTCCAAAGGACTCTTAAAGAGTCCAAAGGAAGCCTCAGTTCAGTTCAGTCACTCAGTCATGTCCAACTCTTTGCGACCCCATGAATTGCAGCACGCCAGGCCTCCCTGTCCATCACCAACACCTGGAGTTCAACCAAATTCATGTCCATCGAGTCAATGATGCCATCCATTCATCCCATCCCCTGTCATCCCCTTCTCCTCCTGCCCCCAATCCCTCCCAGCATCACAGTCTTTTCCAATGAGTCAACTCTTCGCAT
>SJYW01005830.1:81281-114929 GCA_006410735.1 Raphicerus campestris
TCCACTGTTTCCCCACCTATTTCCCATGAAGTGATGGGACCGGATGCCATGATCTTTGTTTTCTGAATGCTGAGCTTTAAGCCAACTTTTTCACTCTCCACTTTCAT
Organism: Raphicerus campestris; assembly: GCA_006410735.1. Taxonomy (NCBI): domain Eukaryota; kingdom Metazoa; phylum Chordata; class Mammalia; order Artiodactyla; family Bovidae; genus Raphicerus; species Raphicerus campestris. The sequence continues at coordinate 81,389 of SJYW01005830.1, forward strand.
CAAGAGGCTTTTTAGTTCCTCTTCACTTTCTGCCATAAAGGTGGTGTCATCTGCATATCTGAGGTGATTGATATTTCTCCTGGCAATCTTGATTCCAGCTTGTGCTTCTTCCAGTTCAGTGTTTTTCATGATGTACTCTGCATAGAAGTTAAATAAGCAGGGTGACAATATACAGCATTGATGTGCTCCTTTTCCTATTTGGAACCAGTCTGTTGTTCCATGTCCAGTTCTAACTGTTGCTTCCTGACCTACATACAGATTTCTCAAGAGGCAGGTTAGGTGGTCTGGTATTCCCATCTCTTTCAGAATTTTCCACAGTTGATTGTGATCCACACAGTCAAAGGCTTTGGCATAGTCAAGAAAGCAGAAATAGATGTTTTTCTGGAACTCTCTTGCTTTTTCCATGATCCAGCAGCTGTTGGCAATTTGATCTCTGGTTCCTCTGCCTTTTTTAAAACCAGCTTGAACATCTGGAAGTTCACAGTTCATGTATTGCTGAAGCCTACACTGCAAAATAATTATTACAATTAAGTTAATTAACACATCCATAACCTCAGTGAGCCATGTTACTTCAGTCATGTCTGACTCTTTTTGACCCTGTGGAGTGTAGCCTTGCGATTCTCCATGCAAGAACAGTGGAGTGGATTGCCATTTCTTTCTTCAGGGATCTTCTTGACCCAGGGATCAAACCTACATGTCTTATGTCTCCTGAATTGGCAGGCAGGTTCTTTATCACTGGCGCCACTTGGGAAGCCCTATAAGCTCACTAGGTACTATTTTTTTTTGGAGTATGTGTAATGAGAACATTTAAAATCTACTCAGCAAATTTCAAGGATCCAATAGAATATTATTAGCTGAAATCACTGTGTTGTACACTGGATCTCCAGAACTTATTTATCTTATAACTGAAAGTTTGTGCTCTATGACCAACATCTCCCCATTCCTCTCACCCCTGGAAACCTCTGGAAGCTACTAGTCAATTCTCTGCTTCCATGGCTTGATGTTTTTAGATTCCACATATAAATTTTGCTGTCAGGGATAGCAGGGAAGGAATGACTACCAAAAGGGAATTTGAAGTCTTGGAAGTTTTTCTTCAGTTACAAGAAATAATATATTGTATTAGTAAAATTATGGGAATACTACAATAAAAATGGAAAATTGAAAATGTAGGGGATATGGAATATAACTGTAGGAATGATAGTTTTAAGTAGGTGAAAAGTGATAGGATCTATCGTACAGAAGAGGACCAAGCTTTACAAAAGAACCTGGTCAATTCATTCATTGTAACATGGAAGATAAAATAAATGGGTACAATCCTCAACCCTGACCGGGAATCCTATGTCTTTCTCTCCAAGGCAATTTTTTTTGTCAATTTCTCTTCTTCCTTCCTTCCTTCATTCTTTCTTTTACTTTTGGTGCAGCTGGTCTTAGTTGTAGCACACAGGATCTTCGAATTTGTCGTGGAATGCTGAGGTATGTATTACAAGTGATCACTGCAATAAGTCTAGTTAACATCTGTCACCATATATAGTTGCAAAAGTGTTTTCCTGATGATAAGTACTTTTAAGATATATTCTCTTAGCCACTTTCAAATGTATAGTATAATATTAATTATAGTCATTACACCCTCAGAGTTATTTCATTACTAGAAATCTATACCTTTCATATCATTGTGACATTTATATAATAATAATTATTATCAACAATTATCATAATTATTAATAACTAATAATAGTTATTAGCAAAAGTATAAACTATTTCAAACCACAAAACTGTATAAGTGAATAAAATAAAGTTAACCCATGAAATTAAGTTTAAATAAATTTAACCAAAATCACATGTGCACTCTTCTTTACCTGTGTTTCCTTCTACTACACCCAGAGAAAACAAGTAACTCCTAAGATTCATTATTTATCTATTTCATATGAGAAAAATATTGCATGTTTATCTATATCATATTTAGGGCAAATCTATGTATGCTCAGAAAATATATGCTTTTGCCTGCACGTTTCAAGCTTTTATACTTGTTTTATCATACTGTGTGCATCCTTCAGTAACCCTTTTTGGTCTCAAATTCATTTGTGAGATTTATCCATACAGATAANTTTATCTATATCATATTTAGGGCAAATCTATGTATGCTCAGAAAATATATGCTTTTGCCTGCACGTTTCAAGCTTTTATACTTGTTTTATCATACTGTGTGCATCCTTCAGTAACCCTTTTTGGTCTCAAATTCATTTGTGAGATTTATCCATACAGATAAGTGTATCTCTAGGTATTCATTTTTACTGTTAAACAAAATTTACTTTATGAATTTATCAATAATATTTTGTGTGCATGCTAAGTTGCTTCAGTCATATCCGACTCTTTGTGACCCTATGGACTCTAACCCACCAGGCTCCTCTGTTCATGGGATCCTCCAGGCAAGAATCCTGGTGGGTTGCCACGCCTTCCTCTGGGGTATCTTCCTAACCCAGGGATGGAACCTGTGTCTCTTACATCTCCTGCCTTGGCAAATGGGTTCTTTACCACTAGCACCACCTGGGAGGCCCCCAATAATAACCTATTGAATTCTAAATGAATGTATATTTGTGTTGCTTCCATTTTTCTTTCATTTGAAAATATTGCAATAAGTAGCTTTGAATGACTCCTTATAAACAAGTAGGGAGTCTCTCTAGGGGGTCAACAGTTCTTAAATTGTAGTTTGGGATCTGTGAGGCCAAAGTTATTTTTACAAAACAACGTTATTACTTGTGTTTTTCATGCTCATTCTTTCCCAAGTGGAGTTTTCCAGAGGTAACATGGCATGTCCTATCGCAACAAAGTGAATGTGGAGGTAGACAAGCAGTAAAAAGATTTGCAGAAAAGCACAAGTTTCTCTTTTTCACTTTTCTTCTTCTTTAAAATGCAGTTATGAAGAGTGTGTTATGTATATTAATGCATAATTGATTTATTATTTTTGTTTTAAAAGTAAACAGTAAATATTGAAATCTTTATTTAATATCACATGTATTAAAATGGATAAATATAATATTTATAGACATGGTTTATAACTCTAAGACTGCATTTTGTCATATGCTTTTTGACATCTAAATTTCTTCTCCTGTGAACTATATGTGTATTAGGTATCATAAAGTGTTGGATGGCATACTATAAAGCTAATTTTTTGACATAGTTATCAGAATGTGGAATAATTTCATCACATCTGCTACTCTCTGCCAGTGTAATTCTGGTGTTTTCACGTCACTGTACGTGTGCAATCCCTTTGCTTGCTTCTTGGAATCACTCTCGTAGCTGAAGGACTATGTCCCAGGGTCCTTGAAGGACTGTTAAATCCTGTTTTCTGGGAGCATGCTCCCATATTGAAAAAACTCTTATTTATCTGTCCACAACATGCTTGGGTTTTAAGCTGAGGAATAAATTTGGGGCAACAGACACAGAAAAACACTGTAACACTACATAATTGCGTTCTGATTGTACACTTTTTTAGTAGTCTGGGGGAAATATTTATTATATCCATGCTCAATTTTAAAATGNCTTATCTGTCCACAACATGCTTGGATTTTAAGCTGAGGAATATTTTTGGGGCAACAGACACAGAAAAACACTGTAACACTACATAATTGCGTTCTGATTGTACACTTTTTTAGTAGTCTGGGGGAAATATTTATTATATCCATGTTCAATTTTAAAATGAGAAAGCCCAAGGAATCACCCCACTAATATTTTAAAAAACAGATCCTTACCATTTCTAACTTGCCCTGTTGTAATACAGTTTGTATGAGCTTTATAATTTAAAGCTTTGCCTGAAGCCTATTATGAGAAATTGCCATGTAGTTTTTAGGCCACAGTGTATCATTTTGGTCAAAAATGCAGCTTGTACACTTAAGATCTTCAGGTGCCGTGTAACTTCAATTCAAGTGAGCACTCTTAGCCGTTCCCAGTGTCATCTGGCCCTCTTATCTACAGCTGACAAAGTCAGCAGGGATAATTTCCCTAGGACTGTTAGTCATCCAGAAATGAAGGAACATTTTGTTAACTACACATAGCTGGAGTTCACTGAGGAGTGAAGCTATTGGATTTCCTCTCTGAAGGGAAGGAACAAATAATGATGAAGATCATCACTCAAAAATAAAATGTTTCAAAATGTCAATACCTTTTGTTTTATAATAGAGATAATTAACTTTTGTAGTAAATTGACTATTCCAATGGCAAGGATTTTTGTAAGTAAACTGAAACCATTGGAGGTTAAGTTGTGCACCCAAGGTCAAACAGTTGTTTAGTGACAGAGCTGGGCTTAGTGTGGTCCCTAGAATTGATTCCTTTCTAATAATTAAGAGATTATTTTCTGATTGTTTGCTTGTTATGTAAGGTTGGATGATTCATCACATTCCAGTCTTGGTTCTTGTATCACTCCAACTTTCTTTTTCTTTTTTTTTCTTCCAATGTCTGTTACACCGACCTGTCAATTTAAGTTTCCAGAAGTGTTGAAGTGAGGCACCACTAAAAAGCATAGGCTTGAGATTCAGATCATGTGGCCAGATTATCACTACGTTGTTCTAGTGGTAATTGTTATTTTGTTGTGCGTTTGTAAAGTCTCCCTCCATCTCTGTCTGTCCACAGTTTTGGTTCTCTACCCTAGGACTTAGCAACTAAACAACAATTAATTTATTTTTTGCAGTTGATCCTTGAACAACGTGCAGAGTCTCTGCATATAATTTGTAGCTGGTCTTCAGTACCCATGGTTCCTCTACATTCATGGATTCAGCCAACCATGGAAGACTCCTGTAGTATTTACTGTTGAAAAATATTTATGTGTAAGTGGACCTGTGCATTTTTAACTTGTGTTGTTCAAAGGTCAACTGTACTTAAAATGTTTATTATCTCCCTATTGCCATCAGGGTAAAATGAAAACATCTTACTAAAGGTTACCAATTCAATTATTTTCTACCTCACAGCTTCTCCAACTTTAAAAAGGACAGGAATCTCCTGTGGATCTTGTTGAAATGTAAATTCAGAATCAGTAGGTTCAGAGAGAGGCTTGAGCGTCTATATTTAATTATCTATTTTAATTTTTTTTAATTGAAGGATAAAGAATCTGCCTTCAATGCAGAAGACCTGGGATTGATCCCTGGGTTGGGAAGATCCCCTGGAGAAGGAAATGACAACCCACTCCAGTATACTTGCCTGGAGAATTCCAAGGACAGAGGAGCCTGGCAGGCTAAAGTCCATGGGGTTGAAAGAACTGTACGTGGCTGAATGACTAGCATTAATACTAACTAGCAAACAGATTTGTATATATTGCAAAATGGCAACTACAGTAAGTCAGTCTAGTTACCATTCACTGTGATGCATAGTTACAAAATGTCTTTTTCTTGTATTGAGAACTTTTAAGATCTACTCTTTTAGCAACTTTCAAACATATAATAGTGTATCATAACTATAANGAACTGAACGTGGCTGAATGACTAGCACTAATACTAACTAGCAAACAGATTTGTATATATTGCAAAATGGCAACTACAGTAAGTAAGTCTAGTTACCATTCACTGTGATGCATAGTTACAAAATGTCTTTTTCTTGTATTGAGAACTTTTAAGATCTACTCTTTTAGCAACTTTCAAATGTACAATAGTGTATCATAACTATAACTATATTTATATAACTATGCTATATAACTACCACTATAACCATAATCACCGTGCTGTACATTACATTCCCATGACTTATTTATTTGGTACTCACTTGTACTGAGTAATAAATTTCAACTGTTTTATATCTTATTTAACAGAATTTCATTTAATTTAGTTCAAAAATTCCTGGTCATATTGTATAGCTTATGTTTCTTTCTTGTTTAACTTTTTATTTTAGTGTTTTAACATGTCAGATTTTGTTAGTTCATATTATTTATCTGATAATGCTAACTAAAAAGTTGTTGTAGGTTAGAATATATTGTAGGTTAGAATATACTGTTTGTTATTTTTTGACTCTCTCAAAGTGTATTATTCCCTTATCTATTTTGTGACTTTTTTCATTATGCGCTCACACACATTTAAATGAAATGCTCCAAATTTTCCTTTGCTTTCCCCAAATGCCTGGGCTCATATTTTTGCCCAGAGTTTTTTGTTTATTGTTTGCTTTATTTTTAGACACAAAGCTAGAAAGAATTGTTTCTCTTAATTTAAATAAAGTTGACCTCAAGCTAGAGATTCTTGAGAGGAAAATGATGTTTCACTGTCCACTTGAGCCAATGCTGAAGGTGGACAGTATTCTTACAATCCTCTGTATTTAAGTATTTTTAAATCTCTAGATTCCTTTTTTCTTTCCTCTTTCTCTCCCTCTCTATCCTCCATCCCTTCCTTCCTTCCTTCATTCTTTCCTTTTTTATTCAAGTTGCAGAAAGTTTTTTATACTATATAGTGTAAGGTCGGACGTACCTGGACAAGTTCAGGCGGCTAAGGCGGAACTGCCCCGGAGCCCGCCCCCCGCCCAATCAGGAACCAGGGGCGGACCAACAGCCCGGGACACAGAGCCCATGACCTGGCCCAATCAGAGACCAACACGAAGCCCATCAGCACCAATCAGCAGTGCGGTCCTCACATTTTACCTTATATGGGAAAAACTCCGCTCAAGCACCAGCCCCGGCTATAAAACCCCTGTCCTGGCCTCCATTTCTCGCAGACTCCCTTTGTTCTCTTTCCAGCTTGTTCCCTTCCCCTGCTCTCTCCCTCCCCCATTTCTCACAGATTCCCTTTGTTCCCTTGCTTGCTCATCCCCAGGAGTTCTGCCCGAGAGCGACCACCCAATAAAGGTTTCTATCGATGGTCCGTAGGGGTGGCTTTTCTTCCCGCGGTTCCCGCGGCGTTCTTACATATAGTATACATATTAAACTAGCCTTACATTTTGGAAGACTTAACAAAGTATTTTTTAAGAAGTTTAGACTGTTATATACTGGAAATCTTTCTTCAGTTAGAAATTTCAGCTTACTAATGGAAGATGAATGAACTCATTTCTTTTCTTTTATGTGTTATTGTACTTTTTGGTCCTTCAATAAGCTCATTTTCAGTNGGTCCGTAGGGGTGGCTTTTCTTCCCGCGGCGTTCTTACATATAGTATACATATTAAACTAGCCTTACATTTTGGAAGACTTAACAAAGTATTTTTAAAGAAGTTTAGACTGTTATATACTGGAAATCTTTCTTCAGTTAGAAATTTCAGCTTACTAATAGAAGACGAATGAACTCATTTCTTTTCTTTTCTTTTATGTGTTATTGTACTTTTTGGTCCTTCAATAAGCTCATTTTCAGTTGAATAAGGAATGTGTAAAACATATAAAACCTTATTTCCCATGGCATGAATTTTTACTTTTTATATTTTATCTTTTAAGAAAAATTTTAATACATAAGGAAAAACAATAGGGCAAGTATAATATTAATAACCACATTATAAATAAGAATCCTGGAACATTAAAAAAATAAGGCAATGAGATCACAGATCCAGAGAAAATCACTTTCTGGCAGCCTCATGACAAATGCCTGCTCTTTATACACCTAATTTGGTGTCTTATTGGGATTACACTATGGTCAAATTTAAGGTCTTTTCTTTCCATGTAGATTTTGTATCTGACAGTTTTTTTCTATATCAGAATTGTAGCAAACTCTCTATGCTATTCAAAAGTGTCACACATACACAAAGAGGTTGGATTTTACTTTTAAGATTTCTGTTATTTTAGCATGCTAGAATGGATTATAGTCTTATAAGTTTGGGGGAAAAGTAAGACATCTTAATAATTGCCATTTTCCTTTTTTTCCCACTTCTCATCTTGGAAAACAAAGAGCACTCAATTATGCTCTGACTGACACTGAAATATAAACGAGCAAATAAAAAATTCACGATGACCTTTGAGAATATGGCACACAGAGCACGTCGAATATGTAGCTTTATTTTCTAATCCAAATTAAAGGGTCACAGAGCACAGAAAATTGCTAGTGTCGTAAGTGGCTATAAATCATGGCTCTTCAAAGAAATCACACATCAAAGTCAGCTTTTAATGCTTAAAAAAATCCTGATCTAAGAGCTATTATTAACATTTAATAGCAAGTCATTTTAGGTCATATCAAGGTAAAGAACTATAGAAACTCAAGCACAAGTTTTATATATCTTATGTTTCTATAACATTTGAAGGAGTTACTTTATGAGCTGGTATTTCAAACAGCTTTTATATTTATGCAGATTTAAGGAGATTATTCTTGCCTGGAGAGCCCATGGCCAGAGGAGCCTGGTAGGCTGCAGTCCATAGGGTTACACAGAGTCAGACATGACTGAAGCAACAGTATGCACGGTGGCAAAACATTTATAGAAAGAGCTTATATGACTCAGACCTTCTAAGAGAATGTCTATCAAAAACACAGTGACTCTAAAGCTACTTCTTGTCATAGGGCATGTAGTGCACATGAATGAAAAGGGCTTTACTTGCATCCATGCAAAACCACGCTAATCTTAAGTGTAAGTTAAAGACATGCTTCATGGCTAAGAAGATATCAGAAGATATTCAGATTTTGACTTCCTATCCCACCATCCTTCTCCTTGGAAAATACTACTTCAACTAATTTCTTACTTCACTTTATTTATTTGGGATACCTTTCTTTATGTTTTGGAGTTCTCACGTCTATGTAAGTCTTAGCATGATTCCCAGTCCCATCTTTATAAAGTATATTCTTTTCTAAATTATCAAATTTCCAATTCAGAATTAGTGGCCGAAAACGTAAAAGTTATTCATTGTCTCTCTTCTTGACATTTCTATTTATTTGAATTTAATGGTCACTTACATGAATGTTTTGAAAACAGAATGTGGTTATTTGTAAAGCAAAATACTTATTTCTTCATTTGTCAAATATGTGAAGAAAAATGTGAAAGTTTAATAGTTATTAAAAGAGATAATTTAGATATTAAAAGAGATAATTTACTAATAAAACAGCAACAAAAGAGTTCTATTTAAGGTCTTGTAAAGAAAATGAGGAATTAAGTTTTAAACACATCTGGTTTTTGAGGGTGGAAATGACTTAGGAAATCCTTCTTTGAAAGGGAAAATATAAAATCGTAAATGCAAATTTTTAAGTAGAGAAACAGATTTCATTAAAAACAGCATTTGAAATGAATCTCAAAAACCTAAAATATTTTTGCTTTTTAAAAACATTATGTTGTACATTACTTATATTAAAATTAACAGACTTAGCTTAAATGTTCATGTTGTTAGAGTAAGTCTGTTAATTAAAAGGGTTAAAGTAAGCCGTTAAGTTAGATTTAACTCTGATAGGTTAAATAATAGGTTGTTTATATTGGAAATTCAAGGTCTTAAAAAAAAACCCAAAAAACAGTTCCCTAAGCATTCTCTTGCTGTCAAGTTTCTTTACTGCTGACATACAAGTTTAACCTTTAGAATTATATTATTTCCAAGTGTGTGTTTGCTTTTTTTAAAAAAAAATGTATTGAGTCATAGCATGTGATTTTCACAAAAGTTTAAAGAAAGTCTTGAAAAAGTTAAGCTAAAGTTTATTTAGCCAAACATAACCTTTGAATTTAATATTTTAACAGGTGCCTGCAGGACAGCAAGTCTAATTATCTAATATGTATTTTTTACAGTGTACCTGATGCTTCAAAAGGGAGCTGTGGTTATATACAGAGATTTTGGAGTGATCTGCATAGAATTGGGCTTTCCAGATAGTGCTAGTGGTAAAGAACCTGCCTGCCAATGCAGGAGACATGAGTTCAATATCTGTATTGGGAAGATCTCCTGGAGAAGGGCATGGAAACCTTCTCCAGTATTCTTGCTTGGAGAATCCCATGGACAGAGGTGCCTGGTGGGCTATAGTCCCTAGGGTTGCGCAGAGTCAGACATGACTGAAATGAGTTAGCATCCACACACATACAAAATTAATAACTAATTAAATATGTGCCTGAATTTGTCAAAGACAAAAGTATAAGCAGAAGAAAGTCAATGACCAAAAAGAAAACTTCCATTGCTATGATATAGTTACATTGCCTTAGATATTTACACATATTCAGTTTATCAGCTAGTCATCACTCTGTTTCTTCAAATGAGGTTTAGAGCTAATGCAAGCAAATTCTCTAAGATTATGTAGATTATATAATCATGCAAAGGTCTACAAACATTTCAAACTTGAAGGCAACTCCAAGTTAGACAATGATGTGGACTAAGTTCATTTACTTGGTTCTATGCTTTTACTTGGTGGAATTAAATTAAAATGCCATTTTTATTTATTTAGAAAAATCATAATTGAGGTATAACTTCAGATGAGTTTTAAAGAGAAAGTCATATTTAATATATCTATTTTGAATAATAATGTGACCTTTTGTTGTTGTTGTTCACTTGCTAAGTCGTGTCCTATTCTTTGCAACCTCATGGACTGTAGCCTGCCAGACTCTTCTATCCATGGGATTTTCCAGGCAAGAATACTGGAGTGGGTTGCCATTTCCTTCTCCAGGAGATCTTCCTGACCCAGGGATTGAACCCAGGTCTCCTACATTGTAGGCAGATGCTTTACCATCTGAGCCACCAGGGAAGTTGCCACTACATAGTGAAGCACCTATGATTCAGTGGCTTAAATGGTAAACACACATGAGTCTATTGATTACTTAGATACTTCTGTTTTGATTGCCTGCACTCATATGTCAGCAGTTGGCTAATCAGTTGGCTGATGCCTGGCTGGTCTTGGATGTCTTCACCTGGGGTAGCTGGAACCATTCATCTCTCCATGTGGTCTTTATTCTCCAGCTATTCTGTAGCCTAAATTTGTTCTCATGGTGGTAGTGGCAGGGTTCCAGGAGAGTGAGTGGAAATGCCCAGATTCTTTTAAGACCTAAGCTTGAAACTGTCATACTGCTACTTCCATGATATTTGATTAGTAAAAACAACTCAAATTCAAGTTAAGGGGAAACAGATTCCATCTCTTCTACCATGCTGCGGTCCATGGTGTCACAAAGAGTCGGACAGTAATGAGTGACAGAACAACAACAACAATTAATTTGGAGGGAAGGAATATTTCTAACTCAAAAATAAAGGAAAAAAATTCAATTGTTAGCAATGCCTCAAATTCTAGTTTAAGACATAATATTAGCAAGCTATCATATTTAAGAAATATTATCACTATAGTAACTTATTAAGCTTTTGCCTAGATTTTATGGCATTAAACTGCTTTAGTTGTTATCTGTGTGTGTGTGTGTGTGTGTGTGTGTGTGTGCGTGCACACTCAGTCATGTCTGATTCTTTGTGACCCCATGGACTACAGCCCCACTGCACTCCTCTGTCCAGGGATTTTCCAGGCAAGAACCTGAGGAAAGTTATTTAGCAGCTGTTATTTAGCAGAGACAAACAATTGAATCAAGTATTATCATGCAGAGCTAAAATTTGAGAATCATACTATGAAATATTCAGGTACATTTCACATGTTTTATTAATGAAGAGGTCACTAAAGATACTCAGGCATTTCTTTTAGAAAGAACTATAAGTGAAACTGCACAGTGAGACAAGCCAAATATAATCTGAAGTATAGGTGAATTACTGAAGAATTAAGAACTTTTTCTTTTTAATGTTTAAGAGTCAAAGGATAAGCTCACTTGGCTAAAGTGTAAGGACACAATAACTAGAGCTAAACATTGTTGCTAAAAGCAAATGAAAATANCTGCACAGTGAGACAAGCCAAATATAATCTGAAGTATAGGTGAATTACTGAAGAATTCAGAACTTTTTCTTTTTAATGTTTAAGAGTCAAAGGATAAGCTCACTTGGCCAAAGTGTAAGGACACAATAACTAGAGCTAAACATTGTTGCTAAAAGCAAATGAAAATACTAAAGAGAAGACTACTTTAGAATTTGTGAATACTAAAGAGAAGAAAAGCCCTTTTCACAATTAGTAAACCACTAGCAGAAGGAAATGGCAACCCACTCCAGTGATCTTGCCTGGAGAATCCCAGGGACGGGGGAGCCTGGTGGGCTGCCGTCTATGGGGTCGCACAGAGTTGGACACGACTGAAGCGACTTAGCAGCAGCAGTAGCAGCATCAATGAATCAGGAGAAAAAGCTAGCAAACATCAAAGAAGATTTTACATAAAAGCCAAAGGGTATTTGAACTGCTAAGAAAAAAATTACAATGAAATTGATCTTCCTATTGCCATGGAGTCAGAAATTGGAAATGTAAAAAGTGATTCATACTCCTGATGACGGGCTAAGACAGGGCAACTGGAAAATAAGATATAATGAGGAAAATATGTAAGGAGAGAAATCTTGTCACTGGAGGAAACGTCAGAGACAGATTGCTTTTTTTTTTAAAGGGAATAACAGAGGTAGCCGAAGGACTTATTGACCATTTTCAGCTAAGACTGGGTGCTGATTTAGATATATTTTTGCTCAAGTAGCTGTGAGTCTTGACAAGTTCTCTAAAACCTCTGTATCTCAGCACCTTAATGTACAAAAATGACTCAGGAACTTCTAGTTTTAAAATTCCAAGATTCCTTTTTGGTCAGAATTCGGAGATCTATCTTCTTTAGAGAAAAGCTAATAAATAACCCAATGATAAACTTTTTAGTGGACATGACACATATTTCTCTGAGACTGGTTCAGTGGTCATGTTGAACCCCCTTATTTAACTTTTCAGTCTCTTTGCTGTTTTAGCTTATCTAACTGATATGTTATTTAACTTATATGCAGAGTACGTCATGCAAAATGCAGGACTGGGTGAAGCACAAGCTGGAATTACATTGCCAGCAGAAATATCAATAACCTCAGATATGCAGATGACACCACCTTCATGGCAGAAAGTGAAGAGGAACTGAAGATCCTCTTGATGAAAGTGAAAAAGAAGAGTGGAAATTCTGGCTTAAAGCTCAACATTAATAAAACTAAGATCATGGCATCCATACCCATCACTTCATGGCAAATAGATGGAGAAACAGTGGAAACATTGATGGACTTTATTTTCTTGGGCTCCAGAATCATTGCAGATGGTGACTACAGCCATGAAATTAAAAGACACTTGCTTCTTGGGAGAAAAGCTATGACAAAACTAGACAGCATATTAAAAAGCAGAGACATTACTTTATCAACAAAACTCCATCTCGTTAAAGTTATGGTTTTTCCAGGAGTCATGTATGAATGTGAGAGTTGGACTATAAAGAAAATTGAGCACCAAAGAATTGATGCTTTTGAACTGTGGTGTTGGAGAAGACTCTTGAGAGTCCCTTGGACTGCAAGAAGATCAAACCAGTCCATTCTAAAGGAAATCAGGTCCTGAATATTCATCAGAAGGACTGATGCTGAAGCTGAAACTTCTATACTTTGGCCACATGATGCAAAGAGCTGACTCATTTGAAAAGATCATGATGCTGGGAAAGATTGAAGGCAGGAGGAGAAGGGGATGACAGAGGATGAGATGGTTGGATGGCATCGCCTACTCGATGGACATGCATTTGAGCAAGATCTGGGAGTTGGTGTTGGACAGGGAAACCTGGCGTGCAGTAGTCCATGGTGTCGCAAGGAATCGGACATGACTGAGCAACTGAACTGAACTGAACTGAACTTATTGTTTTAATAGTGAGATCTAATCCTGTCTTGGAAAATTGTATTAGTTTGCTAGGTGTGTCATAACAAAACACCACAATCTGGGTGCTTTAACCAACACTTATTTTCTCACAGTTCTGGAGGCAGGGAAGATCAAGGTGCTGGAAGATTCAGTGTCTGAACAGAGTTGTTTCCTGGTTCATAGACAAATATCTTTTCATGATTTAACAACTAAGAGTGAGATTTCTGGTTACATGGAACTGTATGCTTAAGTTTATAAGAGAAACACTAGTTTCTGAAGTAGTTGCATTGCATCCCATTTCTCTCTTCTGTTATGAATGCCCCAATTACCTCATATTCTTGGAAGCACATAGTAGGTCGGTCTTTTAAATTTTAGACACACTCTTTTGTGCAGTGATATCTTGTTGTAGTTTTTATATGGATTTCCCCAATGATTAATTAGCAGCTTCTCAGGTGGCTCAGTGGTAAAGAATCTGCCTGCCGATGCAGGAGACATGGGTTTGATCCCTGGTTGGGGAAGATACCATGGAGAAAGAAATGGCAATCCACTCCAGTGGAAAATCCCATTATACAAAGGAGCCTGGCAGACTGGGCTACAGTCCATGGGGTCCCAAAGAGTCAGATACATCTGAGCTCACACACAATGATTAATTATGTTGAACATTTTTTTTCATGTCCTGTCTGCCAAATGTACATTCTCTTTGGTCAAGAGTCTATTCAAAGTTTTGTCTATTTATAATTGGGTTGTTTATTTTGTTGTTATAGAGTTTTGATAATTCTATACATACATTGGAGGTAAGACATCTTTTCAAATGTGTTTTGCAAATATTTCTATCATTCTATATTTCTTAATAGTATCTTTCTAAGAGCAGATGTTTTTAATTGTGATGAAATCAAGCTTATCAACTTTTTTATTTTATAGTTCATGATTTTAGGGGCTTCGCTGTGGCTCAGATGATAAAGAATCTGCCTGCAATTTAGGAGACCTAGATTCAACCCCTGGGTCAGGAAGATCCCCTGGAGAAGGGAATGGCTACCCACTCTAGTATTTTTGCCTAGAGAATTCCATGGACAGAGGAAACTGGTGGCCTACAGTCCATGGGTCAGCAAAGGATCAGAGACAACCAAGTGACTAACACTTTCACTTTATCATGATTTTAGGCTTTAAGAAATATTTACTTAACCAACAACCACAAAGATGGAATCTGAATCTATTTGCTTGGCTATGTGCTTTTTTTTTCCACTGAGGCTCAATATGGTGACTACATTGATTAATTTTCAAATATTGAATAAGGCTTGGATCCTGGGATTAAAAAAATGATATTCTTTTGCTAAAAAAGAGTTACTTATATGAAATATGATTAAGTATGTACATGGAACAGAAGGGTGGATCAAGTGTTAAAAATTACAAATGAGGCAGAACCATAGTTCTTTTGTTAACTTATCTAAACTTACAAAATTTGTCTCAGTGTTGAAAGAAAACAACCTGATTCAATCACACTGTTTTTAGAGAGAGTCTTAGCAGAAAAAGGAAAGCTGAGCTAGTATAGTGTACCTACCATTAGGAAGTGTTTCTCTATGGATCTTGATTTTATTACTTTTTTCTAATNTTTGTTAACTTATCTAAACTTACAAAATTTGTCTCAGTGTTGAAAGAAAACAACCTGACTCAATCACACTGTTTTTAGAGTCTTAGCAGAAAAAGGTAAGCTGAGCTAGTATAGTGTATCTACCATTAGGAAGTGTTTCTCTATGGATCCTGATTTTATTACTTTTTTCTAATATCTGTCACTGAGTTAGAAAAGAGAACTCAGCACCTCATTACCCCTGTACATACATATATTTTTATTTCATTATGTCTCCCAGATAATGCTCTATCTACAATAGAAGTTCTTCAATTTTTATGTCATTTGATTTCTCCTTTTGAAAGACTTAATTAATTAATAGCTAATTATAATTGATTTATGCATTTAAGAAAATAGAAATAGTTAATTGGAAGTGTTGGCATGTTGCCCCCAAAAGCTTGGGAATATAATTGTTATCATGAAATGATTTTCAAATTGTTAGCCTACACATTTAAAAATGATAATAAACTATGTGATGAAGTGTGAATTTGGAAAAAGAATGAGTTTCAGAGAAAATTGATGTACATTATTTTAATAAATTACTGTTTTATTAGTAAAGTATTGTCATTTACTTAAGCAGCTGAGTTCACAAAAATGTTTACTTAGCTGCAATTCATAAAATTAGGTGAGTGAATGTGTTCTTAAACCAGTATTCAATGGGTGGAGAAGATGATTGGAATTCCTGGAATCAGACTCCTGCATCAGGAGAAGGGGTTAGCAAGAAACAGTGAAGGAACACGTTCACCAACCTGCTGCTTAGATGGCTGGAGGTGGGCAGCCTCTCTCTGCTACGCAGGCAGCCGCCAGAGGGACCTGACTGAGTCCTCCTCCATGTGATTGATGAGAAATTATGCAAATTGCCTATATTTGTTAATGGCACTCAGAATTGCCTAGAAATCTTGCAATGTTACACTGTTTTTACTTTCCCAAACTTTTCTCCAGCCTTCCCCACACAGTATTGTCTGATGATACTGCCTCATACTTTATTGAACAAAACAGGTACAATTAAACAGCAACCTCTGTGTTTTTGTCACCTTTCAAATCTCTACATCCTTTTTTCCTCTCTATTCATTTTTGTTTGTTTTTCTCTGATTTACAAAGACAGGCATGATTCCTTTTCTATAAAAGAAGAATCCCTTTCCTTGGTGCATCTGTATCAGTTGTGTCTGACTCTGTGAAACTCCATGGACTGTAGCCCGCCAGGCTCCTTGGTCCATGGGATTCTCCACGCAAGAAATGTGAATGGGTAGCTATTCTCTTCTTCAGGGGATTTTCCTGACCCAGGGATTGAAACAGCATTGTAGGCAGATTCTTTACCATCTGAAGCACCAGGGAAGTCCCCCTTTATCTGTCACGCTCTTTCAATATATACATACATACATCTGTAGTGCATGTCACAGGAAGTTATGCAAAGATTATGGAATTCATCAAGAGACCATGAATCATTGATGGTGAGTGAGTAGAGGAATTTCTCCAACTATGAGGAAGCTCTTTCTTCCACGAAAGAGCTAACAGTCACTACCAACAGCCCAGAAAGCCCAAATACCAGATGACAGTTCAACCTTTTGTCTCTTCATTCTCACTAAGCACAGGGGAGTCACTAGCACCAAAATTAGTAGGCGAGAAGGAATGGAATATCTGTGGAGAAAAGCAACAGCAGTATTCCTCTTCTCCACCCAAGGTTTGTTTCCGATAAACTGAGCTAAATGAGAGATTTGATGTAGATAAGACTGGAATTTCTAATATCTGAAGGTGGGATTGTTCATCAGTATCTGCAAGTGACCTAGAAACTATGAAATCTACTTGTGTTATTATCTAGGTACAAAGAAAGTAAATATATCTTCTCAGTGTGAAGATAAAATAAGACCAAAAATTACATACATCCTACTCTATGCTGTAGAATCGAGAAACCTGAAAGCTCTCTATACCTTTCCATGATCTACTTAAAAACTTCAGTTCAGTTCAGTTCAGTTGATCAGTCCTGTCCGACTCTTTGCGACCCCATGAATCGCACCACGCCAGGCCTCTCTGTCCATCACAAACTCTCGGAATTCACTCAGACTCACGTCCATCGAATCAGTGATGCCATCCAGCCATCTCATCCTCAGTTATCCCCTTCTACTCCTGCCCCCAATCCCTCCCAGCATCAGAGTCTTTTCCAATGAGTCAACACTTTGCATGAGGTGGCCAAAGTACTGGAGTTTCAGCTTTAGCATCAGTCCTTCCAAAGAAATCCCAGGGCTGATCTCCTTCAGAATGGACTGGTTGGATTTCCTTGCAGTCCAAGGGACTCTCAAGAGTCTTCTCCAACACCACAGTTCAAAACCATCAATTCTTCAGTGCTCAGCTTTCTTGACAGTCCAACTTTCACATACATACATAACCACTGGAAAAACCATAGCCTTGACTAGACAGACCTTAGTTGGCAAAGTAACGTCTCTAATTTTGAATATGCTATCTAGGTTGGTCATAACTTTTCTTTCAAGGAGTAAGTGTCTTTTAATTTCATGGCTGCAGTCACCATCTACAGTGATTTTGGAGCCACCCAAAATAAAGTCTGACACTGTTTCCACAGTTTCCCCATCTATTTCCCATGAAGTGATGGGACCAGATGTCATGATCTTTGTTTTCTGAATGTTGACTTTAAGCCAACTTTTTCACTGTGCTCTTTCACTTTCATCAAGAGGCTCTTCAGTTCCTCTTCACTTTCTGCCATAAGGGTGGTGTCATCTGCATATATGAGGTGATTGATATTTCTCCCAACAAGCTTGATTCCAGCTTGTGTTTCTTCCAGTCCAGCGTTTCTCATGACGTACTCTGCATAGAAGTTAAATAAGCAGGGTGACAA
Organism: Raphicerus campestris; assembly: GCA_006410735.1. Taxonomy (NCBI): domain Eukaryota; kingdom Metazoa; phylum Chordata; class Mammalia; order Artiodactyla; family Bovidae; genus Raphicerus; species Raphicerus campestris. The sequence continues at coordinate 99,462 of SJYW01005830.1, forward strand.
TATACAGCCTTGACGTATTCTTTTTCCTATTTAGAAGCAGTCTGTTGTTCCATGTCCAGTTCTGACTGTTGCTTCCTGACCTGCATACAGATTTCTCAAGAGGCAGGTTATGTGATCTGGTATTCCCATCTCTTTCAGAATTTTCCACAGTTTATTGTGATCCACACAGTCAAAAGCTTTGACATAGTCAAGAAAGCAGAAATAGATGTTTTTCTGGAAGTCTCTTGCTTTTCGATGATCCAGTGGATGTTGGCAATTTGACCTCTAGTTCCTCTGCCTGTTCTAAAATGTTGATGTATGGCAAAATCAATACAGTACTGTAAAGAAAAATAGAGTAAAATAAATAAATAAAACCAGCTTGAACATCTGGAAGTTCATGGTTCACGTATTGCTGAAGCTTGGCTTGGAGAATTTTGAGCATTACTTTATTAGCATGTGAGATGAGTGCAATTGTGTATATTCCCATTAAAATACCAAAAAAAGTCCAAGAAGACACATTACACTATTAAGTACAATAGTGGCAGAAAAATGAAGACTCTCAACAACAGGGTTCAAGTGAATATTTGCTACAAAATGTTTGCAGAATTCTAAGAGATAATAGCCAAGGGAGAGCGAGCTAAGTACAACTAATAGAACAGAAACCCTTTTCTGTCTGCAGCAGAGCAGTCTTCCCAGTCTGAAAAAGGTAAGGGAACAGCTGAATTTTTTCTCTATTGACAGAAAGCCAGAGGACACAATGCCTTCCTGTGGTCTTTTTGTCTGAAGTGGCCAAAATTTTCTTGTCCACTGCTCAACTTCACTTTTTTCATACAGTAAGTGATTGCAACTCCAGTAGGAAGTGAAACAATTGGTGCGCCAAATCTTGAGAACCGGTACTTCTGAAAGCTACTTTAAATGAGAATGATATAGAAAGAGGGCCAAGGAAGTACTTAAGATAATCTATATAACTTTGGCAGATTCTGCTCCTAGAACAGCTAATCAGACATCAGTCTAAACCAGATCTTTTTGCATCATCTTGCATTTAATATTCAGTATAAAATATTATTTTATTTGCCTTTATAAAAATAGTCTTAGGAAGTATCAATTTATCTTTAGTATAGCTCTTAGAACTAACAATTTTATAGGGCCCAAGACTAAAAATATTTGATATAATAGGGAACATAGATTTCAAAATACTGTACAAATTATAAATTGTATCATATAAAAAATTTTAAACTATTACTTTGTACATGGACATCACCAGATGGTCAACACCAAAATCAGATTGATTATATTCTCTGCAGCAAAAGATGGAGAAGCTCTATACAGTCAACAAAAACAAGACTAGGAGCTGACTGTGGCTCAGATCATGAACTCCTTATTACCAAATTCAGACTCAAATTGAAGAAAGTAGGGAAAACCGCTAGAGCATTCAGATATGACCTAAATCAAATCCCTTATGATTATACAGTGAAAGTGACAAATAGATTTAAGGGCCTAGATCTGATAGATAGAGTGCCTGATGAACTATGGAATGAGGTTTGTGACATTGTACAGGAGACAGGGATCAAGACCATCCCCATGGAAAAGAAATGCAAAAAAGCAAAATGGCTGTCTGGGGAGGCCTTGCAAATAGCTGTGAAAAGAAGAGAGGAGAAAAGTAAAGGAGAAAAGGAACAATATAAGCATCTAAATGCATAGTTCCAAAGAATAGCAAGAAGAGATAAGAAAGCCTTCTTCAGCGATCAATGCAAAGAAATAGAGGAAAAGAACAGAATGGTAAAGACTAGAGATCTCTTAAAGAAAATCAGAGATACCAAGGGAACATTTCATGCAAATATGGGCTCAATAAAGGACGGAAATGGTATGGACCTAACAGAAGCAGAATATATTAAGAAGAGGTGGCAAGAATACACCGAAGAACTATACAAAAAAGGTCTTCAATACCCAGATAATCATGATGATGTGATCACTAACCTAGAGCCAGACATCTTGGAATGTGAAGTCGAGTGGGCCTTAGAAAGCATCACTACAAACAAAGCTAGTGGAGGTGATGGAATTCCAGTNTTTACACTCACACTCTCACGTTGCACACTTGCTGTGGGTGACTCTGTGAGACTGGAGGCTGAGTGAAGGTAAGGGGGAGAGGTCCTCAGGGCTTGAAAGTGGTGAGGTTCTGGCTCCATTCCTCGCTTTGGATGTGCAATGAAGATTGTAGAATACTCCCCCATTAGGAGTCAGAACCAAACTTTAGAATAAAGGAAACTCTAGACTAAACTTAAAAAGACTAGACTTAGAAAGATCAGGTGAATTAATCTGCAATTTAGCTTATTTCCTGGGAACTTTAAAAAGAAGTAAATGTAAACTCAAATTGATACAACATATTGTTCACAGTTTCCATCAGGCAGTCATAACAAGTCTTAGACCTTTAAAGAATGGTGAAAATATGACCTATAATTACGAACCCACACTTAAAATTGTGAATTGTATGGGTTAATAGTAGTTAATAGAAGCCACACAATTCACATAAAAAGCTCCTTCATAATCACCTTCTTTTATTTCTCCTGCAGGATTATCAGGTTTTTCTTTTTTCCTTTGAATTTTAAGTGTCCTTTAGATTTTCCAATTTATATGTAATTGCTGATTGGTGAGAACATTTTACAGACTAAAAACCAAATTTATGATAATTTGAGGAGTTAGAAGGTGAGGAAGTAGAGACTGAAAGTGTATGTGCTGTCTCTTATACACATCTAAAACAAACATTTACTCTCTGGANTTATATGTAATTGCTGATTGGTGAGAACATTTTACAGACTAAAAACCAAATTTATGATAATTTGAGGCGTTAGAAGGTGAGGAAGTAGAGACTGAAAGTGTATGTGTGTGTGTGTCTTTCATACACACACACACACACACACACACACACACACACACACACCTTCTGATTTAAAAAGGGAGCATGAGATGGGAGAGACCTTAAGTTCACTGGTGTTCTGCTAGAAAGTAGCTAGAAGAGAAAATGTTTAAAAGTGATATATAGGATCTAGAAAGATGGTACTGATGAACCTATTTGCAAGGCAACAATGGAGATGCAGATATAGAGAACAAACTTATGGACATCAGAAGTGGGGAGGAAACAGGGTGGGATGAATGGAGAGAATGTCATGGAAACATACACCCTACCATATGTAAAGTAGATAGCCAGTGGGGATCTGCTGTGTTACTCAGGGTACTCAGACTGGGGCTCTGTAACAACCTGGGGGGTGGGAAGGGGTAAGAGGTGACAGGTTCAAGAGGGAGGAGGGAATATGTATACCTATGACTGATTCGTGTTGATGTATGGCAGAAACCAACACGATATTGTAAAGTGATTACCCTTATATTAAAAATAAAGAAATTAGGGAAAAGTGATAGGATATAGACTGGACAATGAAGAGAGTGCATTGCATGAGAAAACAGAAGATGGGGTAAGCCTTAAACAACAGGAAGGCACCAGGCTCTTCAGAACAGGAGAGAGGAATGGATGGATGAAATGAACAGAAGTGGGGCAGTTCCTTTTTGTTTCCTTCTCAGTTACCAGTGAAGCAGAGTCGGTCTTCTGGAATACTGTGTTTAGTGTTTAAATTAGGGCTCACTCTGCAACCCTTCCCCCCTAGGATAAAGATTCATGAGCTTGGGATTTTATCTGTGTTTTTCTCCATGGCATCTCCAGTGCCAGAAAGTATACCTGGCACTTCAGTTCAGTTCAGTTCAGTCGCTCAGTCGTGTCCGATTTTTTGCAGCCCCATGAATCGCAGCACTCCAGGCCTCCCTGTCCATCACCAACTCCCACAGTTCACTCAGACTCACGTCCATCGAGTCAGTGATGCCATCCAGCCATCTCATCCTCTGTCATCCCCTTCTCCTCCTGCCCCCAATCCCTTCCAGCATTAGCGTCTTTTCCAATGAGTCAACTCTTCACGTGAGATGGGCAAAGTACTGGAGTTTCAGCTTTAGCATCATTCCTTCCAAAGAGCTAGATATTCTGAAATGAATATTTCTGAGTCCATTGGACAATGATGGCTCAGATATTTGAGAAGAGTAGAGGAGATTCTGAACAACAGAAGAATAAAGCTCCCCAAGAATATGTAAACCTTTTCTGAAGTTAGAGGCAGGAGAACAAGGAATCAAATTACAGTTCTGTGATTTTTGTTATACAGTTTAAATTGCCTTGAGTGTAAATACTAATATTTTAACAGAAAAAATTATTTCTCATCAAGGATTTTTGCTCCTATTATATTTTCTAAAATTAAAGGATATAACTGTAATGGAAACTTTGGATTTAATATTCTAATAAAATAATGTTCTGCTAGGTTTTAATGTAAGTAGATAAGTTCAACTTGTCCCTAGACTTTTTTCTTTAAAGAACTATCATATGAAATTCTATGAGGCTCTTCTAGCAAAGCATGAATAATGGAGACTTAAAGTAATGGTTATAGTTATTATTCATGAAGCTATCATCAATTTTCCAGCCCTGTTTGTAATTCACAAGAGTTTGAGTATTTGGGTTTAAATGCATTCTAATGATATTCTCTTTTATCATAAACATTCCATTATAGACAACAAAGATGGACTCTAAATCTAAAAGTTAAAATAAAAGTTAAATAAATCTAAAAGTTAAATAAAATAAAATAAAACTAGAAACTCAGAGCTTTCTTCTTCTTTTATTCCAGTGGTTCATTCAATTTTATTGTCTATGAAATATTTTCCAATCAAAGTATTAATGATAACAAATGATGTGACAGCATTTTTTTAATGCCAAAAATCTTCATTTAAACATCAAAAGTTTTCTTCTTTGCAGATTGAATTAACATTATGCCTCTGGCAACAAAAGATGTTTAATCTCAGGAGTATTACGTATACTCTGATGTTACGTATTCTCATTTGTAAAATACAACTGATTGCAAAACTGCCTGTCTCATAAAATTAATATGATGACTACAAAAGTAATGCTTGTTTTTTAACTAACACATATTGGATATTTTATGAGTTGTATAAATAAAAACTGATTTGATACTCACAAACTCTATGGTACTAATATTATCATCATATTTAACAGATGAGAAAGGTAAGACATAAAGATGGAGCACTTCTAATAATTTGACAGAACACAAATGTGAATGCCGCTCTATCTCCAGAGTCTGTGCTTTATATTACTGTGCTTTTCCATGGATTCTGACTTTAGGCTCTATCATATGTGTAAAATCTCAAATTAGGAATAATATTTTTTGGCTGCTTAAATTACCTTCTGGATAGGAAATATAAGGAAAAGTACCTTAGATTTTGTAAAAACTATAGTGGTAAGTAATCAAGCCATATCAACAGATTAGAAGAACTAAGTAATCATGCATAATGTATATTTTTCTTATTAGTGTGGTTCATAAATAGAATGATTTTCATACTGAAATATAGTGGCTCAGCTGGCAGCAAAATGGCAGAGCCAACAGCCCAATTTGTAATCACCCTAAATATTCTCTATTTTAAAACAAGGCAACTAAACAAACAAATGAAGATTTACAACAACAGAAAACTTACAGGCTCAACATTTGTAACACTGCAGAGTTATGTACCTTAAAAATCTGGAAAGCCAAAATGCCAATAGCAAAAAGAAGATGAAAGCCAGATAGCAGATTTTTAATCCAATTCTCTCTGTAATTGTTTTAAATGCAAATGTTCCAAACACACCAGTTAAAAGACAAAGTCTATCAGAAAAGATGTAAAAGTGAGATANAGTGGGGCAGTTCCTTTTTGTTTCCTTCTCAGTTACCAGTGAAGCAGAGTCGGTCTTCTGGAATACTGTGTTTAGTGTTTAAATTAGGGCTCACTCTGCAACCCTTCCCCCCTAGGATAAAGATTCATGAGCTTGGGATTTTATCTGTGTTTTTCTCCATGGCATCTCCAGTGCCAGAAAGTATACCTGGCACTTCAGTTCAGTTCAGTTCAGTCGCTCAGTCGTGTCCGATTTTTTGCAGCCCCATGAATCGCAGCACTCCAGGCCTCCCTGTCCATCACCAACTCCCACAGTTCACTCAGACTCACGTCCATCGAGTCAGTGATGCCATCCAGCCATCTCATCCTCTGTCATCCCCTTCTCCTCCTGCCCCCAATCCCTTCCAGCATTAGCGTCTTTTCCAATGAGTCAACTCTTCACGTGAGATGGGCAAAGTACTGGAGTTTCAGCTTTAGCATCATTCCTTCCAAAGAGCTAGATATTCTGAAATGAATATTTCTGAGTCCATTGGACAATGATGGCTCAGATATTTGAGAAGAGTAGAGGAGATTCTGAACAACAGAAGAATAAAGCTCCCCAAGAATATGTAAACCTTTTCTGAAGTTAGAGGCAGGAGAACAAGGAATCAAATTACAGTTCTGTGATTTTTGTTATACAGTTTAAATTGCCTTGAGTGTAAATACTAATATTTTAACAGAAAAAATTATTTCTCATCAAGGATTTTTGCTCCTATTATATTTTCTAAAATTAAAGGATATAACTGTAATGGAAACTTTGGATTTAATATTCTAATAAAATAATGTTCTGCTAGGTTTTAATGTAAGTAGATAAGTTCAACTTGTCCCTAGACTTTTTTTTTAAAAGAACTATCATATGAAATTCTATGAGGCTCATCTAGCAAAGCATGAATAATGGAGACTCAAAGTAATGGTTATAGTTATTATTCATGAAGCTATCATAAATTTTCCAGCCCTGTTTGTAATTCACAAGAGTTTGAGTATTTGGGTTTAAATGCATTTTAATGATATTCTCTTTTATCATAAACATTCCATTATAGACAACAANCTTTAAAGAACTATCATATGAAATTCTATGAGGCTCTTCTAGCAAAGCATGAATAATGGAGACTTAAAGTAATGGTTATAGTTATTATTCATGAAGCTATCATCAATTTTCCAGCCCTGTTTGTAATTCACAAGAGTTTGAGTATTTGGGTTTAAATGCATTCTAATGATATTCTCTTTTATCATAAACATTCCATTATAGACAACAAAGATGGACTCTAAATCTAAAAGTTAAAATAAAAGTTAAATAAATCTAAAAGTTAAATAAAATAAAATAAAACTAGAAACTCAGAGCTTTCTTCTTCTTTTATTCCAGTGGTTCATTCAATTTTATTGTCTATGAAATATTTTCCAATCAAAGTATTAATGATAACAAATGATGTGACAGCATTTGTTTTAATGCCAAAAATCTTCATTTAAACATTAAAAGTTTTCTTCTTTGCAGATTGAATTAACATTATGCCTCTGGCAACAAAAGATGTTTAGTCTCAGGAGTATTACGTATACTCTGATGTTATGTATTCTCATTTGTAAAATACAATTGATTGCAAAACTGCCTGTCTCATAAAATTAATATGATGACTACAAAAGTAATGCTTGTTTTTTAACTAACACNAGATTGAATTAACATTATGCCTCTGGCAACAAAAGATGTTTAATCTCAGGAGTATTACGTATACTCTGATGTTACGTATTCTCATTTGTAAAATACAACTGATTGCAAAACTGCCTGTCTCATAAAATTAATATGATGACTACAAAAGTAATGCTTGTTTTTTAACTAACACATATTGGATATTTTATGAGTTGTATAAATAAAAACGGATTTGATACTCACAAACTCTATGGTACTAATATTATCATCATATTTAACAGATGAGAAAGGTAAGACATAAAGATGGAGCACTTCTAATAATTTGACAGAACACAAATGTGAATGCCGCTCTATCTCCAGAGTCTGTGCTTTATATTACTGTGCTTTTCCACGGATTCTGACTTTAAGCTCTATCATATGTGTAAAATCTCAAATTAGGAATATTTTTTGGCTGCTTAAATTTCCTTCTGGATAGGAAATATAAGGAAAAGTACCTTAGATTTTGTAAAAAATATAGTGGTAAGTAATCAAGCCATATCAACAGATTAGAAGAACTAAGTAATCATGCATAACGTATATTTTTCTTATTAGTGTGATTCATAAATAGAACGATTTTCATACTGAAATATAGTGGCTCAGCTGGCAGCAAAATGGCAGAGCCAACAGCCCAATTTGTAATCACCCTAAATATTCTCTATTTTAAAACAAGGCAACTAAACAAACAAATGAAGATTTACAACAACAGAAAACTTACAGGCTCAACATTTGTAACACTGCAGAGTTATGTACCTTAAAAATCTGGAAAGCCAAAATGCCAATAGCAAAAAGAAGATGACAGCCAGATAGCAGATTTTTAATCCAATTCTCTCTGTAATTGTTTTAAATGCAAATGTTTCAAACACACCAGTTAAAAGACAAAGTCTATCAGAAAAGATGTAAAAGTGAGATCCAACTGCATGCTGTCTATAAGAATCCACTTGAAAACAAAGATTCAGGTAGATTTGAAATAATGGAGAGAGATAGACAATATAACGGGCTTCTCAGGTGGTGCAGCAGTAAAGAATCCACCTGCAAGAGATGCAAGAGGCTCCAAGGCTCTTACCTGAAAAATTCCATGGATAAAGGAGCCTATCAAGATGCAGTCCATATGATCACAAAGAGTCAGACATGACTGAGTGAGTGAGCATGCAGGTACATACCATATAAACATTTACCAAAAGAAAGATGGAGTAGACAAATCAATTTTGGAAAAAGACTTCAAAACATCCTTATCTAAGATAAAAAAAATTTTTTTAATCTAGATAATAATCATTCTTCCTAACTAACAAAAGACATCTATGAAGAATCTATAGCTGCTGCCGCTGCCCCTGAGTCGCTTCTGTCATGTCTGACTCTGTGCGACCCCATAAACGGCAGCCCACCAGGTTCCCCCGTCCCTGGGATTCTCCAGGCAAGAACACGAGTGGGTTGCCATTTCCTTCTCTAATGCATGAAAGTGAAAAGTCAAAGTGAAGTCGTTCAGTCGTGCTCGACTCTTAGTGACCCCATGGACTGCAGCCTACCAGGCTCCTCTGTCCATGGGATTTTCCAGGCAAAAGCACTGGAGTGGGGTGCCATTGCCTTCTCCCATAGCTAATATCATACTTAATGATAAGATGTTGAAAGCTTTCCTACTAAGATGTAGACCAAGGCCAAGGTGTTAGTTCTCATCCGTCCTATTCAAAATTGCATTGGAAATCCTAGCTGGTGCAATATGGCAAAAAAAAAAAAAAAATTGAATAATAAGTATGCAGATTAGAAAGCAAGAAAGAAACTATTTTATTCAGAGACACCATGTTTGTAGAAAATCCAGGGGAAAGTACAAAAAAAAAAAAGAAAGAAAGAAAATCCTAGAATTAAAAAGTCAGTTTAGCAGGATTCCTAAAAGACCTGTTAATTGCATTCTATTTATTAGCAATGACCAATTGAAATCTAAAATTTAAAATCAGTCATATCTGCAATAACTCAAAAAAAAAGAAAGTGGCAATCCACTCCAGTACTATTGCCTGGAAAATCCCATGGACAGAGGAGCCTGGTAGGCTACAGTCCATGGGGTTGAAAAGAGTCAGATATGACTGAGCAACTTCACTTTCACTTTTATACACTTAATAAATTACGTGCAGACCTATATGCATAATATATAGTATATTGATTAGAGAAATCAAAGACGGTATAAATAATTGGAGAGATGTATTGGATTACATGTGTTAGTCACTCAGCTGCATCCAACTCTTTGGGACCTCATAGACTATAGTCCACCAGGCTCCTCTGTCCATAGCATTCTCCAGGCAGGAACACTGGAGTGGGTAGCCATTTTCTTCTTCAGGTGCTCTTCCTGATCCAGGGATTGAACTCAGTTCTCTTACATTGCAGGCAGATTCTCTACAATATGAGCCAGCAGAGAAGCTAGTGGAAGTGATGGAATTCCAACTGAACTATTTGAAACCCTAAAACATAGTTCTGTTAAGTGCTGCACTTAACATGTCAGAAAATTTGGAAAACTCAGCAGTGGTCACAGGACTGGAAAAGGTCAGTTTTCATTACAATCCCAAAGAAGGGCAATACCAAAGAATGTTCAAACTACTGTACAACTGCACTCATTTCACATGCTGCCCAAATCCTTCAAGCTAGGCTTCAGCAGTATGTGAACTGAAAACTTCCAGATGTATAAGTGGGATTGAGAAGAGGCAGAAGAACCAGAGATCAAATTGCCAGCATTCATTGGATCATAAAGAAAGCAAGGGATTTCCAGAAGAACATCTACTTCTGCTTCGTGCAATATGCTAAAGTCTTTGACTGCACGGATCACACAACAAACTGGAACATTTTTAAAGAGATGGGAATACCAGACCACCTTACCTGTCTCCTGAGGAAACTATATGTAGGAAAAGAAGCAACAGTTAGAACCAGACATGGACCAACAGATGGATTCAAAATTAGGAAAGAAGTATGTCAAGGCTGTATTGTCGCCCTGCTTATTTAACTTATATGCAGAGTAAGAGTGAAAGTGAAGTCGCTTAGTCGTATCTGACTCTTTGCAACCCCATGGACTGTAGCCTTCCAGGCTTCTCCGTCCTTGGGATTCTCCAGGCAAGAATACTGGAGTAGGTTACCATTTCCTTCTCCAGGGGATCTTCCTGACCCAGGGATCAAACCCAGGTCTACATTGGAGGCAGACGCTTTAACCTCTGAGCCACAGGGAAGCTCTATATGCAGAGTATATCATATGAAATGTTGATCCAGATGAATCACAAACTGGAATCAAGATTGCCAACAGAAATATCAACAATCTTAAATAAAGAGATTATACCATACTAATGGCAGAAAGCAACGAGGAACTAAAGAGCCTCTTGGTGAAAGTGAAAGGGTGCCCGGAGCCAGTGTGAGGAATCCCGCCCATGACAGGGTCATGTGGAAGGAAGTCTGGCATACGCAGGGCGTGATCAAACTTCAGGGGTTCCACACAGCATTTCCTGAGCATCCACCCCCCCTCCCCCCAATAAGAATCTACTGGCCTCTGCGCTCTGCTTTTCCACTCTTCTGATATTCTCTGTGAAAAAGTCAACTCAAGGCTTTAGTCTTCTGCATTTGAAAGGGTGTTTCAATCTAAAAACCCCTCTGATGGCTTTCTAGCCTGCCTGCAGGACAGCTGCACATGTGATTGTTTGAGGTCTCCTGACCTTGGGAGGCACAGGAAGCTTAAAACATCGTAGGAATGTAGGGGCTTCTGAGAAGTCAAAATCATTAGAATAGGACTGAGTAAATGTTTCAGTTGTTGAGTCAATACCTGCTGCCAAATTTTCATATCCTTTATTTTTAGATATAGTTGGTATATAGAAAAACAAGTAGTAAACCTGGTATTGGCAACATTAGATCTTTGAGTTAAGTACTTTCTTTGTTGTAACCCACTGCGATGTGGGTTGTTGTTCTATAGCGATGTAACTTTAGTGTTTTAAGGAGATGCAGATTAAAGAAAAACACTTCAGGGGAAAGGAGATTAACATTCATTAAGAAAGAGAGCCAAAAGAGTGTCAGCAAGCCTCCCGGTCAGAAGATAATGTAAATCACCTGAGACCTTTTGTATACAAGAAGATATACTGAAAGGGTCAGGACTGCTGCCCCTGCATAACTCTGCATATTCCATTATGTACAACTTGGGGTATATAAGCTGATTTTGAAAAATAGTTTTTGGAGTCTTGCACCAATGCTTGGCTTCCCCATGTCGTTCTTTTCTTCCCCTCTTCAGCTGAATTCCCTTGGAACATCGAGGCTCATCATGTCTACTTACTTGTCCTAGCCTCTAAGATCCATAAGAAAGAGAGCCCAAGGTGGGGCACTCTCCCATATTCAAATGGGAGCCAGTGGCCCAACATAGAGTTCCTTTATTGGCTTTCCACATAACCAAGTTATTCAGCCTCTTTTCTCTGCCTAAATTTTCTGCTATACTATTTCTTCCTGATCTAATCTTATATTAATAAATAAATCTTTCCTCGCCAACGCCATCCGTAAAAAGTTGGCTTGAAATTAATTATTAAAAAAGTAAGAGCATGGCATCTGGTCCCATCACTTCATGGAAAATAGAAGGGGAAAAAGTGGAAACNCTTTCCTCACCAACGCCATCCGTAAAAAGTTGGCTTGAAATTAATTATTAAAAAAGTAAGAGCATGGCATCTGGTCCCATCACTTCATGGCAAATAGAAGGGGAAAAAGTGGAAACAGTGACATATTTTATTTTCTTGGGCTCCAAAATCACTGTAGATGGTGACTGCCGCCATGGAATTAAAAGACGCTTGTTCCTTGGAAGGAAAGCTATGACAAATCTAGACAGCATATTAAAGAGTAGAGCCATCACTTTGCCAGCATAAGTCCATATAGTCGAGGCTATGGTTTTCTAGTAGTCATGTATGAATGTGAGAGCTGGACTATAAAGAAGACTGAGGGCTGCAGAATTGATGCTTTCAAATTGTGGTGCTGGGGAAGGATCTTGAGAGTCCTTTTAACTGCAAGGAAATCAAAGTAGTCAATCCTAAAGGAAATCAGATTTGAATATTCATTGGAAGGGCTAATGATAAACCTAAATCTTCCCTGGTCGCTTAAACGGTAAAGGCTCTGCCTGCAGTGCAGGAGACCTGAGTTTGATTCCCAGGTCAGGAAGACCCCTTGGAGAAGGGCACGGCAACCCACACCAATATTCTTGCTTGGAGAACTCCATGGACAGAGGAGCCTGGTAGGCTCCAGTCCATGGGGTCACATAGAGTCAGGCACAACTGAATGATCACCACTTTCAGTTTTCAATATTGAAGCTGAAGCTCCAAAACTTTGGCCATCTGATGCAAAGCATGGGCTCACTGGAAAAGACTTTGATGCGGGGAAAGACTGAGGGCAGGAGGAGAAGAGAGTAAGAGATTGGTTGGATGGTATCACTGACTCAGTGGACATGAGTTTAAGCAAACTCTGGGAGATAGTGATGGACAGGGAATCCTGGTGTGCTGCAGTCTCAAAGTCAGATACGACTTGGCAAGTAAACAACGGCAATTGGGCATATGTTGGAAGACTATATATTATTAATATGCCATTTCTCACCCCTCATCCCCCACAATTTGGTCTATGAAGTCAAAGCAATCTCAATCAAAACCCAATAAATACTTGTTGATATTGAAAAGGCAATTCTAAAGTACATTGAAAAGGCAAAATAAATGAATAGCTAAAATAATTCTTAACTTCTATGAACTGATTTAAACACTCAAGTAGTACTCCCATTGCTTGATTTAAGTACTACAGGCCAGGTAATATTGTAGCTTACTATGCTGCTGCTGCTGCTGCTAAGTCATTTCAGTCATGTCTGACTCTGTGCAGCCCCATAGATGACAGCCCACCAGGCTCCCCGTCCATGGGATTTTCCAGGCAAGAGTACTGGAGTGGGTTGCCATTGCATTCTTCGTAGCTTACTATAAAGCTTCTCAAACAGGGACAGTGTGGTATTGAAGAAACTGAAGATATGTATATATAAGTAAGGCTTTATATATATATATATATATCTCAGTAGAATACCAAAAAATGGAGTGTGTGTATATATATATATATGTATGTATAAATATATATACACATATATGTATAAATGTATATATACATATGTAAATGTATATATAAATACATATACATATATGTATAAATGTAAATGTTATATAAATATACATATATGTATATATATAAATATATATATATTTAGAATATAAATATAGAATATTTATATTTTCTGATTTTTAGCAAATGCACAAACATAATTCAGTGAAAACAGGATGCTGTAACAGACATCCACATGGAAAACAAAACAAAGCCTTGACACATACTTCATGTTATTTACAAAAAATAATTCAAAATGGATTCTAGATCTCAAAGTAAGTGTAGAACTATAAAATGTCTAAAAAAAATATGAGTAAATATTTGTGGCTTTGGGTTTCATATTTAGTTTTGTGATGCAAGATCAAATACATGACTTATTTTAGATTTTAAATTAGCAGCTTAAGTGATGACAAACCCAGACAGGATTTTAAGAAGCAGAGACATTACTTTGCCAACAAAGTTCTGTCTAGCCAAAGCTACGGTTTTTCCAGTAGTCATGTATGGATGTCAGAGTTGGACTATGAAGAAAGCTGAGCACTGAAGAACTGATGTTTTTGAACTGTGATGTTGGAGAAGACTCTTGAGAGTCTCTAGGACTGCAAGGAGATCCACCAGTGAATCCTAAATGAAATCAATAATGAATATTCTTTGGAAGGACTGATGCTGAGGCTGAAGCTCCAATCTTTGGCCACCTGATGAGAAGAACTGACTCACTGGAAAAGACCCTGATTCTGGGAAAGACTGAAGGCAGGAGGAGAAGGCAACGGCAGTGGAAGAGATGGTTGGATGGCATCACTGACTCGACGGGCATGAGCTTGAGAAAGCTCTGGGAGATGGTGAAGGATGGGAAGCCTAGTATGCTACGGTCCACGGTCACAAAGAGTCAGACATGACTGAATGACAGAACAGCAACAAGAGATTAAGGGAAGAGTAACTAATTTTTTCTTAAATCAAAATTTAGAAATCTTTTGCCAGAGGAAGTAACACTGTCAGTGACAAAGCCTGGCAACTCACAGTGTGGCCTTGAAGAAACAAGAAGGGAAACAACACTCGATAGTAACAACAATGAGATTCCACTGCAACAGCCCGCAGGAAACAAGTGATTTTGTTCCACAGGCCTTGCTGAAAAGACATAAATTCATTATGGTTTTCAATAAAATGTGGTTACAATGGATGCAGGCAGGCAGGGAACAACTTCAGCCTGCCAAAATAATTGCTGATAATTAATCTTCAGCTGTAAGGACCCTACACATTATATGTGAGTTTCTCATTCTCTGGTTTTATGCAGATCACAAAATTACACTAACAGTAGAAATTACAATACTTTTAGAAAGCTACTTAGAGCTGATTTCCTGTTCAGTTTACTCAATACAGTGAATTCCTCCTATAGGAGCTGAATTTAGTCAAAAAGCAGAAGCCATCTAATGAATTTCATTTTACTGCTCAGAAAATTTATTGCCATCATCACAGTAAATTGAATGCTTCCTCAAAGACACATCTGCTTGTGATTGTTAAACAATGTTTTTATTGCTATCTAACTTCTGATTACTGTATATAGAATCCTTAGAATTTTACATAAAGACTGGACATTTAATTTGCATAATATCAAAAAGAGTGAAAAAATATTCATCTTAATATTCACTTTAAAAAATTAACAGGATATATTTTATTTATTTCTAGTAGTTTCCATTGATATATTGTAATGTTTTTTTAATGTTGTTGTCATCCCTGTAGTAGAATGTTTAACTTTCTGTTATTTTTTAGCTTAATTTAATTAATTCTATAGCTTTAATCGATAATTGACTTTAATTCAGAAGGTGAGAGTATTTCTGCTTTGATGGTGATAATCATGATGATGTGATCACTAATCTAGAGCCAGACATATCGGAATGTGAAGT